>OZ038482.1:31597419-31672419 GCA_964036315.1 Acanthosepion esculentum | reverse complement strand
CTTACATGGAAAAGGTTCCTGTTTTGATGTCGTGTAGAAGAGACAACGCAGAGAAAATGTAAAAAGTAAAAAAAATAAATAAATAAAATGCAGGAGAAAGAAAGAGAAAGGTAAATAATGTGGCAAATAGAAAAAGAAAATATGTAAATCATTTTTAAACAGTTGATAATTTTTGTTTTATTTTTTAAATAGATTTAGCTAAAAGCGTAAACAGATGCCATGTTTTTTTTTTCAGAGAGACAGCAAGAAAGCAGTGCTTACGTCACATCAAATACAAAATGCCAAATGATACTAGTATATAATTTTTTTACATATTTCAACCCGAAAGAAAAACAGAAACTTCATTTCAGTGAACAAAGAGAATAGAGGGTTATGTAAAATAATAAAAAATATATTTACACAGATATATTTTAATTCTTTTGAAATATAAAGTCAATACTTCATGTCGTTCAACATTCGATATATTTCATACGTACAAACTGCACTTGCGAAAGATTGCTATTACTAATGATATTCATATACAAAGAATTTGGACATTTGTTCAAGTTATTATTGTGCTACTGCCAATTTGTTCTTAACTTGTTGAAGCTATGTGCAGAATAAATAAGGCAGACTTAGATTCGTGCATCATAAAAGAAAATGTATAAAACTGTAAACAACTTCAGAATATCTAAAAACATTATATCTACCGTAAACTTTGTATGTACGTACTTGAATGTGTACCTAATAAGAATACAAGAGAAAACTTGTATATTCCATATATTCTTATTATTGAGTCACCATCTATATATTTCCGTACGCATTTAATAGTTTCTATAATATTAAAATACGAAGATCACAGAGCAATGATAAAAAAGAGATAATTCAACATGAAGCATAAATTCGGGAATATGAATTTTGAGTAAATAGCTATCATTTTCAAACTGTTCGAATACATATATATGTATACACACGCATACATACTCACACACACACATACATACATACATACATACATATATATATATATATATATATATATATATATATATATATATATATATATATATATATATATATATATACCGCATAATAAGTACGGTATTAATTAAAATATTATTAATTTATTATTATTAAATACGCCCTTTGTTTTATTTCTCCAGGCAACTTAGTGTTCCTACTGTAATAGGATAAACAATTATAATATTCAGCTTTAAAAATTATTTGGTTTGACTACCGGACGCGGTTGGAAAACGCAGTAGCGATATCATCAGCTTTTTGCTACTGACCTTTGAAACTGTTTCATGGAATATCCTTAAGAACAATATCAAAATTACTATCATACTCGAATATACATAATATAAAAAAATAATGATTTTTTAATTACTTGGTTTCAGGAAAGATAAAAAATATTACCGTATATACAACAGTATAATGCGAATTTTTATGATCTTTTTGTATGCCAAAGATAGGCGGTCGTACTATAGATAGGTAATATTTTTGAAGATGTCAAAACAACCATTTTTTACCGGTTGCAATATATTTTTTGGGGTCGGAGGGGTTTAAAGTACTGCCAAAATTTCAGAGGTCACACTATGCATATCGGTTTATACAAGAGTATAAAAAGCTTTAGAATGACGAAACATGATAAAATAACATTTTTACTTAATGATAACATGTAATTTTAAGTTTTGAAGTCTCGCAGTGTCATGAAATCAGTACACTCATTTCATTATATCCATTCTTTGCCCTGAAACTGGTAACGGCATTAACATTTTCATCACAGTTATTGTAGTAAACATGAACATGAATTTTATAAGTCGAAATAATGTTGAAAAAATGAATGCCTGTCTTTTATAATCTTCTCGAACTCTTTCAACTTACTAAGACAATTTCACATTATGCATATAATTATCAAAAGAAAGCATTCACATATTGTAATGACTCAAATATATAATAGCAATAATAACTGATTCCTCGTATGTAAACATGCGACATTTATTGAACGAGCAGACAGTGCCTCTGACAGCTGAAATTTAGAAAAATACTTCTATTCAAATACTTTTCTCTAAGAAAACAGATTTCTCATGTCTTCGAGCTGATTACCAGTACTGACGGGGATTACTTCCTTATCTTGTGATTGAATTTGTATTGAATGTCAATATGTTGATTATGTCATTATTTTCTCTTCGAGTTACAAATGATACCCATTTTAGTTGCTGCTGTAGTTGAAATTTTTCAAGTCACGTGGCTTCTTTTATTTGGTACAGATCTCTGCTTGTAATTCTGTAGCTCTATTGAACGAAGTTAGGAATTAAAGAATCCGTTCTTTGTTTACCCTGTCTCTGCCTCTGTCCTTTGCTTTCATATCTCTTTTTTGACTCACTTTTTTTCTCTCGGAACTAGATGATTCACATCATCAGCAGAACCATGAGGCCACATTTTGGATGTGCAGATTCTCGGAATTCTTCTGTGGAGGACTTCACCACATTAACTTTAAATTAGGAAACAGGGCTCATGCAGAAAAGGATAACCGAAAGACATTGTTACACATAAAATACGTATTTAACAAGATATACAATATCATACAACGATGTAAAAGCATGAATTTAAGTAAGAAAAGTTTGAATTATCCAAGTGTTGTCTCTCTTTAACTGTTATTCTAGTGTTACAAAGTTCATTGGAAGAATTTTCATTAGTGTCTCTTGTAATGATTGTTCTTGAAAGATATTGCTGTGTATGAATAGTTTATGTGAGGATGTAAAAGGTATGTTCAGCATGTGATTGGTGTGTGTGAGGAAATTGGCGCATGGTTTTAACTGCCGTGAATTCGTTTGGCAGTTGAATTTCTCACTAATGATACGAAAAAGACCTTAGCTTAAATAAGCGACTGTAGGCTCCAAATCGCTGGGCGGGAAGAATTATTCTTCACCTGCAAACGATCTGATTGTTGGCATCGACCAATCAGCAAGCGAATTTTGGGTATACTTAAGAAAGATTCTGTGATCCGTTTCTCCCAAAAGTGCACGAAATTGACTAGTTAAAATTAGAGGGATTACAAAATTGTCGTATTATTGCGATTTTTAAATGACCTATAATAACATAGTGGTGATTAATTAACCAATGAATGCTTGGCGTTATATGTGATTTATATTCTTGTATGTTCGTGCGTAATAAATCCGCACACTGCAACAATATCACGGGATGATGCCATACTTCCGGTCATCTCTAGATCTATGTGTTGTACATAGTATATGCCATTTCAATAGACGACTTGCAGGTAGAAGTAATGAGAAAAACGTGGTTACATTTGCTCACAGTCCCCGAAGTACACCAAAGAAGACGTGAAGGTTGTACATACGTGGCTCCCGTGCTTAGGAACATGCCGTTCTTCCAGTTATATCGTATATCGTAAAGAAACTGATTATCGCCCTGCCGCTGTATTACAGGCTTAGTGTGACGATAAGGGCGGCAACTTCTGAATTGCAGTGCCGGAAAAGAAACAGTCATGTCAAAACATGATATGCCTGAAAGATTAATAAGAATGTTACATTTGTCGATGAAATTTTCTTTCTTTGTAAACAAATCACCCCAAGCAAGGCGGGAGTGCCACTAACACGCAAGGGGTTACAAAGAGTGAGAGTAAGAGTAAAAAGGAGTGTTTGGGAAAAGGATAAAGAGAAGGTCAGGGATCATGAGTTAAGGCATCAGAAGATGTCGATTTGAAGAATATAGCTATCAGGAAAGCAAGTGATAAGAAGGGAGTTCCACTAATGGGAGGTGCGAGATAAGATGTTGGGATAGAAGAAATGGATATATTTAGCCGTTTCAACAGTTACAGTTTTGGGCCGAGATGCCAACCTAGTAGCACACTTAAATTCATGCCATTTGGGGACCAGTGAATGTAGATCGTCGGAGCAGTTGCCATGGAAGAACTTGTAGATAAGTCAGAGGGAAGCCACAGTAGGTCTGCGAGATAGTGAATGTAGACGGGATACCAGATCAAGACCAATCACGTTGCATATACCTCTCTGGATTTTGTGGAAGACATCGAGATGAACATCGGGGGAACCAGATCATGCATGTCAGCAGTACTCCATGCAAAGACGAATGGTTGATTTGTAGATTTGAATGTTGGACTCAGGTGAAAAAAGCCTTCTGGAGCGACACAGAGAACCAACTATCCTTGCCGTAGATGAAGCTATAGTTTCAATGTAATTGTTGATTACTTTAATAAGACATCTGGGAAAGAATTGATTTTTTTTCTATGTGCACTGTACCTTCATAACATAAGTGATTATAGCTCTCCATAACATCCTTTTTGTTGCAAGGCTTAGTAATGTTTTTATTTGTGCCATCACCCCCCTCTCAATCTCTTATCAATTGGCTTAATCTCGTCGCTAATTTGGCCGGATACCTCCCACATTCTCTTGTGCCAACGATATGTGAGTTTCACATATTCCCAAACGACCGTCCATAAAACGAATTCCAGAAATTCTAGATTCAGCCAGATATGTGTGATCCCGAGCATAAAAACCATTTTCCGTTTCCCCTTTCCTAAATAAATTTTTGTTGCTGACACGTTCCGTCAATGATATTCTCAGAAATTATTTCTGTAAAAGTATACTTATTTTGCTTCCAGTCGTCACGTTATCTGAAAGAGGGAGAAAAGGTAATAAACGTTAATATATCAAATTAAATCAATGGATTCTGTTTGTTTTCTCAAGATACATACAAAATCATGAGTGTTGTACATTATATTGAATCACGTTAGATTTAGAGATACATTTATAATATTTGCACAAAAGAAGATGTGATAAAAGCTTTTAAAGTTTTGTTAATGGAAATCGCAACGGGATAAGTCTGTACGTCTTTTTCATGCGACAAGAATAAATCGGATTATACAAACTAGTTTCAAAGATAATTTTGTGTTTAATTAAATTCAAAAATAGGAGATAATATGAAAACTCATGAGATTTTAAAATATAATTAGAAATTATCAGATATATTTGTAAAACCCGACACTAGGAAACATAATTGAAAAGTTATCTTCGAAGGGAAGCGGCGTTCAAAGGTTTAAATCAAAAGGTTATCTAAGAGATTATTCAGATTAGCATCAGTACGACTTTAATTCCGATTGCTGTTTTGAGGTCGATAAGAAGGATTTTCGGGTGTGCATGTAAATTTCAATGAAAAAAAAGGGTATTGTTAATGCAACGGAAACACAGCGATAAGTTCCTAAAGCATCAAGAAGTGTACATTATGAGGAGGAATAAACAAAGATCTAAACGATCTCAACGACCAAACCGACGGAAGAGGTCAGCGGCAGTGGATTGGAAGACTGCATTATGCAAACAGGCATGCCTGAATTCGCCTGTCTCAATCAACTCTGCGCCGTAAGGCAAGCGCTTTTGGTCACATGTGTGGTCTTCTCCGTCTCGCAGGTTTGTCCCCGAAAATCAAATCTACGCGAATGGCAGCGTTAAACTCACTTTGGCTTTACTTATTTCCACCCTTAAGAAAGTCCAGCAGCGATGATCCAGCAACCGACTCACAGAGCCCCATCCACAAACCACACGCCATCACATACATCTCGGCCAACACCACCAGGAGTTTGAGAATGAGAATATGGTGAGGGCATGACGACTCCGATGCATGATGCCAGCGAGTCTCTATCTAGGAGAGATTCCGGTTGTCATGGCCATAGAAGCATCCTAGAGAGATTTTCTTCCACAAAGTAACAGGCCTGCGGAAGATTATTTATTATTCGTAGGCAAAATCTTAACAATGCTAGCTACAGAAATTTAGAGGCAGAGAAATAGCCACGGCAATTCTAGACAATATAATAGAGGAAAACGAGTTGAAATGTAAACAATTGTAACTAAACAACATCCTTAGAGAGAGAGAGAGAGAGAGAGAGAGAGAGAGAGAGAGAGAGAGAGAGAGAGAGAGAGAGAGAGAGAGAGTAGAAATAGCCAGTTCATAATAATCATCTTAGTACAGAAATATAAGATTATGGTAAATTTTATAATAGGAAATAGAAATATTACACAGAAATCCGAAGTTACATTGGAATATAAAAAAAAGGTTTTCCAAAAGGAAATTTAGTCAATAGATAATTAATAGGAAACCTTCTCTAAAAAGAAAAAAAAAGAAAACATGTTCTTAACTAGAAAGTAATCCATCATTCTAAATGGCCGTGAATGTTGGACAATTACTTCAGAAGTATAGAGTATACTTGATGAAAACCGAGAGATGGTCCTACTGAATGAGCCTAAGAATCTCATGAGAGGAGCAATGGGAAACGAGGAACATTTAAAGGAAATGAGAACATTTGTGATTAGATCATAAAAACGAGAACTCGGAAGCGTCATGAGGAAACAGGTGTAGGAGAACTTAAATCTATACGGATAGATTTAAATAGGCAGAGGTGAACATCGGGTAAGCTGGCGAACGAACTTGTGTAAATGGACAGCAGAACATGAACAGAGATGAAGGAGATGTGGACAAGAAATGCGTAGGCTAAACGTTTAAAGTGTCGTTCACCATATAATTTTATGTTTTATTAAAAAGAAACATTCCTAATTTTATCAATCAAGATCAAGATTATTTCCTCTGGTGTAGAATATTTTGTTTTCTACAACAATAAAGATAACGGATATATGTCATTTGGATAGGAGTCTAACTGAGTATCGAAAAAACAGTATTGTATGGGAATAATTATAAATGTGGCCCGGATAATCCGAGGTGAGGACAATAGTCCCAGTTATTTATAAAACGGTATGTCGAATAGAAAGAAAAATAACACGGTTATTATATTTTCTATCACTAATTCGACAATCACTAATCATATACTTTGGTCAACGGTAGAGCAAAATCATTTTTATGTGGGGTGAATATTTCATAGTCTGACTATGAAGGATTATGATAAAGCTGTTAAATATTGCACGCATTCATTTTAAATTGAATTATTAATAACTGCATTTGTTATGTTCATGTAAACTGGCTTTTGACTGTTCAAACAGGACATAAAAGTAACTAACAGCCACTTCATTTGGCATGGTGGTATCAAACAACTGCAGAAAATGTGTTTAGCCCGCAAGGATATTCATTCAGCTATATCAACAGTGCAAATGTTGGCAGCGGAAATTAGGTGGAAAAGAGAGAATCTTGAAGATGACACAACGTCTGAGAGACTTATAACTGAGGAGAACGTTGATCGTTTTCGCCACATGGTGATGGATGAAAGGTGACTGCTTATGAATTAAATATCCAAGATTGTGTCGAGAATATTCTGGAAATGAGCTTGGCACGATAAAGGTTTCTGCTGGGACGGTTGTGAGTCATCTGACACCTGAACAAATGTGCACAAGGCTGATCATATCTCAGGAAAATCTGATATTGTTTTAAGCAGATCATACTGTTTTCCTTGAAAGTTTCCTAACCCAGGTTGAGTGTTGAATTTATCACATTAAGCCAGAGACAACACATTTAGTGGAAACCTTCACCAATTCCAAAGAAGGTAAAGTTCGTTTCTTTTGCTTGAATTGCTCAATTCTTTGGGGGATGACGTCCTATCTGGTGGTGGTGATATTTTTTTGGTTAGCAGATTGAAAGCTTCCTCACC
Organism: Acanthosepion esculentum; assembly: GCA_964036315.1. NCBI lineage: Eukaryota > Metazoa > Mollusca > Cephalopoda > Sepiida > Sepiidae > Acanthosepion > Acanthosepion esculentum. The sequence continues at coordinate 31,664,813 of OZ038482.1, read as the reverse complement.
AAGGGTCCCAAGTACTGCAACCATGATGGAAAAAGTGTAAAACTCGAGGATGACTCTGTTAAAATAAACATCATTTGGACACATTACACGAAGGTATATTGGTAGGACTATTACCTTTTCAGGAGACCCTCGTACTGATTTCGTGAAATTAAACCAGTATAAATTACTATCACTCTACAGATTACCCACTTTCGGCAATTCACATTAAACAGTGAGCGCGTACGCACGCACGCGTGCACACACACACAAACACACACACACACACACACACACACACACACACACACACACACACACATATATATATATATATATATATATATATATATATATATATATATATATATATATATATATATAACCAAGTCTAGGATTTCAACATCATCACTTGATAAGACACCGGAGGTGTTGAAAGAAAGTGGCCATTTTTGTAGTGATTTTATAACATATTTTTGTTATAATTTTTTAAATAAAATTTTTAAATATCACGTATCAAATCACTTTTGAAGACTGATGTTGAAGCTTATTTTAATCGGACGCATCATACACGAGATATGAAATTAGCGTATATGCTGTTGGTCTTGGCTTCATCGATAACATATATATATATGTATGTATGTATGTATGTATGTATGTATGTATGTACAAGTGTGTATGGGTTGTTGAATATAGTAATCATTATTAGAAGGATACTGGCTGTTCCATACCTGATTACGAAAATTAAGTCAATATCTCCTTTATGAAACTCACACTATAAATCTAACCAGAATCTATATATCGATATGTCTATATATCATTATATATGTGTGTGTATGTGTATGTGTGTGGCTGGGTATTACCGCTTGAGTTTGAACTTACTATTTGAAAATTTAATAGATTTAAGGAGAAGCGTATTTAATAACGGATATAAACCATTTGTAGATATCCAGAATCCTGGTATAGAATTGATCTCACTATGGTCACAGTATATATAATAATAGTAATCAATAAAACATAGTGGAAATTTCGGGTTAACCAGAAATGTTTGTTTCTATATTCCTATTGTCTCAGTGTCTCCCATTAAACAAAAACTCACACACAAGTACACACACACACATAAACATATATATATATATAGTTGGAATGTTGAACATGACGGTTTTTCTTCTCTGAATGTGGTAATTGAGACTGTGATTAACTGATCGGATTTTTATATCACTCTTGTTAAACCTGTGATAGTATATAATTGGGAAAACTAATTGAATTTTTCCTATATTCAAATACTAACACTGTAGAATTACTATTTACACACACACAAACACACACACATGCATATATATATATATATATATATATATATATATTTATATATAAATATATATTTATATATATATATTTATATATATATTATATATATATATATATATATAGATATCTATATACATATATATATATATATATATATATATATATATATGTATATATATATATATATATATATATAGATATCTATATATATATATATATATATATATATATATATATATATATATATATATATATATATATATAAACACGTGTGTGTGTGTGTGTGTGGAAAAGGATTAACATATATTGAAAATTTCTAAATCAGGTTATCAAACTAAACGAACGATTATTACATGATTTGATACTGGAACTGGCGCCCTCGTCAAAATGGCCATACGGATCTTCGTCCATGGAATCCTTGGGGTTTCTTAAGGTGTTTGTTAGTTTACTCGATTCAGATTTTCGATAATGCTGTTATCAGAGATTCGAATCGAAACCTTATTCAATACCCAAGGCTAACATGCTGAAGTGGATATTGCGCATTAGTTATTATTCATCAGTCAGTCAAATTTATGTCACTTGTACTTTTGTTTCACTGGGAGAAAGTAAATGAATTTTCAGTATTATGTTGTAGATAGATGGTACTCACCACTGCAAGGCATTCTTTTACCTTTCTCTTATTAGTTAGACACCTAAAAATAGTAGTATAATAATTCTTCACCACAAAAATGTATTCGAATCATCTTTCTACATTTAATACAAAAATGAAAAATCCTCCTGTATCGTCTTGTATCACTCTCTTTTTCTCTGTCTCTTTCTGTCCTTCCCTCTTTCTCTCTCTCTTTTTCTCTCACTCTCTTTATATATATATATATATATATATATATATATATATATATATATATATGTATTATATAAATATAAATATATATAAATACATATATATATATATATTATATAAATATAAATATATATAAATACATATATATATATATATGTATATATTATATAAATATAATTATATATAAATACATATTTATATATATGTGTGTGTGTGTGTGTGGAGAGAATGAGACAAAGTGAGGGATAGTTAGAAAGTGATAGAGAGGCAGAGAGAGAGAGAGGCATATTTATTGAGTGATATACATGACGCTGAGGAAATATTTACATGAAATTAATTAAAAAAAATAACTTCGCAGAATTTAAAAAAAGTAAAGATCATTATTGCTACCAGACATTTTGGAAGAGATGATTGAGGTATTAGGCGAGATTACAGACAGAAGCGCTGGCCAATTTGACAGATGAAGTGATTATACAAATTCTCGAAGTATCGATAATAAAATAAGAAAAATTAAAGCTACTTAAAAACGTCTTAACTTTAGGAAACGGCATATTATTTTATGTATTTAAATTAATTTCAAAATATAAATTGAACAGAAGGATTTTCCCAAATCATGTTACAGTTCTAAAAAATACTGACATCGTTGCCAATAGTATTCCTTGAATTTGCCAATAATTTCATCTGACCTTCAATTTTTAAATGATGATGTTCTCTAATAAAAAATAACGTTAGGACACAAGCTTGGATTCATTAAAAAATCTTAGTTTCTAACGATGACCAGAAATTTTCATTCCATTAAAATGTTACTCTCTGAATCTCAGCAAAAAACTGTTATATTGATAAACGACGCATATATATATATATATATATATATATATATATATATATATATATATATATATATATATATATATATATATATATATATATATATATATATTCTGTATATTTATGCAGCAATTTTTCATTGATGCATGTTTCATTAAATAATATACACACGTTTTGTATATTTATTTTAAGTAATTTCCTTTCGTATTGTCTGATAAATTTCATAACATTATCATTGAAAAACGAAAGGAAACGCGATATTGCTAAATAAGCTTTCGACTTACATAAGCCATTATCAATGATGACAATTACATTTCAATATATCAAACAATACACTGACGAAACAATAATGATTGTCTGTTTTCGTTGCATGAAAAATTTTGAAAGCAAAGACATACTCGTGTAAACGAGACGCGGAAGCGAAAATGGCATCACATCTCGTGACGTCATACATGTCCACGCGAGAGTGAAAACGAGAAGTATTAAGTATGGGAAACCGTTGGTATAAAGCAGTGGATTCTGTTATTAATTACAGGCATTTAAGAATATTTTTGGAGATTTCGTAGTTTATTTTGTTCAGGGTAGGTTTCAACTGGTTTATGTATATAACTTCAAGAATTTTTAGTTTGTGTTTATTGTTTTGATGCTTTATACTTGTGATTTCAACGAGGATTTTCCGGAAATATGTACGCGGCCAAGCATGATGTTTTAAATGCCTAAAAAATGTTAGAATTATCATTCAAATGTAGAGTCAAGCGTCGTGAAAGCGAATTTGAGGTGTGACCAACATAAATATTATTTAATCCTTTGGAAATTCAATCTGTCAAAGGGCACTTGAATTTGTAAACTATGTTGCTTTTTTTTTGCAAATCACTAATAGAAATTTTTAATATTGGGAATATGGACAGGAATGTTGTTGCAGATATCACGCAATCGACGAATGGGCAAACATGTGTAGTATAAGACGTTTTGTTAATGCAGTTCTTGTATACCCAATATATATATATATACTCCCTAGGGACATTTGAAATGGTATACGATCATATAAGAGTGAATGTCCAGATTACTACAAAATAGCACTTACACTGAATATAATTAACTTAGCACAAATTAATTCCTCCACAAAATAATATTTTCTACACCGAACTAAAATAAATATTAAGCAGGTGCAAATAAATGACTTTCCAAACTACATTGTAGATGAACAAATAAGTTCATGTGTATGAACGGATTTTGTTAAAAATTAGCAGGCATAATGCTTGTAATTTATTCAATCTGATATGCTTAAAAGATATATATATATATATATATATATATATATATATATATATATATATATATATATATATATATATATATATATACATATATATATATATATATATATATATATATATATATATATATATATATATATATAAGCGCGTGTGTGTGTGTGTGTGTGTGTGTGTGTGTATTAGACACCTGCAGCTATAATAATAGACCATTAGAAGGATATGCGTGAACATCAGCTAACATTAATTTTTACATCCTACTGAATTGAAGCGAATTTTCTGGCAGCAAAATAGCTATATATGCGCAAACCGGATATTCAGAAGGTAGTTTAAAATTCTCGCCTTGTCTGTTGATTTCACATAAGCAAAATTGCCTTGGGAAACATGGAGCGCTTTTCGGTAATCTAAATAGTATAAAAGACAGTGTTTTAAGTAGTCTCCAGTCTAAGCGAGGACTCTATCTCAGGTTCAAACTATGGAAAAAGCAAAGCAAAACCAATCTACGATAATTACAAAGTATCTTTGGCAATTCATGTATACATGATTACATTTCGCTTAATGTTAATCCAATTCGAAGCCTACGTATAAAGAAAACTTGTAGATTACAGTGTGCTCGCTGTATTGATATAAGCAGATCGATGTAAGCAGAGATCGAAGTAAGCAGAGATTGCTGGTATATTTAAGATGTATTATGGATGATTCTAGACTTGAAAATATGGATATTCTAGAGAAGGAATACTCCCCGACGTTTATTCAACACAGTATTAAGTGTGCGGATTTCTTTTCTTTTTTTCAGTTGAATATGAGTGCAATGATGATTATTTAACCCTGTATACATAGGATCACGAATTCGAGCATCAAACGTTACTTCTGGGGAAGCTAAAATCTAGCTAATCTGAATATTTAGCAAGGGATAAGCGATAAATTAGCGTTAGGCTTTGGTCGTTTCTTATCTGGGATACTGACCTAGGCTTATATAAAAGAATATTAGAAGGACGATTATAAACCATATCATACAACTATTTTTTTTAAATAAATCGAAACAAAACAAACGAAAAAAATCATGTTCCTTCCATCGTTTCATGCACATAGTATGTCTCCGACTTTTCCGAAGCATAACGCACTGGAAATACTTCATACTTTACCGATCTATTATAAGTGCACATATTTCAAAGTTACGGCGATGAAGTTCAGACATAGGTAGGTAACTGTCTACTGCTTAGATATGCTACTTAAAGATAAGATGATTATAACAAGAAACTAAGAAATGGTGATTAGCTTTGCGTTTTTTCCTTTGATTCAATCAGATATAACCATTGTCAGTATTTAGACACACTTCACAGACAGTACTTGCTGGGCATTGATGTTCGTAGACAAAGTTAATTCCTGTTCAAGGTCAAATATGTAAAGCATCCTCAGAGATTTATTTGGTTGATTCATACTACTCACACACACACATATATATGTCTATAAAACACACACACGTGCATACACACTCACAGACACACATTCTCTCTTACAGACACACAGACATACAGATATATATATATATATATATATATATATATATATATATATATATATATATATATATATATATATATATATATATATACATACATACATACATTACATACATACATACATATATATACATATATATATATATATTGCATAGTTCGGCAACATATCCTCCATGTGTTAATGTTCGGTTAAATGTGACGATAAGAGATTGGCGTATATGCCTTTTCATTTGAAATTTATTGTGTCTGTTCTTATTTATTGAGTGTATGTGAAAATTTTCACAAATGTTTGATGACTATTCGAGACATTTTCTGGGGGACATTAATTTTCGTAGTAATATTGTTTGATAAAGTAAAATCATATCGCCTAGGTGTCGTGTGAAAAACTTTGTCGTAATACTTTTTTTGTACATTTTGCTGAAATTCCGAATACAATGAAAAAATGAGACCCTGTTCATACTTGTTGCTATTAATGAATATATATATATATATATATATATATATATATATATATATATATGTGCGTGTGTGCGTGTGTGTGTGTGTGTGTGTGTGCGTGTGTGTGTGTGTGCATATATATATATATACTAGCCCGGCTTTCAATCATTTCAAACGACCATCATCATGTAGACATTTAAGTTGATTGTATTTTATTATTAAATATTGTTTGCGAGAGTGATTCTTGCCATAAATTTAGCTAAAACAAATAATGAAGCTAATTTTATGGCAAGAATCACTCTCGCAAACAATATTTAATAATAAAATACAATCAACTAAAATGTCTACATGATGATGGTCGTTTGAAATGATTGAAAGCCGGGCTAGTAGAAAAAATAAGACCTGATAAAACCGGGATTTATAAACAAGTATCATACCATTCATTAACGGATTCGATGTTGATTGTATAACTCCGGTGAATTGTCTCCATTGCTTAAAATCCTTCGGACAGAATAGATGAAATATTCACTAATATATTCTGACCAAATTGATCTTCACATTTTCTTTTTTATTTATTACACACACGCGCGCGCGCACACACACACACCCGCACACACACACACACACACACACACACACACACACACACACACACACACACACACACATATATATATATATATATATATATATATATATATAGAGAGAGAGAGAAAGAGACAGAGAGAGAGCGGGGGGGAGATATAAATTACTACATTACCCGATCATGTTTATTTGGTTTCAACCTTTCGATATGTTCCGGCGATCCGCGCTAGATAATAAAATGACGATTAAAATTTACGAATAGGCACCAAACCTGGACATCGAAAATATAAACGAGGAGGCGAAAAATATCACAAATAACCTGGTTAAATTTACAGGGTCCATATAATATGCAGTAAGCGGGGATGTCTAAACGACCATGAAAATCAATTATCCAAAAATGCTTCATTTCAACGAATAAACCCAACCAAAACTGAATTGCTTAAAATAAGCCAGGAATTAAAAAAAATGTATGATATGCTACGCAAGCCAATCAATGGAAGGACACAAGTAAGTGCATCTCTTGCTTCCAGAAAATTACAAATAAAAATATGTTTTTGTATAAAAAACGGCAGAAAAATATAGTCCATCAATATCTAAAAAGTGAGGCTTTGGATTTCGCTGAAATCTTTGTAAATATAACACCTGAAGAAATAAATAGAAATTTACCTCGCCATAATCCAATATTATTCCACGATGGATGAGGCTAGATTAATAAAAAACTGTCTGTCATCGATGAACCACAAGTTTCGATTAATGGTGCTGGGTTTCTGAATTAATAGGCCTATATATTTTACATAAAATCAACAAAATAATACACATTGACAACCACGGCCTGAAAAGGGATGACGGGCTGGTAATATTGCCAAACAATAGAAGAGTAAATTACTATATAAGAATGATGTTCATCAAACACTTCAAAAGCATTGGCCCTGAAATAGAAGTGGGTATGTATCAGAAATGTTTCCAATAATTTGATGTGTATTTAAATCTGTAAATATTCAGTGCCTGCGAAAGAAATCCCAACGCATAATTAAAATACGTAAATTTTGCATACAATTACATCGTGTGTATAATAAAGCACATCCGTAAAGGTACAGATTCCAGGTTTCTACAGCGGCATTTGCATGCTAGGCCCAGAATATGAGGTATCCATCATTAAAATATGAATCCACCATTACCTTGTAAAAGCGCGTCAGGATGATTGCGGATGTGCAATTTTATTGTATTATTGGAATACATTGTGAATATTGGTATCAATAAATTATATTTTAAATTCAGCGACCTAGCTAGTTAATATACTTCATTGCATCCCTCAAATATTTGACTTCGGTGTAATCATCTTGTGGCATCTTCAAGCAGAACAGCGCAACGTGATGTAAATCCATTTTAGTGACAGATTGGTTCAGGGAACACAGCCATGCGTTTTCTTCATTTAATTTTCCAGGACATTCACCAATTTTTAATTCCATAAAGTAGCTTCTTGACGTGTTTGGAAGAGACACACAATTTATGTGTCTTAAGTTAAACAATCAATAAGACATTCTGAATATCCAGTTAATACCAGAGACGCTACTTAGAAGAGGTCAACGTTAAATCCATGTCAAGAACAATTGTGGCGTTTCTAAAGGTAATACTGGACCTAACCCTTTAATGATGAGTATAAATCATAGTGACTCGTTAAAGTCTATAAATAATGGACGAATGTGGGTATCTACGAGAGTCAATTGACATCACGTATATCAATACTTATATTCATTCCTAATAATCTCACTATCAGCTAAAAATGTTTGGTAGGTAAAAGGAAAAAACACTGTAAGAATAATAAGTGAATGAATCTAGCTAGGTTTAACATTTGCACAATTCGCGCCTCAAAATTTAAATTTAAAACTTGAGCTGTAATAGAACTATAGCATTGCACACAGTGGGACGCAATTTCTTTTTAACATTCAATACCTCCAAGACAATGGTAGTAACATTTAATCATCATAGAGCAGGCCCTGGGTTATCTCTAGTAAAGAAGGACGGTTGTAGTCTCTTTGAGGCTTCTTGCCTGGAACACCTATTAGGAGTCCAGTTCTCACCACAAATTATGTGGAATTCGTGTATACTATACCTTGCAAAAGACGGTGGATAAATGAACGACTTGATCTATCTATCTATCTATATATCTATCTATCTGGAGATGAAATACGCGTTCGAATATTACCATGGTCAATTAGTGAAGATGATGTCTTTCTGATGCTACCGACTGGGAAAAGTAATCTGTTGGAAAGTGTGGGACCACTGGAAAGTGCCTTAAAATCAAGCCACGAGTGATGTTGGTAGAATTTGTCAATCACTTCAGATAGAAGTTGCAAGGCATGCTGAGAAAATCTTTGAGCGTACTTGCCTTAGTCAATCAGCTGATAGCATCAGATGAAAATCTCTCTTTTTCTCTCTCTCAGAAACTGTATATAAGGTTCGCTCAACAAACTTATAGAATATAAATGTAGATTTTTATCCGGGCTGAGTACAACTCATGTACGCCTTAGAAAATTATAATACATTCAAATGACACAAAAATTTATAAAATAAAACCCTTATACTATTATAGCTCTATTTAGTTAGCCAAAGCATTGTATAAACTGAATGGTATGTTTGTGATTCCATAAAAACATCTAGCCGCTTTCGAAGGTATAGCATCGTGATTGCCACATAATTGCTATCTATATCTACCGAGGTCGTATATATGCCGTTAAAAATTAGAATATACCGAATGAAAGCATCTACAAGGCATATAATTTTTGAACATATTTATTCCATAAAACAGAAATGGCAAATAGGTGTTACTGGAAAAGGTATACCTTTCATTAAGAGAATTTGTGTCCAAAAGTATTATATTATTTAATTTAGATAATTTAGGAGATGCAGTCCGATTTGTTAGGAGTTAACCACGTTAAGAGATATGAAATGTCGTATATTCCAAATAAAAGCACGGTTTTCCTATTTTTTGAAAGTCAGCTTTCAGCTTCTGCTTATCTACAATAGAAATGTCTATGTTTTGGTTTAAAATCAATATACTAGTTTGTATTTTTTTTTAATTTCTAAATTTAGGCATATTACATATTACGTTTTAATACTTTCGCTCCAAGTATGGCAATAATGCCGTTAAGTCGCAAGGAAGTACGGGAATGGAAGAAGGATGGAAAGATTTTAGAACAAACGGGAAAGCTAATCCCAAAAAGGATGAACCTCTACTCCTGTTCAAAAGATCGAGGAGGCGGGCGAGCTGGACGATAGGCAAACCTACTTCGCCCATAGGAGAAGAAGCAAAAAAATCAATAATTAGTAAATATAATTTCACTTAGCAGATGGTGTTATCTGAAGTATAGGGTTGAAGTACATTATAGTAGGAACCGTAATTTTAATCCTAACAGGAAGCAAGTGACAAACCTCTACTCCTGTTCAATAGAACAGGGATGAGTGTGAACCGGGTGATAGGTCAACCTATCTACTATTGAACTATATATATATATATATATATATATATATATATATATATATATATATATATATATATATATATATATATATATATATATATATATATATATATATATATATATATATATATATATATATATATATATATATCAATCATTGTGTGTATGTATGTGTGGACGCGCGTGCCAATCTAAATATATTAGAAACGTAGTTTTAGTACATATATTTGTTGCACTCTTGTTATTATTATTTAATGCACTTATTTCCCTCTGTTGATTTTATCCATATTTCCTTCTCATGAATTCTCAATAGAAAAGTATTCATGATACCTCTAGAAAATATGTCTCTATCCTCCGTAATTTAAATGTATCCATATAATCTACATCAATATCAATTCCAAATGCATCATTGATTTTTAATCGATTTGCTGCCATTTATCTAAAATACGCTGTAGACTTCCTATATAAAGCTGTGCTTGAATATACTGAATCTCATATTGAAATAATCGAACTATTATTCAGTTGTAATCAGATTAATAGAGATTTTCTTTTACCTTAGATGTGTATATATATATATATATATATATATATATATATATATATATATATATATATATATATATATATATAAAAGTCCCACACTGATTTTTAAAATATGGATGCAATTTTCTAATAATAGCAAACGAACTCGTCTCGTGTGAATATATTTACACTATCAGATAATAATAAAATAAATATCAGAAATAAATAAAATAAAATATTGTAGAACGTAATATGTAATTTGTCATATACTATGTGGCGTGTTCCGATAAAACATGGGTGATTATGACTCTACAATGTTTTATTATTTTTATCTTTTAATAAGTTTTGACTTTTCAACATATGTCATAATCGTTGTTCACGTATCCATTTACAGAAGCTGTTTACCTCTGTGCCTTTTACCTAAACGACATCTTGTAAGTGTCAAATACCCCAAGCCCTCTTTTCATATTTATTATGTCTTGTGGAACCGCCATTTTTCCACTTTCCTTAAAACTTCTAGGTTACTCTCGTATTCAGTATCTCCATGAGTATTCTCAGTATTATTTGTAGAACCATATTTCTCTAATTCACTTCTTCATCTGTTAAGAGGTTACCCAGCATGCACTGGTATATACCAGAAATGCTATTACATTAGAGATCAGTATCTTAAAAAAAACTTTCCGCCTAAATTCTCATATAGGAAACGATTGCTATATTTGACAGGAAAAAATTTAAATATTTTCATTAATCTAAAAAATCAACTATAAAAAATAATAAATCTATTCCCGTATGAAACATGTATTTTACAAACATGTATTTTACAAACATGTATTTTACAAACATGTTCAAAAGCGAAACCCAGTTTACGTCGCATGCGGAATCTATCTCACATATATCCAAAGTTTAAAATATATACACCCTATAAAGAAATATGTTAACTGATTATTTGATAAGATACATTAGATGTCGGGAAGTGTTATTCAAGATATTAGAGATTATTTTACGTTTATTTCAGATAAGATCCAATCACCTTCCTGCAGTATTCCAGTGTTTCAGATATCCATTTTGTTAAACACGTTACGTAGGTTGCTCGATGTTTTCAACTGCCTCTACACCTTTTAATATGTCTCTTATGTCCTTTACTCCAAGCCACCATCATGTGCCCCAGAATTTCCAACTATCACTTTCAGATTACCTGTTCACATTCCTTTTTTTTTGCTTAAAACTTATTCTTTGCTGATATTTTCTTTATCTAGTATACTTAGCATTCACCCCTGGCTTACATACTCCATTTCATCTATGAGAGAAGTAATCTAGCATTCATTGTCATAATAGAACGTAGTTGGTACAATACATATAAGCAATTTTTTATTGTTTCCACTGGAATCTTGCTAACTATTAAGAGTTGAGTTTTTGTAAGGCCTCATTTGCTGTACAACTGCACATTTCGATTTCGGGGTCACGTATTTCTTCGTCTGATAGGAGAAGATACACATAGCGAAATCTCTGTGTACCTAATACGTGAGTAACGACGAAGTGTTTGATAAAAGGGACACAAAACGGAAACTAATAATTAACATCTGGAAGAGACAGTTCATGTTTCTAGGACATGTAATGAAGAAGCAGGGATTCGAAAATGTGATGCTCACGTGACAGATAGCGGGAAAGAGAGAGGCAGAAGAAAACAACGCATAACTTAATTAATGAGCATGTGAAAATGGATGACGAAACAGACATTAGGAGAAATAACTGAAATACAAAGTTTTTGAAGCGATACAATGAATAAGAGATCGTGGAGAGCCATGATCGTCTACTTTCTGAAAGGACACCTTATATGCAGAAAAAGAAGACTTTTGTTTCAATGTCTGATATCCGTAAGTCACACCTACCGCTTGTTGACAGTCGAACATTTTTTTAGTTAAGAATTCATAAATTTGCCACGCATGTGTTTAATACTATTTAGAGGATTTCTTGCAGTTCATTTACTGATCCTGCCATCAATAGTGCCATCTAAGAATTTTATGTTGTTATAAAGTATCACTTTTATTTCTCTTAACGCCACTCAATTATTTGAATAAAGCCGGAGAAAATACACATATCTGAGCATTTGCATGGCTTTCTCTTGGGTTAGACACCCAACACTTTGTCTATCAGAATTTCAAATCATGGTATTTCAGGTATGAGAAACGCGAATGCGTTTTTTTAGTCTTTCTACGGTCTTACATTACTTTGCAGAGATTATGACAATATTACACACCTCTTGCAGTACGTATTACTAGATTATTTGGTGTTATATTCACCAAAATAAGACACAAACATTTACAGTGTCGCTGGAAGAGAAATAATGTATAACATGTACGCATTGATTTATCTCCGTTTCTGGAATGATTTCCGAAGGCTGCCCTGTTAAGATGGACGAGACAGCATATATTATCCGTTTGATCAAACCCTATGCCACATCCTCATGGGAATTAGCATCAAGATACTTACGATCATATTTCTTTAGTTTTTATATGGACAGCATGATTCTGTTCAAAGTCTATCATACAAATGAGCATTTCTTTGTTTCCAGGATGAACTATATAGAAATAAGCCTTCATAATCATTTCGTATGATGTAGACCTTCTCTAGTGTTTTCGGGTGTAATTTGGGAAAGGAATTATTCTTTCAAATGCTTTGTCGACCAAATAGCTTAATAAAAAAACATTATATTTTTAAAATTTTTACATGTGTACTGCCTGCGCATGATTTTGCCATCGTCGACTAACCCCGCTCTATCAGACAATTCTGTTTAGGAATGTGGTTAAACACCTAGCATGATTAACAAAGAAAAAACTGTTAAAGGCAGATGAACTTATATGGAGTGTCAAATCCATTGCGCACATTGGAGCAGACTGAGTCAGATAGCATGCTAGCTTCTCAACGGCCTAGGCGAAGATTTGCTTCGACTGAATCAATGGCCTAGTGTCCATGACTAAGGCGAACATTCAATATGGATGACGCCGGCTGTTTGTTTTGGATAAAGATCTCGTCTCCACCAGGTTCCTTTATCTAAGAAAAGGTGAGCTCGACGGCTTTGAAATATTTACATGGATTTAATCATGTGCTCATTCTAATGCCATAACTGGTCATAAGATTGATGATTATGATGATGACGATGATGAGGAGGAGGACGGGGCAGAAGGATATTCACAGCGAGACAGAAACGAGGTTTCTGTTAATTATACGAACAGTTTATTTTACTTCAAATTTATCGATTTTCAAATTAGATTTTATCACTTTAATTTCATTCGATGATTATATAATATCATGTCCTTTTCTTGTTGAATTTCGGGAACTTTCAAGGCTATATTTTTGAGACATTGTTTATATTCAATTTGATTAAATCCCGTTTATGATTTAAACCTTGTATGTAGAAGTTCCTCAGCCCTTCTCGTTAAATAATGATTTTTTTCGATGTCAACAGATTGATTACAATTTGCCTGAAAGAGAGAATGGAAAATATGAAAAAAAACATCTTATATATTATTATAAAAACACATTCAAGTTTTCCACATTAACAATATATTTTGAAATAAATATATAAAATAATATTAAAAAAACCCTGAGAATAATTAAAATATATTAGTTGTGTTTCAAACCTATCTCTAGCTATGTTGGACATTTCGAAGTGTTGTTATGGTTAACAATCCTGTCAATCTACATCAATTGGGAATGAATAGAGGCTTCGCTCCTCAATGGTGCCCTATTCTTTCAGCCTTGTATCATGTCTAAGTTACGCATACGAAAACACGATATCTCTGTATGTAACACGTTATTTTAAGTCATATGTATGCACATATATTGATGTACATATCTACAGATTATAAATTCGGTTTATTAAGCTTAAGCATATAATTGGTGTATCAAACAAATCATTATCAATACTGCACAGATGCATTGTGTCTATTAGGTTAAAATGGCGGAAACAAGCATTTGCTTTCAGAAATTTCTGATGCACTTTTTCAACTTGGTTGGAATCAGTGAAGCTGAGAATTCGAGAAACCGGATAAATAAAGCAAAATCTGATTAGAATCTACGCAATCCTTATAATAATAGTGATTTTTCTAGAAAATAAAGACTTCCATTGTACAGATGAGTTTATAGTAATTTAATAAGACATGTAGTGAAATACCCACGACCAAGCCATTCAGAAATAAACAGTATAAAGACAGCACATTATAATTTCCAATATGCATATGCATATATATATATATATATATATATATATATATATATATATATATATATATATATATATATATATATATATATAAAATCCCTATTGCGTAAAGAATATATATAAATATCCTAATATGTCCTAATATAAAAT
Source organism: Acanthosepion esculentum (assembly GCA_964036315.1). Classification (NCBI taxonomy): domain Eukaryota; kingdom Metazoa; phylum Mollusca; class Cephalopoda; order Sepiida; family Sepiidae; genus Acanthosepion; species Acanthosepion esculentum. Next base: position 31,649,661 of record OZ038482.1, on the reverse strand, counting down.
GCTTTAATTTTTTCAGCTAGCTTGTTTCTTTTTATCGGTTCTGTTATTTTAATAAAACACAAATACCTATTTGAAATGTTGACCAAACTTGATTTATTTGGGAAATAAATTAGAATAATCCCTAGCATTTATTGATGAAAACGTCTTTCATAGAGAATCAAGCAAGTATCAATCAGTTATGTGCCATGAGTGACATACGCTTTGGCCTTCATGTATATTTCGATACATGACTGAAGAGGCGGATTTTTTTTCCCGCAGTAGGTTGTTTTTTTGCGATTGACCAGTTGTCATCCAACGCTATAGAACCCGACCTGTCCTGCTAGTTAGTCATAGCTAAGGGGAGAAGAAAAGGATTCATACCTTTCCCAAGGGTATTATCACGTATGTGTATGTAATTGATTCGACTGGAATTCTCCGATTCCTCAATCCGAGCCGATATCCATTACTCCACCGTGCCTCCTCCAAGCAAGTATACGAATTAAAAAAGAGGCGGGCAAAAAGTTCGAATCATCTTAAAGGTAAAGTTTCCATACTCCGATTATAAGACGGTTATAAATTAAATTATCATTAAAAAAAATGGCAATATCATTGGAATACATTAATTAATAAGAAACTCCAAAATAATAAACCCACTATTGGAGTATGGAACTCAGAATACAAAAATCGAAGCGAACAGGTCGTGCTGACCCGCCTTCAAATAGATCACACATACATCACCAATCGTTATTTACTAGAGGGCACAGAATCCCCAATATGCACTGCATATACTGTTAGAGTATGTAGATTTTGATCTAGTGCGAACTAAATATTACCAAGTGAGTAATTTTTAAAAAAAGGTTTTACGAAAATAAAACCATCCAAGGTTGTAAATTTCCTAAAAGAATTTGAATTGTACTAAAAAATATGAGTAATTGAAAAATGTTTCAAATATATATGTATACATATACACCTTTTTTACCAATCTATGACTATGAATCTATTTCAAAAGTTTTGTTGGAATTAAATGACCCACTGAGGTTGATATGCCTAAAAAAAAAACAAGCAACCCCTTAAAGGATTCATTCAATCTATAGAATTGGTTAAGGCTAACAAGAAATGCAACCCGGATTAATTATTGGTGGATGTTAATTTAAAAACTTAAGCTGACTATAGGATATTGTTTTCAAACTATACACAGAAAGGATAACTGAATGATCTCTTTCCCACTATATTAAAAGGAAACAAGAAGGACATTATTTTACGAATATTAAAAAAAATGTATTTCGCAAGGGAGGCGTCTGTAGGCGCGAAGACGTCGGAATCAAGCGAGTACAAACAGTTAACCACACAGGAAGTGCTATAACAGAAAAGCGAAAATACAACACAGAAATGCGGTGTCTCGCTCGAATAGTGAATGAAGCCATCTAAAAACTAAACGAAGTATTACGAGACAGGCAACTGTCTTTAGATGTGAAGAAAAATAATTGAAATTCTATGTTATATGAATCCTGTTATATGGCAGTGAATGATGGATAATTTCCTCACATGGATGTGATACAAATGAAAGATATTTATAATGATATAAGCGGAACATATGGCCATGGAGAAAAAATTAAATTAAATAGGAATAACAAGACCACTTTTACTATGAATCAGAAGGGAACGTCTGAAATTAACAGGATCCAAGAAAAAAAAAGAGCAGAGGGTCGGTTGTATGTAAGACTTTTAGGAGAAACTGAAGGGAAGTGATGTAGGAAAAATTATCGAATATCCTAACTTACGATATTCTGTAAATGAATCTCAGAGCAAGCAGTGGGAGTTTTAGTAATTGTAACACTTCTTCTTCTTCTTCTTCTTCTTCTTCTTCTTCTTCTTCTTTTTCTTCTTCTTCTTCTGCATTGTCATGATCTTTCAGCATGTTGACGATCATTTATATCCTCGATTTCCTATTCTTTGTAGCTCTTACTCTACATGCAAGCCGGCAATCTGCCACTTGGTGGCATACCGCTAACGGTAAACGCTAGTGGCCCGCTGTCGGACCGCCAGCATGTTCGTCTCGGCAATGATACCACTGGCGGACCGCTAGAAGCCTATCGGTAGCCTGCGATTGGCTGCCACAATAGGACCGCTGGTGTTGCCTTCCACGACCCGACAGCGGGCCACTAACAGATTGCGTGTTGGGTTATGAACTTTATATTTTTCTTTAATCTACAAACCACTGTTCAGCCATCAAATTCCTCTTTAATCAGTTTGTGCGCTGTTTCCACTGTCCCTCTTGCTATCAATATGTCCAATGAGTGTCACATTTTCCAGAAACTCTTTCCTGATTATGTGACCTTCAAATCTCAAATATCACTTTCTGCTATTAAATATATGTTTCCCTTTTTTACATTTTCTCTAAATCTTCATCGTTGCTTACATGTTCAGTCGATGTTATTCTTAGAATCCTTGTAGTAAACGAAATTTATATCACTTCAAGTGTATATTTCCTCTCTGCGAGGATGGTCCAAAATGCAATGCCATATTGAAGGACTGTTATTACATAACATTCCAGTAATCCTTTCTACTTTTCTAACAAACTTTTCCTGTTTATTAATATTTTGCTTAGATTTATAAAGGCATTTTCGCTATCCAAATACGCCTTCAGGTTTCAGTGTCGCACATTCAGTTCTTTTTCAAAACCCTTCTTAGATATTCAAATGTGTTTACTTGATTTTGGTGTCTCTTAGTTGCATTTTGAACTCTTACTTTTGCTGACAACCAAGCATTCCGTCTTCTTACAATTGATGGTTACTCTTTTCTTCTAGCGTTACATCACAATTGCCTGTAGGAGTTCTTATAGGAGTTCCTTTCCGTGATTGCTATCAACACTGTCATCTGCATGATATCGTTGCTCAGAGGTACAAAATATAGAAACATGTAGAGATACATAATCCCTCATGTCGCGCATAAAATAAGCAACAGATAACGGTTTGCTAAGAGTAACTTTGAAGTAGCACAAGCCCAAAATTATTGTGTACCCAGTGTGGATCAATCTCTCTACTCAGTGGTAACCGAGATAAGCTTGCCAACCAATAAACCACATCGAAGTTCACAAGTAATTTACTATGCGTAGTTTAGATGTGCCAGAAGGCCGAGTGTATGGCACAAAGAAAGATTCTTTAACCAGAATATGGCACAGGTCTAGCTAGGTAATATATGATATCATGTAACCATACAGAAAATATTTTGCGTTAAAATCTCGATTCAATTTGAGGAAATGCAATTAAATTAAAATTAATTGATATATAGCAGAAAGTTCCGGTGTTATGTGAAATAAATAACCAGACAGGGTTATTCCATGCTAAGAAATAAAGCGATTTTAAAGAAATTTAAATCTGAGGTTAATATTTCTCTAAAATACAGGAAGCGTTAAACATGCAAAATAGTACGCCTATAAGTGTTATAAGAAATAATATGCTTTATAAATTTTAATTTAAAATAAACTATTTACGTGCACTTTAAAAAAAGCAATGTCTATGTATTCAATTCGCCGTTAAGATCAAGAAAAATCCATTTTTTAGTTTATTTTTCTTTCCGAAAAAAAATGTTTTCGAAACAAATTCAGAAAAAAAAACATTCATAAATCATAAACATGTCCTAATTTATGTAAGTGATACTTTTATTTCGGTGAAAAACTAAAAGACAACAAAAATCATTTTTCACTTTTTATTTTCAATGAACCGGATTTAAACGTCGTGGGTTATGTTTTTACTTTTACACCGTTAAATCAGCGTGGGTTTTGCTTTTATTTACATAGGATCCTTTTAATAAACATAAGGTAAAAAAAGATATTACTTCAACTATTTTAGTAAAATATAAATTGTCAGTGAATTTTAATTTATTTTTGCCTAGAGTAATGCTTTTTCAAACATTTTATTAAAATATCAGAAGGAAACCGCAATATAACAGATATTTCAGTGTTCTACTTCAATTTAATTATATATTATTTATTATCTAGCTAATTGGTTAACAAAGATCCCAATACATTTTCTATGTAACAATGTTGCAATCGACCAAATCTATAAAAAAGTGGATCACAGAGATTTCATATTTCTCTGACTACTGATTGGTCAATTAATGCCAATATCATGTCTCCCACTACGTCCACACGATTAAAATTAATTTACCGCAAAAAATCTGTGTTTCGAGCCTCTCGCATGACATACAACATTATAAATACCAAATGACATTTTCAATTCTTCCTTCTTTCCTCCGTTTTTCTCAGAACCACAACGTAATTCCGTGAAGAGCCCGCGTCTGTTCCTTAATGCAAAACGCTATGATACACGCACAAAAACACACACACGTAAGGACGAACATCTCTTAACCTATCTTATTCACTCCTTCATTTACAAGCAACAAAAACTATTCAACTTCTTCAGTTCGCTTTGCAGCATCAAACAATTCAGCTAGCAAGTTCACGCCATTTAATTTTTTGAAGTTTCAAAGTTAGATTTCCTAACATAATCCCCAACCACGAAATCACTCACTACGATTTTTATAGTGACAACAAGAATTCTACTCAAAGAACAGTTTTCCAAACAAACATGTTATTAAAAAAGCAACTTTGAACAATTCTTTCATTGAGATTTTTTTCTTTTAAAAGGCTTTAAGAATTTCGAAGTAAAATGTAAATAACTTTTGCTATATTCTTAATTATAAATGCTACATCTTAGCATAGTCTTTGTAACAATATGCAAATTAAATTAAATTACCTGAATAAATTCATTCATCAGTTCTGTATATTGTTGATATAAAATGTTTTGTTATTTCTAGAAAACATACTGTCGTTCTATATTATCAATTTGTGCCATACCCAAAGTTAAATTTTGTGGAGAAGTTTATTTTTACGCAGTGTTATTGTGTTTTTCTGGTAATTCAAAGTTCATAAGTGAGGAGATGGGTTTTTTTACTCATTCTTTTCGTTTTTCTGTAGATAAAGTATGAAATGAAAGATGTTCAGTACAATTCTTTTTCGGATTAACTTCTAAGGGTTTCGGAAACTTCATTTTTCTTTTGGGGACATCTCAGCACTGATACCGATTTCGGTATTGGAACCTCAAACGTGTCATAGACAACGTCCATAGTGTCATCTTCTATGGAATCCCTGTCGAATACTGTTTCATACCGTATTCTGATTTGGTTTACATGATGTTTATATACAACTTCGGTCCCTGAACCATGTAAATCAAGTTACCAATTTGTTTGTCCATTATCCCTATCTCCCAGTGAGATTTGATGTTCCAGAATACAGGAAAATAAACCTTTTCAACGATCTTAAATCGATTTTTAAGCAATTTATTCTTATTACACGATTTAAATTCAATAGGAAAGAATTTGTCGAATACCGATTTTCTTTTCCTGGCAAACATGATCTCCGCTGGCTTCCTGGCAGATGGAGCGCTACTATTAGGAGTTACCCAATATACCTGCAAAAACTGCTATATAGCTGTATCGGTCGGAGTACCACTCGCCTTCGTAAGTGCTCTCTTAAAAGTGCCCACAAAATGCTCTGCATGTCCATTACTTCTTGGGTAATATGACGCCGTGGTAATGTGTTCGATCAGGAATGACTGACAAAAATCCTTAAATCCATACGATGTTAACTGCGTGCCATTGTTTGTTACAATGCAGTCACCAACTCCAAAACGGGCAAATAGCTCCGGTAAAAACTTTACTGTCACTTCCGCGGTCGGCTTCTTACATTTCAATACTTCTGGCCACTTTCAATGACTGTCAACTACCACGAGGTAGTAAAAAAACATCAATTGATCCAGCAAAATCAATATGTATCCGCGACCACGGACGGTCGGTTTTAGGCCAGGCATTGAATTTTATCGGAGGCTGTTTTAGCAGCCAATGCACATAATTTGCACGATCTTAGCGTGTTTTCAAAATTCCTGTCCATTTTGGTCCAGTAGACATAACTTTTCCTCAGACACTTCATCCGTGAAATTCCAGGATGGCCAAATTGGAATTCCTTTAGCGTTCTATTCTGAAGTGTAGAGTTCGACAGATGAACAATATAATCGACTGTTAATATTTAACAGACCCCCATATATTACATGTTGCACAAGGACGGTTTCTTGTGGGTACACAGATCCTTTAGTCTCAGCCAAAAATATTTCGTTTGACCCCGCCTAAAAGGTTTAGGGACTATCAGCGGATGATACTTTGCACTTCGGCAAAGCTTCTTCCGATTTCCTCTCCGCCGAGGAAGAGATTTCGACAGAAATGAACTGTTTGTTCCACTGTTAATATTTAACACCCCCCAATTGTGTATGTGGGACAAGGCCGGTTTATTTTGCTAACTCCGAGCCCGTAGGCTTGGCCAAATATATTCCCTTTTAACCAGCTTAAACGGGTTTAATTACTGTCTACCTAACCCGGACGAAACTTTGCGCTGCGGCTAAGCCTCTTCCGAGTTCCTCTCTGCTCGAAGCAGAGAGTTCGACAGAAATGAACAGTCTTGTCGACTGTTAATATTCAACATCCCCCACGATGATGCATGTGACATAAGGCCTGTTTATTGTGAGTACAGCGAGCCCGTCGTCTCGGTCAAATATATTCCCTTTGAACCCCGCCTAAACGGGTTCAGCGCCTGTCTTTTCCCCGAAGAGATTTTGCCCTGCAGCAAAACCTCTTCCGAGTTCCTCTCTTCTCGAGGCAGTGCATTCGATAGAAATGAACAGTCTGGTAAAATGTTCCACTGAGGCTAACTTTCCTACTGATTTTATAATAATTGGATGAGACCACAATAGACTGATTAGAGGGAGGTCACAATAAAACATACCTTCAGATTTTTTAAAAATATATTGATGATACAACATGTAGCCCGGCTAGATGTATATGCCCAACAGTTAAGCTGAGTGAAATGGACTATCTTGATTTACCATAAGTAGAATTTATGAAAATCATTGGCCCTATTTTTACTATTGGTCAGATTTAATCAATCTATCCCAATATGGAATTTTGAATATGCAACCACTCAAATATTTTCGGAATATGAAATTTAACCTTCTCTTATATATAACACAAAAAAGAAAGAGAACTTAAGTTAATATCTGAAGCTTCTCATTTTGTAGAAACTTTACTTCTTCACCTATAACCTCGCTTTGTTTCTAAAAGCTCTTACACTGAAAATTTTGATAATATGATTAGATAAATACTTTTGTTGTAATAATAACATTTTTCATTCAATTTTAAAAAAAAAATGATTGTCTTTTTAAGCACAATTTCTGAGTTGAATTTCATTTAATTTCTTCAAAATGGGTATGAAGCTCGGAATCTAGAATTGTGTGTGATGTTTTATCTTAAGTCCAACTATCTAGACATATTTGATATTTCTAAAATGGTACAACTGATCTACCACAATACCCAGGACGTCAATCGTACTTGACCTAGTGAGACAAGCTCGCTAAGCATTACACCAAGTCGAAGTGACAAAGAAGCAAAATATATATAAAGAAAATGAGTTAACAAAAGAAAGAAAATAATACGAGAACAGTGTACTGTTTAATGGACAGGAGTTCTAATGTTTAGAACGTTCGCTTTACGTCCAAGAGACACGCATTCGAATCTCACCAGGTTCGATTTGTCAGGAAGTTGACTACTGGATAATATCGTCCTGTGTGCGGTAAGTTTAGAAAGTACCGACAAAAACATACCACATGTAGACTCAAGCCTTTTGAGTTAAATTGTTTAGACAGAACTAATTTAGAGCCTTCGTTGTTTGAGCTAGCACAACGTCGCATGTCATCCTTACCGTGGGTTTGAGCTTGCTGGTATTGTTCAGAATGTTGATCACGCCATATAGTACGCCCTCTCCCAGAAAGTTTCGCTTTTAATAGCTGCATAGTTGAGCAGGCGTCTGTAATAGGGACTGGCTTGCCGCGCTAACAGAAGATCATACTCGGATACGAGAGACCAACTTTTTGATGCCTGGAAAACGAAGTTGATTATAAGGCCACTGGTGAATGAAGATCTCCAGAGAATTATATGTTTGCATTCTTTTCGAGAAAAATATTTTATGATATGCCTGTCTAAATGATAATGTCCAATAAAACTAGACACATATCTTGAACGATTACAGAAAAGATAGTTTCTCGATGAGATCAAGACGATTAATACATGCCTTGAACTTTAGCGGAGATACATGTGAATAATTCTACTAGAAAACATAGCGATTAAAGTATCAAATGATTGCACGTGCGGGCGAAGCATGTATGCTATTATGCCAAATGAACGTTGGGTTTGGCTTGGCCTGGCTGGACCACTGGCTTACAAGTGGCACGTAGGTGGGCGCTGAAAGTAAGATCTTTGATATCGTTCATTGACCGATACTTATTGTCGCACGTTAAAGACTAATCTCGCGAAGAGGGGAAATCCGTTCCTGGGTAATTAGTTCAAATTGATTCCGGTACCTGTAATTAAAAGGATATTCGGTCGTCAACGGCTTGATAGAACCTGTCTCATAGGCGACTTAGTCGACCGTAAAATGCAGTCGTTACGCAGCGCTATCGACTGAAGGGGAGTGGAAAAGCAGGTTTGCTGCCACACTGTAGATCACTTACGATGTCTCTACGATCTGCTGTGGAAATACAGAGGATAAATCGATGTTCTTTTGCTGTGCACTTTAACTATTAATTAGTCTGCTCCGGAAATTCTTCCAGAATGGACCCACTCTATATCTTTTACCTTTTAGGCAATTGCTCAGCAAGATTCTTAGATTGTGTTTCAGTGTAGTTTTTAAAACTTTCGCAATGTTATTCTTCCAATAGTGACATCAAAAATTGTAATTTATCTTTCTATTAGATTCTATGAATTTAAAACTGCATACAATTATGAATTCGATTTAATGAAACTTATCAATATTTTATTAAAACTATGAATTTTACAAATTCTATGGTTTAAATGTAAGATATTTCTTTTATTAAGATACAGTGTAACACGGATATAAGAGACCCTGATATAAGATAAACCAGGATATAAGAGATATTTTATCTGGTCCCAAATTAGAGCCTGTGTTAATAAAACAAAATAGACCAAACCAGGATATAAGAGAAACCCGGTTATAAGAGACCTCTCCGGTCCCGACAACTCTCTTATATCCGGGTTACATTGTATATATTTTGTGTTTCTGTGTATAATAACGTGAAATATATGTCATAATCTTTTGAAGAAATTTTCTTTTGGTTTCATAATAAAATAATATTTTTAAACGTAAATCTTTCATTTTCATTTTTTGATAAAATTATGGAAAACGGAATGATGCTCAATTTGAAATATCTTCTTATGTCTTTTTATAGCGCCTCATCCCCAACATATAGCAGTAGCTTGTTTATACTAAAGGCATTAAGATTTTCCAGCATTGTGATCAACATGTGCCCCTTTGCTCAGGTTTAGGAAAATATGACACACAATGAGAAATAAAAAAGCTTCGTAATGCCAAGTTGATTCAGCCGAATTTTCTCAACTTTCTCACGGAATATTCCAATAGTATTGGCTTTTCTATTTATAATCAATCGAATCGCCTGTCTTCCGTCAGCATATAGTGAACACATTGAATGTTTTCCTCTGTAGGGGCTGGATATCCCTTTGGAATTAATAAGGGTTCCATTATTTCTAAATGTTATTTTACAAGTCGATGAAATCGCATTTTTAACAAGTATGTTTCAGCCAGAGCTGGTAGGTCTTCTTTCGTGTTTAACTAGGTCCTTATGGACCACTAATCGGATATATATATATATATATATGTGTGTGTGTGTGTGCGTGTGTGTGTGTGTGTGTGTGTGTGTGTAGGTGGAGGGAGGGAGATGTAATGTGATTTTTTCATTTCTAAATATAAGCTCAAAATTTAAATATGGACAATTCTACTAAATATATGACTGAAATCACGCTAAAAGATATTAAATTTAAATGTCGGAATATAACGGTATCAAGATAAATTTACCTTAAAATAAACTAACATGAAACATTTAAAAATAAATCTAGCTTATTTGAAGCTAATTCATATATAGTTTTTTTCTTCGTACGTAAGTTGTTTTTAAGGAACAATAAAGAACAATAAAATACGTACTAAATGATATAATTAGCCATTTATTTACATAGATATACAAACTATCTGGGTGCCACAGTTGTTGCATTTGTGGCCATAATGCACTGACAATAGTGCAAATGGCTAGGCCGTAAGATTCCTGCTAGTCTTTAATTGAATGTTATATTTTCTCGAAGTGGGACAAAATCCTTTAAAATTTTTGTCTGTTGAACTTTAAATAATATAATTCTGCATATATTATTCGTTGGGGTGAATGGATATCGGCAAGCAATATCAAATCAAAGAAATGAGTTCGAATTCCAGTCGGGTTCGTTAGACTCGCATACGCGCAGATGCCTTGGGAAAAGTATGAATCTTTTACCCCCACCCAGATTTGGGTTTAATTTACATTGGCAACCAATCTACCGCAAAAAGAAATGGTGAACTTCACCGGGAAAATATTATCTCCTTCTCAGTCATGTGTCGAACGAGAGATTAACTTCCAAGTGTGTAATAAAAGCTAACCTCTTTATTTTGTTCTAGATATTTATTATTTTATTTTATTTTGTTACATATATGTAACGATGCAACCGTACGTTTGTTTGTGTGTGTGTGTGTGTGTGTTTTACAGTGAGGTTCACCCTGTACAAGACCCGGGAGCCACTTGAGGTAGAGGTTTATAGAATAAGGGGTAGAGTATATGAGGAATAGGAGGGGAAGTTAACGGTTAATGGTAAACTTGAACATGTTCAGATTTTAGTGATCGGAAGGACGTCCGCTTGCGTGTCAGTTCCACAGAGCATGGGTTCACCGAAGGAAGGTGCCTGATTGGAACATGTTTCTTACAAAAGGAATGAGTTTGGTTCGCTATATTGTGCGTGACATAGAGAGTTCTCTGGAACTGGTAGTGAGTTTGATGACTTTGAATGGAAGTAGCGATAGAGTATTGAGAAGCTTGCAGCATTTCGTATGTGGAGAACGTGTTGTAGGTGAAGGATATTTTCTTACACAGTCTCTACAAAAAAGACAATTCTATCTGGATTTCTTTCATTTTCGGAAGGTGATGCGTTTATGTGTTATTTTGATCAATGATGTTTATTTATGTAAGTAGCTAATCGCGGTTGTGTCTAACCGTTTCCATTTGAACGATCTTAACTTTGAACTCTTACAACATATACTTTTATCCCTATCCTCTTATCAGGTCCGGCTCAAGTTATTGGCAAATCGGGCAGTCGCTGGGGGAGCCATCAAGACCAAGTGCGCCCTCATACCGTCATGATATGTTTTCCAAATCTAAAACTTATAAAAGTATACTTACGATCGTTCACGACTCAAGACAGATTAAATTATTCGCTTATTTCTTTCAATAGAAATGATCTTGTGAAGAAGATAGATGTAAAATGTGCCATGAAAAGATAATGAATGTTTTCTTTAAATTAGATTAAGTTGTATTTGTAATGAATTAATGATTCTACATTTTCAGTTTTTCGCCCTGGGAAAATTTTTAAAAAAATAACACCTGCAAAATGCCGAATTTCGCCTTGCCCAGGGTGCCATCTAATCTAGGTACACCGGTGCCATCAGTAAACATTTATATTTATTTTTTTAACATCCAAGGATATTCTTCAGTGGTTTGAATACTATGAGCTGAAATGGTATAACATTGCTCTCTTCATTGAAATGATCTTCTTACCAGAATATTTCTTCGATCAGCAATTAATAATTACCGTAAGATCAAATCAGCTTCTTTCAACATATGTACAGATTAATCTAAATTTTCCATGCAATTTTATCCAAAATATTACTATTTTATAAAAGTAGAATATATATATATATATATATATGTGTGTGTGTGTGTGTGTGTGCGTGTGTGTGTAAACACACCTTTTTTTAGGATATTACATCAAAAAACACCTCTAAATCGATATACAATTGCAGTGTTTCCATGCGTATCAACATATCTCAGGGGATTGTAAATTACTGGCGACTGAACGATTTATTCTGTTTTAAAAGTAAAATACAACCATTTTACAAGGAAAATGTGGGTATGGTTAGAAGGATTGTGGACGTTTCTCAGATCAACCAATCGAATATGACCTACGTTAAATTTAAACTCAGGGAAGATGGAAACATGAAAAAAAAAATATTTTTCACAAATGTGTCATGGACCATAGATTGGAAACCAATGACAGCAACAGACGTTAATCAGGAGCGGATGTAAGTGGTTAGATATTTACATTAGACAATGTCATTTCCTAATCAAACAAAATGCTAGACAAATCTGCAACAGTTGAATAATGATTCTTTATATAAGGTGTTAATAACAATAACCAATCAATGCAAAAAGTCAAAATACCAACCAAATACCAATAGACCCGTACAAGATGGTAATAACACTACCGGTATATTAATATAAAATCATATTAAATCAAATTAATCTTACCAACAGAAAGATTAGTCATATATGGCGCAACACAGTACAACTAAAAGCAAAGAAAAAGCATTCCACGTCTAAATGAATTTTAAGGTAAAAAAAGTAGACTTTTTACAATTTACCGTTAACTAAGGTCTTTGGTTTAATAACCCATTCTTATCAAAGAAGGTGATAATTTGAAATTTTTCGTATAAACACAGAAAACAGGGTTCATATAATGATCTACATGACCTTACCATTTTAAAAATTTTCCATTTCACCTCCGGTAGTTTTGTTATCATCTTTCAAATTCCAAAAATATATACAAAGTACTATTTCTATAAGTATTATTAGTAAAAGAAAATATATGATGATACCACTTAGTCTTGTAAGTATTCTTAGTACAACCAATATAAAACCTTTCAACTGTCGAATTTTCTGTTGTAGAGATATAACAAAGACAAACAATGGATATAGTTAAACACTTGTTTGGCAATGGATTCCTACAATTATATTGGACAGTGTCCTTAACAATATTCACCTTGGAACGTGTATTATGATTCAGATTATTAAATTGGTTTAAGGTTATTATTGTTGTGTAAATTTATGATCTTCTCAAGATTATTGGTACAGCTATAACTTAGTATTAATGAGTTTCTGTTAAATATGTTACTAAAAGAGTTACTTTTAGGAAAATGTTTATCAATCAATTGGAATAACTTGTGGCTTAACTTGGTACTATCTAATTGATTACATGGGGGATGTATGGTATCTTCTAAACTTGATTTCAGGTTATTAGAGGCCTGAGGTCAGTTTTTTTAATTTTTCATAATACATGATGAGCTTAACTTGTTTATTATTAATAATGAGTTTAACATTTCTACTTATTTTGTTTTCGAGTAATGTACATCATGTTTGTAATTATTATGCATTTGGTAACTATAGTATATGTTAATAGTATTATGCTTATTTTGACGTACATTATTATTATTAATAATATTAATAATTTTTAGCGGTATCATTAAGTTTATTGAAATACATTTTATTTTTTTGATCAATGACGGAATTAGGGAATCCACTATTAACATGTGCTTGTTACGTAATTCTATATAGAATATATTTTTAGAAGAAGATATCATTTTTGTGCGTTGTATAATTTTTTTTTTACTTTTTCATAACGGCTAACTAATTTGGCATTATATATATATATATATATATTAGATTTAAATATATATATATATATATATATATATATATATATATATATATATATATATATATATATATATTGGCTTTAAATACATACATATATATATGTATATATATGATATTATTTATTTTTTTATATATCAAAAAACAGTATTTAGAAAAAATACTTAGACGAATTGGAATTAAAATTGTGATGTGATTCATCCGTTTTCAAAACTTTGCAAATTACAAGCGACTCTCGTTTAGTGCGCAGGTGTAGACGTGTAACATAAACAAAGCCCAGTCCGATGAAATCTAATATCAGATACCTTTCAAAAAATTTTGTTTCAATGTGACACACTATATATATATATATATACATATATATATATATATATATATATATATATATATATATATATATATATATATATATATATATATATGTACACGCGCACAAGCACGCACACACACACACACACACACACACACACACACACACACACACACATATATATATATATATATATATATATGATTTAGCTATTTTGAAAATATCAATATATTTATCAATTATAAAGTCTCCAGATTTGACAATCATTATACAAATTCATTACATATTTTAATTACTGATTTTCTCTGTCCCTCTAATCTTAAAAATATCCCAAATGTATTAGATTTTCTAATCACTCATTCCTGATTATTTTAACTAGAATCTCAACTGTCTCTTCCTGATGTTATTCGAAAGTTTCCTTTCTGTTTTCATTTTCTGTTAATCTTCGTCTTTGCTTTCTAGTTCAGTTCATGTTATCCTCATCATTCTTCTGCAGAAATATATTTCTATCGCAAAATGTTTCTACTTCATCTGTGAGAAGATTTTCCAGCATCCACCATACGAGGATATTATGAAGAGTTTAAAAATGTAGTCAAGAAATTATTGTTTATTTAACATGGTACCTCTTCAATTCCAATCATCGAATCTGTATGGCTCGGGTTCTTCGAATATAGATTCTAACCACGCCTTCCCTCTCGAGTGGATGCTTATATATCTCTCTGTGATAAGCTATCCGTCTTGGGCCTACAATAATCCTAGTAAGTTTACGTAGACAATGTCCGGTGTGCAACAAAAGCAATATGGTAAAGAAAAACAAACTGAATGATAGAAAAAACAATTATGTGTTGCAGTAAACGAAATAATTTATTTTAATTTCAGTGATTTAGTCAGTGGCTATAAATAAAAAAAAACATAACAATCTTAATGGTAAGAAGTTAGGACTAGTGCAAAAATAACTTTAGTCGTGATTTGTTAGGTTTAGTGGTATAGTTTGCATGAGATGTCAGTAAACGAATTGCACTGAAGCAGGTTTAGGTAACAACTGATTAGGTGACTAGATTATTTTTGGAACCAATCAACGAAGTCGAACATCTTGATGAAATACCTCCACTGATAAAGTCATCCGCCCACATCTAATGGCTCAGAACCAAGAAAAGTTGCATTTACAAAAAAAAGAAAAAAAGAAGGATTTTCTCATCAGACAGACCCCTAGTTCCATGTCGGGGACAGTCACTTCCTTCGAAATGAAGGCGAAAGTTGCACTTTCTGAAATCTTCTGAAATCAACCTATGCCGTGGAATATATCATATAATGCAGAAATTATTTTAAATATTCCCGGTGATAACGATAAGTGATGTATAAAAAAAACATGAAGAAAGAAACCGTCAACAAAGAAAGATCTTGCTACTGAACCATATGCATAAATAAAACAGTGACGCCCGAATACACGTAAAATATCGTAAGTCATTTTCTGCAGAGTTATATTTTGTTCGTCGCCTTGTTTTGAAGATTTAATGCCACCTCCAAAGTAACGTTGAGGAAAAACCGCAACTCTCTTTATCCACACATTTGAAAACTTTCAGACGGAAAAGTAATTTTAAAGAATTAATATAAAAAAAATGAACATTTCCTGTTTTATCAGAATTCCAGAAAATATTTTTTTAAATAGAAAACTGACAAAATACAATAAATATACTTCAAGTACTTCGAAGTTAAAATTTATACATAATTACATTTTTCAAGTGGAATACTTTCCTGTTTATTCTTTCTTTCTTCCTGCATGAAGATTTGCAGAGATTCAAAATTTGTTATTCACTTCGGTAGTCTCTAATGGAAAGAATCACGTATATTTAAACATACAGCAATTTTTGAATTTGAAGCGAATCACTAATTTAACACATTATTCTATCTGGGCAAGTCGTTTCAAGATATATGATTCTCAAACAAAGGAATAATATAAATCTGCCATTTGTCCGTAAATTGAATAGGACTGTCACGTCTCATTTCGTTGTTCTGCTATATATCTCGATGTTCAACGCCACATCCAAAGTGACTATAATGTCATCAGTCGTAATATGGCGTGTAGACTTCAACCACATTGGCGTGGCAATGACGTGGCTTCTCTGTGTTTATTGTGTGAATATTTTCCTACGAATTGTTCTACAAATATTGTTCCACATTGGTTGCTAGATTGCATGAGTGTAAGAGTAAGATTAGATTATCAATTAGGTCTCATAGATCTTACAATTTTAAATGGAACATCAATCGCCATCTCTTTTTTTCTTGCATTCTGTTATTCTTGTACTCTTTCTCCGGAGTAAAGTATTATTTTATTATAATTTCAGTAATCTCATACGTATTAGTGGCGTTATCGCTTTTCTTGGGATGTGAGATAATTAAAATTAAGAAAAAATACCTCTATATATATATATATATATAAAATGATGGTTCCTGTGAGGAGATAAGCAATCGCATGTTTCCAAAATTCCTCCTGTAAATTCATATATATATATATATTTTAAAGACATTTATATTATGTTTAACGTTCTTTTTATAGATACATGTATTTAAGCAAATGCTCTGTTTTATAATAAACAGTATTAAATAACATTTACCGGCCTGAATGACCGAGAAATTTTCATAGAAAATTTTCGCTCTCCGACAGGAATCGAACCTGTATCCTATACGGAACCATCATTTCGCGTGATGTGCCTTAACCTTTCGGCCACAGAGCAGCGTCTGATTAGCAAGGTCGATTTTACTATCTTTAAACTTAAATCTTCCATGAATCTCTTCTATTCATATCTGCTCTAGCGTATCAAATGTAAACAAATGACGTCATATATTTTAGAATTGGACATAGCCCGACAATTTATTTTAAAGACATTTATATTATGTTTAACGTTCTTTTTATAGATACATGTATTTAAGCAAATGCTCTGTTTTATAATAAACAGTATTAAATAACATTTACCGGCCTGAATGTCCGAGAAATTTTCATAGAAAATGAAAATTTCTCGGACATTCAGGCCGGTAAATGTTATTTAATACTGTTTATTATAAAACAGAGCATTTGCTTAAATACATGTATCTATAAAAAGAACGTTAAACATAATATAAATGTCTTTAAAATAAATTGTCGAGCTATGTCCAATTCTAAAATATATATATATATATATACATATATATATATATATATATATATATATATATATATATATATATATATATATATATATATATATATATATATATATATATATGTGAATATAGAAGTAAACACTTAGAGGCAACAGTCTGTTTCATGCTATATGCAAACGTCAGTCCACGAGTTCTGTTATTTTTCTCGGCTATTTATATATACAGCTCAGTGTTGCATAGTGGGTAGTCTGTTTTGGCGGTTATTTTACCGGAAATCATTTATTTGTTTATTTATTTATTTGGGTTAAATTAGTTTGCTTGTTTTTAGTTATTTTTATTTTTATTTTTTATTTTTTATTTCTTACCTTATATATTTATTTATTTTTGATCGGTGTTTTTATCAACGTAGTAAAAATTTGCTTTTATATCTTATTTAATAGTTTTGTTTTGTTTGGGAAGAAAATTAAAGCTATTTGTTCAATTTTGGGTTTGATTATTGTAGTTTGTTTGAACTATTATTTTGGCGGGAACAGTTTTTATTTTGTTTATTACTTCATGTATTTATTTGGATTGATTATCTTTATTTGTTTTTTCTAACGGCTAGTTTATCGGTATCGGTTATTAGATTATTTATATATTTGGATGTATTTAGATCAATTTATTTTACTTGTTATTATTTATTTGTTACACTGTATATTTTCTCTTTTTGGGTTTCGATTTTTACGTAACGTTGTATAATGATTTTTTATTCATATTTTTTTATCGTTCTATAAAAGTCATAGCAATTTTTTTCGTCCGATTTTTGGTTTGATTTTCATAGTCTAACTAATATTTTGGTCATAATAGTTTGCTAATTTGTTTATTATTTTATTTATTGATTTTGTTTCTTATTTTTTATTCTATTTCGTTAATTCTAACAGGTGTGCTTTGGTAATTTGTTTGGATTAATTTATTTTGCTTATTTTATTATCATTTTATTTATTCATTCATTTATTTTTTCCGTTTTCGATATTTAAGTAACGTAGTAAAATTTGTATTCATGTCTTCATTTTGAGATCAGCTCGGATCTTTTATTTAATAATTTATTTTGGTCTGGGAAGGTAATGATAGCTATTTTTCCTCCAAGCAAAGTTTGCAAGTTTTTGATTGGTTGTTTTATGTTGAGGATCTGTCCTTATTTTCCAAGATATTTTATGTGTGGTGTGCGTTTTGTTTTGAAATTCCCAGATATAATTAGAAAGTATAGTGCTGTTCGCATATTTACTATTTGTGAAATACATACTTATGTTTGCGCTTGCAGCATATATGTTATATCCTTTTGTTTGAATTTGGAATGGATATGAGGCTACAAAATCATCTTTTTATATACATTTATATGTTAAACTCACATGGACATAAGTATAATTAAATGATTATAAAAGATAAGCTGCCTACTCTAATAATCAAAATCTTAAATTATGTGGAAACCTACTAAGGAATTGATAGTAAGACAATGTCTCATTATGTTTTGTTAGCGAAGTGATTTCGCCATAATCGCATTAACATTGATATTTAATTCTTTGTATGAATTGTTTTATAATGATATATATATTGGATGCATTTTGCAATCAATTCATCATACCTTTGGATGTGGTTTCGAGCATATAGCCTTTAAGCGTATTTGTGAATCAAATATCGTAATATATATCCATTGGTAAATTAAATTGTACTGGCTGCTTATTCTGTGCCTATCTAGACCTCACTTGATTTATGTGTCTTTTATGACGAATTCTTTTATCTTCGACAATGTACATCATACTATCAAGACGCTGAATAATTTTTCCTTCCTGCAAATTTTCTTTTCCGCTTTAAATCTTTTAAATACAATTTTATCGCCGATTATAACCGATCTGGTAAGTTGAAATTGTCGAAATTTCTTTTTATTCCCTGCTAGTAATTTCTCAAAAATGGATCTAACTTTTCTAGCAAACCTGAGCTCTGCAGGTGACATTTTCTGCGTTGCCGTTTGCATTTGATATCATTCGATACACACTCGAAAATTATTGTAATGTCGTTTTCTCAAGTTCCAATCATTGAGGCTTTCTTAATGCTCTTTTGAAGGTGTTAACAAAGCGTTCAACTTGACCATTCAATCTCGCATGATAAATTGGCGTTACGAAATGTTCAGTTGTGTAGCTTTGCAGAAATTTTAAAACTTCTTATATGTTAATTGAGCTCCATTATCGGATACCACACGGTCAGTTACTCCAAACATTGCAAAAGTTCTGGCAAGAATGTAATCCTTTCTTCGATAATTTGTAGTATATACTTCAATATCTTCGGCCAGTTTGTGAAACTGTCGACCACAATTAAAATGTATGAACTGGTTAGTTTTCCAGCAAAGCCCATATCTTTTCCTGCCCTTAGGTTTATCAGTGATCGGCTATGTCTGATAATTTATATGCGGTGTTTTTGCTGTTGAATTACAACCATTACATACTCTCACTATACTTTGGATATCTTTGCCCAAATTTTGACAATAATTGTAAGTTCTCATCAAGGACTTCATCTAATTATTGCCGGATGTCCTAAGTGGAATTGTTTAAAATTTGTTTTGTATTGATAACGGAATTATAACTATATCCGCACATAAAAGTACTCCATCATAAATACAAAGTGCTGTATTATGGTTAGCTATATTTATTTTAGTTTCATTTCGGGTAAAAGTTATTCATAGTTCTGTGAATAAATGTATCGTCTTTAGAATGAATTTTATTATCGTCTATCATGACCGGCAATACTTTAATAGTGTTAAACACTAGGTTTTTAATTTCACTTACGGATCCCACCGAAGCAATCACAGTATATTCAAAATCGTCTTTACATTACCGATATAAATCTGAAGAAATCATATTTATCTCCCAATTTATTTAATGATAAACGTCCCATCTTAAAAACATAGTTCAACAAAATCATAGACCAAAGCTGAAGTTTGTTTGCAATATGTGTGAGAATCCCTTTCTTAGAAGAGAATACATTTAATAAAGAACGATAATCAGTGTGCATTATGAATTTTCGGTAACTTTTCTTTTTAGCGCCCAAAAGCCCGCGCGCTAAATATCTCTTAAAATTTTCCCAAATCGCCATAATTCCGTGTCAATGTACTTGCTGAACTCGAATTAACAATTAAATTAAGTAAGTAAAAAGCTACCGTTTGGGAGTTATCGACAAGATAAATCGTTCTAATTCTGGGTAATTCGTCTGCCATTACGGGCATTGTTTTTAGTAATTAACCGTGGAGTACTTGCGGGTATTTTCGTTGGTTTAAGCAGAAATTTTGACCTGATTACTTCTTTTACAGACTTTCAGTGCAGAAAATCACTACGCACTACCGTAGAGAAATGTATTTTATTTTTTTAGTCAGTGTAGTTTTATTCATAACAAAAACAATTTAAATAATGCAATAGATGCTTTTCTCCGCGTAGAATAGCAATGACAAATTGAAAGAACAAATTAAATAATATAATAAAACATCTTTTTTTAATTAAAAGCGGACAAATTGAAAAAACAAAACAATAAACACTTAAAGGGGCCAAATTAAAAATAAATAAATAGTACTATAAACCGGGTTAAGTTTAGGTTTAGGTGTTAGGGTTAGGGGTTGGATTAGAGTTCTTTCTGTGTAGAAAAGGGGACATTAAAAAAAATTAATAAAATAAACCGGGTTAAGTTTAGAGTTAGGTGTTAGGGTTATGGATTGTGTTAGGGTTTTTCGGTGTAGAAAAGGGGACACATTAAAACAGAAATTAAATAATACAATAATCCGGGTTAAGTTTAGGGTTAGGGGTTAGGGTTAGGGCTCTTTCTGTGTAGAAAAGGGGACAATAAAAAAAACTTTTAAAAATACAATCAACTCAAACTTTTTTCTACTTTACCAAGTTTGCGCATTAATTATTGTTTGTTTTATTTTCAATTAAAAAAATACTTAATCGTATTTAATTTGTTCTTTTAATTTGCCATTGCTATTCTACACAGAAAAAAAGGTTTTATTGTATTATTGAATTTGTTTTTGTTTAAAGTTTCCTGTTATAAATAAAACTACACTTATCGAAATAATTGCTTTACGATAGTACGTAATGATTTTAAAAAGAGATATAGCTGTAATAGAAGTAAATAGGCCAAAATTTATGCTTGCACAAACGGAAGAACCCCGCACTGGTATGTTAAAATTATGGCAGTAATGGCGGACGAATGACCAACAAGAAGTCCAATTATTTTCTTGTCGATAACTTCAAAACGGTAGTTTTTTTCTTAATTTAATTGATAATACAAGTTCAGCATGTACATGTACACGGAATTATGATGATTTGGGAAAATTTTAAGAGACATTCAGCGCGCGGACGTTTAGGCGTTAAAAAGCAAATTTACCGAATTTTCTTCATAATATCATCCTGTGAAATCTCTTTACAGCCAAAATCATGGCAAGCGTATCCTTTTCAGTTAGACTGTAGTATTTTTCCGTATTGCCCAAACATCTTGAAGCGTGATCGACTAGTTTTACTGTAGTGTCTTCGAATTTATTGCTTATTATCGCTGTTATGCCGCATTCGCTCGCGTCCGATGCTAGTATTATCTGTCCGTGTGTGTCCTAATGTGTCAGCGACAAGTTTGAATTTAGCATTTTTTAATGCCTTCCAAAGCCTTTTAATATTCTGCCGACTAATCCCTGGCAAATATATATTCGCTATTCTGAAATGTGTTTGAATGGTTATCAAATATGTCTTGCTCCAGCTTGATCTTCTCTTTTTCCTTTTTCGTCTAAATATTTAATTTTCTCCAGAAAGAATTTACATTTCTGTTTATTGATTTTGAAACTGAAATTATGTAGTCTTTGAAATACTTATTGACTCAATATTACGTGCTTTAATTTCGTAGCCCTGTTAATATATATATATATATATATATATATATATATATATATATATATATATATATATATATATATATATATATATATATATATGTGTGTGTGTGTGTGTATGTGTGTGTATGTGTGTGTGTGTGTGTGTAAGCGATAACACTGTCTCATTTGCTGGAAAATACCTGGTGTTATTTTACACCAAATGACGTCTTTAAACTCTCAGAGTTATTTTTGCGTATCAATGATCACGAACTTCTGTCATTCCTCTTCCACTTCGATATGAAAGTATACCTCAGTCAGGTAAATTTTTGAAAAAATAACACCATTTAATTCGGCTAATATATCCGCTGGACTTGGTAGGGAATATGCATGTTGTATGAGGTAGTCATTGCGTCCAGTTGAAAAATCTTCACATATATGAATCTTATTATTTTTATTTACAATATAAATCGCTGACGTAGCACATTCTGAATAATGTATTTTTTTTTTCAATAAACCCGCGGTTTTCTAACATATACACTTCAGTCTTACTAAATTCTAAAGCAGCAAATGCTATCTTTTTTATACTAAATCGCTGGTATCGCATGTTCTTTAAATTTTAAAAATGATTTTGACTTTGTATATTTTGCCAACTCCTCTGAGAAAATATTCGTGAAATTATTTGTTAGTTTACTCATTCTTTCTTTAGCTCTAATCTTGTTCTCTGTCGAATAATCAATTATTTCTTAGAGTGAATAATTCGGCCACTTCCATAATTCAAATAATGCCAGCCAATTGACACCTAGTAAATTGGAGTTTGATTTTTTAATACGTAAATAGCTGCTTCTTTATTTTCTTTCCACAAGATCGATGTTACACGTGATTTTCACAAGAAAAAATAATTTCTTGCCCTTATTCCTCCTGCAAATTTGTCGGTTTCTCTCAAGTTAGATTTGACAATTCTGTTCCAAGTTTCTTTATCCATAATTGTAATATTGCTACCAGTGTTCAATTGAAATCTCAGTTGTATTGTCACGAATTTCCTATTATTTGAACGTTCCTGTTTTTAGCTAGTAGCACTACTTTCAGCAAGTTAATTTGTGTAATTCCTTAACTTTTCGACTTGCAGTAGTTTCGCTTGTGATTTTTTTTCATCACAAAATACTTTTGGTTTTAAATGGACATTCTTGACTGACATTATGCATACCACTGTCTTCGCAGTATTTTTATTCTGGGATTTTTTTCTTTTGGTCCATCTTTCCGATTCATTTGTCCTTCTGTCGTGCCATTTTGCTGGAATTTTGCTGTATCGTTCATTAAATTGACATTTTGTTCGCATTCTACCGCTACAGTCTATATTACTAACTTTGAATACTGTTCAAGATTTGTAAGTATTCGAGAGCATGTTTTAGCATCATTGCTTGATGTGAGAACTTTAACGAACATTAGACATTCATCTTGTTTCTCACTCTCACGTTTGTCTTTACCGGCATATGTGAAAAATCTTCATTTTCCTCCTTAGTAAGTTTTATGCACTGCCAATGCGTATAAAACGGTGAATTATTTTCCACAATGATTTTCGATAGTGCTAATAATGTTTCGTGAAATGACACCTTTACTCTAGTATACGGCAAAATGATATTCTGATATTTTTCATATTCAGCGGGGCATAATTCTCGTCACAGAAGGCGTACAAACATCCTTGACATTCTCCTATGTAAATTAGTCTCGCAACGTCTGATAGGAATGTAATATTTTCTTCTGGGAAGTAATTAAATTAACTAATTGAGATAGAAATAGACGGCTAAAGACAAACATTACGCATTGTCCTTTTCATTTCTTTCGCAGGATTGCTTTTATCTGTTCATGATATTCAATCCCCTACCTTTACATTTGTTGTAATAATTCTTCTGCAGTTATTGCGGTTGCTGATAACTCTTACCAATTCTACCATAGTGTATTTTGTTCGAACAAGTAGTTCTTAACTTGGAAGACTTTTTTTCTAATAGCCATATATCATATAGATTTGAAGTTTATCGAATACGGCGTTGCGCTCTGAATATACATGATCTCAACCAAAATGTATTTCTGTTAATTTTAAATGTATGCTAAGCGAGAGGATACATTCTTTTTCGTGAGAATTCATATTCTCTTCGCAAATGTTACCTTCTTTATTGCACTGAATGAAGATAAGACAATCAAGAAGTAGTATGTCGTTTGGAGTCGACGTAGTCTTGCTGATATGGATAGTTAACAGCTAAGCTTGATCTCCAACTATCTATTCTAGCGATTCTTGTCGTCAGTCTATATGTATATCGACGAGTCCAAGTCATCTTCTGGGGAGGGGTGTTCATCGTCACAACAGTTTTCTCGTTCACTTCTGGACCAGCGCATACAAGTGATCACTGATGCAAAAAAAACCGAGAGAAAGACAATTACTCCATAATGACCTAGAGAAATGAATAGATGTAACGAAGTTATGAGGAATTGATTTCGCTAATCAGCCAACAGAGACCTGTGTTTGGGCTTTAGCTGTCTCAGCTGACGTTCAAAAGTAAATACAAAATACATATACACAAATTCAGACACATACATTTAATATGATTGACCAAGTAGTGTTTATAGCGTTTTCATATATTTCCGTATATAACTGGATGCTACGGTGGCTACCAAATCACTTTTGTAGACGCTTCATTTTTCAACTCACCGAGAGCAAACATTAAGTTTATGCTGCATCTAGGCTGAGTTTCAGGGAAAGAGAGCAGATAACTTAGTACGATCAACAGTTTTAACAAAGATATAACCCTAGTAAAACTTGCGAAATATTCCGAATACTTCCGTATGCCCACATCCATATCACGAGTATTGCATCAACATGTGCTATTGTTTGATTTCCCATATCACAAGTATGGAAGTTACCTCCCTTAAAAATCAAACATGGCGCTATTAGTATCGGGGTCACATGATCAGAATGCTATAGATAGAACCAATCATCCACGTTCTCCTTACTGATAGTTTATTATTTATCAGAAAATATTATAATTCGAATTGATGTCTGTATAACACTTCACGGAAAATAGGAATTAATCTTTATATTTTCCATACTTTTGTTCTTCAAGTAAAAGGCCAGAGGTTCGCTCAAGTTAGAGAATTACTGAATGGTGTTGCTACTGAATGAATAGCGTAAGAGAAAAAATTAAGAAATGCGTATTATGACTGTATAAAGGATAGATGACGGTTGGTACAAGACTTGAAGGTTTGATATCGGAGAAGGTAGTCTTGTCCAAAATTATCAGTTCTACTTAAGAATCTGACTGAATGGAACCTACTGATTATAAATTGTATACGGATGGAATTAGAATTGCGAAACTGAGTACATGTTTTGGCGCAGGGTAAATCAGGAGATCCGATCTCGCGAAAGAAAGGAATGTACTTCGATCGAACATTTTTCGTATAAATAGCAGTAAACGTAGAGGAGGCTAGCGAATTGAGTATTGGGAAGGTCTGACCTGGCACTTTAAAGAGAGAGGATTCGTTCATTATTCCAGGATCTTTAAGGATCGAATTTATAATTGTGTTCCAATTGAAGTCTGGTGTGATCATTTGTCCCAATAGATGATCAAGTCGTCATCATCATCATCATCATCATCATCATCATCATCATCATCATCATCATCATCATCATCCCCTAGACTTGTCTAATCGTAAGGGGGATCCGAATGAAGAAGATATATTGAACCTCCTCCAGAACGATCTCTCAACGGCAGCCATCAACATTTCTGTAGTCCTATTTGTCCATTGTTTGATATTGTCCAACCAGTTTTTGCGTTGGCGTCCTCTCCTACGTCCATTTTCAATGGTGCCTTGCGTGATAGTCTTGCACATACTGTCGTGACTTTTAATGTGTCCAAACCACGCCATTTGTCTCCGTTTGACAATGGTGAGAAGAGGTCCCTGGCTGTCTACAAGTATTTCAAATCCTTTCCTCACAAACTAATTGGTTTTATGTTCACAATAGAAGATGTCAAGCCCTAATGAATGTGTGACCACTCACCTATACAGGAGAATATCCATAGTGCACTCGGTAATGATTAATTGTTAGTGCATTTTCATTTGAGATATTGAGTGTTACAACGCAGCCCCCTCTCCTGAAAAGTTAAAGCTAGGTCAGAGGAGAAATGAACTGCCAAAATAGGGTCATCTAGATTTTGTGTGATAGTGTCGTTTAGATTTCAATGTAAGAGTCATGTTCTTGTAAAATTCATTAACTCTTTATTCCGTCATTGAGTTTGAATATACAAAGTTATGATACGATTTCATTTGTCAATTGATAACTGTCTTCTGTTGTATAATTTTCGTAACGACAATTTGCAATATATCCAAAGTTCTACTTTTTGCAGTCATTGGGACTCACATACCGTAAAACTCAAAATGATTTTACAACGTAAATTTAATGATATCTGTGCGTGCGCACACATCTTTAGTTCGTCATGTTAACCGCATTTAAAATCACAGGGGTCGGCTTGCACTTCGAAGGAAAATAAAAGGTTGAAAATGTCAGATGCCTCTGAGAGAGAGGATATTTCATTATGGAAAATTGATTATTGGTATTGTTTAGAATTACGCTGGGATCTGCTTCGTTTGCGGTCTTGATTGAAAGAATTGCGAAAGATTCGAATTACATCTCAAAAGCGCTTTGTTTAAATGTCAGTATTTATTCATACGGCGAAGTTTTCAAGCCACACTGGGGCCTCTCTCTATTGTTCTGTTTACAGACGATCGATCTTTTGCACAACGCTGGAGCTAAATGAGCAAATTCATTGGCGGTGGGGGGTGTTTAATAAAATAAACCGCTAGAGACAAAGAGTTCAGTATACACACGCATATACAAACATAGATATCTCTATGGGAATATTTGTCGGGTTGTTTGAAAATGACAGTGTTTAGAACAGACATACTAAAGTTTATGTTTCTGACATGTCCCGTACAGAAGGTATGGGGTCATAACACCTTTTTATTGTTATATGTAAACGAACATGCATTCTTAGGTTGAGGACTGGCGTATTTACCCGTCGATTCTCTCAGCTTTTAGAATTTCGAATTATCTTCCTTTTAGACTGAGTGACACTGAATTTTCAACAACTCAGTCTAGTCTGCTATTTAACCCATACATGGGCTTGCGGATAGAGAATAAAAAGATTAGTTTATTTGAGAATATGAACCCAAAAACGAGCTTGGTATATGACCTAGCCTTGCTGATTTAATTTCCACGATAACACTACTTTCACATCCTTTCATTTGTCGCATCATTATAAATGTATCACTCATAAATCTTCTATTCATTCTTTTCATATTCCTTCGCCAAAGTTAAGCAGCATCGAACCTGGTTAGTACCTAAATGGGTGACCGTTTGGGAATACCAGTTGTTGCAAATTTGGAATTGCGGCTGGTGTAATGCATAATAGAGCTGAATTGATAATCGGATTGCTGAATTACAATTCCTGTTGGTGTCATTATATTAACTTAAGAACAAATAAACTTCCCCCAGCTATGGGTTAATTATTATTACTTGTATTACTAAGCAATTACTATCTCAATCGAATATTCATACAATTTAAGAAAATATAATTACTAATACAGAAGTACCCTTGATAAATTTATGAATCCACATATTTTCTATGGATTAATTAGTAAGACTTGTACCCATAAACAATTATAATCTTAAAAGAAATCTTTATTTTAAAAGTATATTCTTGATTTAAATAATGATAAGCCCTAGATAATGAATGAATCAATCAAAATATGTTATTACTACGAAACATATTTCGGATCAGTTACTGCGGAGATGAATGTTTTGCAATGAAATCAGCTGATAAATGTTTTTCTCAAATGTATCCGTCCGAGTAAAATATAAACTGTATGATCGAAATCTCCACGTTATTTCGTTCGGATTTTTAACCCAATGCTATGGATCAACTCTTTGCCACACTAGTGTAGTTTCTCTTCTTGATATGACTCCGGGGAGCGGAGAGACTAAAAGCAAAGGTATTTATGCAATTTCCCAATTTATATAACGCCCATCATGGTATTTATAGTTTAAGATAGGAATAATATCGAACGAAAATATAAAAAGTACAAAGAAGAAACTCTATCAAGTGTTCCAAGACAGAAACTATGGGGGGTGGAAAGAAAGTATTGATGTCATGTTGCCAAATTCACTATAAAAATCCAGGATGTAGCGTTAGTAAATAATAAGCAATTTAAATACTTCGGTGTATTGATCAGTTATAACAATTTCGTATACAAGATAGGAAAATTAAGCATATAAACCGCACATGTCTCAAATTTCAGCAAAGCTAAAGCAGGGGTCAAACACTAGAATCCGGTTTAAAATAGGCTCGTCAGATCGAGACTTTCCTATTGATGTCATTCATGAAACTAAATGCGTTCAGAAATATCAAAAGTCTCATCTCTATACTATTGCATTCTCAGATCGATGGTTAAACATTCTAGTGAGGTAAGACACGACCGCACGGGTAACAGCTATTGCGAAAAAGGCCGCAGAAAAGAATGTTATTTCTTTATTTATATTATTAATCAGTTTATACCAAACATTCACCTTCCCAAAGAACACCAGGAATCAGACAAAGGAAGTCTAACCAACACGGTTCTTGATAATGAATGCTAAAATTTGAAAGTATTTAAATGAAAATAACACAAAATAACTTCGAGCAGTTTATCAACAACATAGAGTACAACACACTAAACCTTATCACGAAATAGGAAAAATATAGTAAAAATTAAAAATCCTGATTTTGTAGTTATTTTTATTCATACTTTTGATTAATACTTGCTGTTTATCTATCTATCTATCTATCTATCTATCTATCTATCTATCTATCTATCTATCTATCTATCTCAGTCTGTTCAAATCTGTCTCCGTCTTTTCATCTCTCTCTCTCTCTCTCTAAATGCCAGAAATAAATTTATGCAGGTTCAAACGCATATTCGTGGTTTGATAAAAAATATATTTTGCTGTGGTAACAGAGCCAAAGTACGCAGAGTGAATCTGCTTGGCACATAGTGACCTTTGGCTTCTGTAGTGCATGCATATAAAGTTATATCGTTGTCACTCACTTCCCTTGTTTATAGCAGTTTCTTAGAACAAACCTTTCTTGAGTGTGGCCGTATCACCGCACAAGAGAGATTCCATCAGGGACCATAAGTTGCGAACCATTCTTCAGGTTCGAAAACAACCATATTACCCAGATTTCACGATTGCTATTTTATTTTTCCAGAAATCAAATCCCACTTGAAAACAAGATTTCAATAATACACGAAATCCAAGAGAATGTGACAAGATAACTGCTATCTCAATAAAGGAAATCCTGGAATGTTTCCACCAAAGGAAACGACCCGGGATTATGTGAGTTGCTTCAAAAGGGGACTATTCCGAAGGAGATTAAATGTCGAATTGGAATTTGTTGTACACTCCTTTGTAAAGCATCCTTCCTGATACTGTTTGATCAGACATGGTATGCCCATAATCGAAAAAATCAATATGTTTAGATCAATTGGGCCAACGATAAAGCATTTTTGGCCTTTACTTAAAAATATTACTGTAGTGATGCTGTACGAAAGTCGTGTAGTCAATACCTACTCGTAAATGTACATATTTAAATTATAAGTCTCTCTTCTAAAATATTTTCGAACTGAAATCAGGAGCAGTGATTTGGTATTTATTATAAATGACATCTTCCGATATTAGGCACAGTAAAGAAAATGTTGATAGATCTGAAAGTAGTATCCGAAGCCTTCATCAGATACGAGGAATACGGTGAAATGGAAATCACATGTCGATAACATCAACGACAGAGAGGGACCATCTGCTGAATTTCAAGGGAAATGTCAATTTAGTGAGGGCGTAAATCGAAAAAAAAAAACGAACATGCATTCCTGACAATAGATAGAGAGAACATGCTTTGCATTTCAGATTTTTACTGATATAAAATCTACTTAATTCTCCATCGTATGTACAAAAATAAAACGGACCTAATGTTTGATTTTAATGGTCAAAGAAATATCTTCGGTGCGGCTAGTAGCGCCAATCTTCCGAGTATGTTAATGAAATCTGATCAAGTGGTTTTAATAAACAGGTAAACAAATCGTGTCTCAGTACATTCTAATAGGCATCACCAAACGCCTTGTTTCAATTGATGTCCAGTAAGAGGGCAGTCCGTTAATTATTCGGAGGATACGACATTGCAAAGCATGATTTATACTAGCTATACGCCTGGCGATTTAAAATCGACTGGTGCCATTGAAATCAAACGGTGACAAATACATTTTGGATACAACCAAACTCAACTATTATTGCATTTCTCGTCAATAAAAACTAACTAATGAAATATTAAGTTACACCTTTCAGATAAAAAAAGAGCTGAATAGCTCGCTCGGAAATCATGTAAAATAGCCTCACCAAAGCTCATATTCAGAAAGCATGAGACATGAAAAAGAAAGGGTTAATGTTAACATCCTTTTGAAGATGGGAAGCCTGATTTTCAAAGTTAAGAATTTTTACGCGATATGAAAACCATATACGGAATAGAATAAAAAAAAGAGTATCCGGACTTATATTAGATAAATATTAGAAGTGCTTTTCAGCATACTACCGATAGATTAATGGGGAGGCCTGTAAAGTAACTAAAGACATACAACATGACAAACATAGAGAGGAGTACTACTACATCGGAATGCATGGAAAAGTAAATCCATATGTTTTCACCAGATTAGGAAATTTATAATGTCAGAGAAATCACTCAAGTATTTATTAAACACAAAGAGGACATAATTTCAAAAGCAATAAGTGGAAACATTAATAAGGAAACATAGTAGATGAATAGGGACAGACTATATGATCAAGTAATGACCAGCACCAGAAGAAAATAATATGTATTTTGCCAAAACATATCTTGACAAGAGACACCAAAAGATTTTTTAAGTTCATGGACATATGTAAAATATTTAGAAAGGCGATTTTTAAAAGTAAATCAACACTGAAACGTCGACAAAATAAACGGTAACCTATTAACGTTTAAAATGTTATGCTACCAAAATCTTAAATCACAAAGTAACATGAAAACTGCAATGTTAATAAATTTTAAAGCGATTTAATGTGAAGTAAATATATGCAAAAGCGGTTAAACACAAATTGAAGAGATTCAGCTGTAGAAAAGAGCTGAATGGTGTTTGGAGTGACTGACGTAATTGTAGTGCCAGAGAGCATCACATACAAATCAGAAGTCATGGGGAAATAGTAGTATATTTCCGACAACATAATGGAGAACTGAGTCCTTCAATTGAAGGCATTGTTGAACAAACTCATTTACTTTAACTAGCTTTGTTTCATCTGACTCTTTTTCCAGAGAAACACCAACATTCACGCGGAGCAATTTCACGTAGTACTGGATGCACGTTTTAGCTGTGAGGAAAGTGAGACACATCATAATGCTACATTTCAGGTCATCAGTCTTAATATTAACGCATTCATTGAGGTTTTAGGGACAATGTTCAAATACTATGACAAGCAGTTTGTTTAGATTATATAAACCACATTGGCAAATACACGAGGGGTCATCGACAGAACAACCTGATCCATTATATAAAAGTATATTTGAAGATCGACCATCGCCGCTATAGCAACAAGAGAATGTAACACATAATCCAGGCGCATAATCTTTTTTAGATGAAGGCACTTATATTGAATCATATACATATTATCCTACGTTGTCTAAATATTTCGCGTTAACTTTTTAATTGCTTTCAGTTTCTTCTCTCTATCTCTCTCCCTATATATATATATATATATATATATATATATATATATATATATATATATATATATATATATATATATATATATATATATAGTGACCAAGAGAGTGAGAGAGTGCAATGGATAAATTGCGTCTAAATTAAGCAAAAAGTAATTACAACTGTCATCTCATTTCACCAGATAAATTTAACAAAATAATACAATATTTTTTAGAAACGCTAAAGCGTAACTTTATTCAATAAAATAGACATTGGCTTCAATAAAGACCGCCAGACGACTACGCAATGTCTTGCAACTCTTCGGGACGGTTTCCGTATTTAGTTTGGTGAATCCTGCCATAATCTTTGTCCTCAGATCATCTTACAAGTAATTTTCGGAACTGCGTCCCACACATACATTTAAGGTGATTGCAATAGGGGGAGTTAGTTTGCCAGATATAACGGGAGTCTTTCAAACTTCACTGTGTTCTCATGCTTCCAGCAACCACCCTCTTGAAGCATGGAAGCACTAACTCTTCAACGTAAATGATGTAGGCCTTCCTGTTGAGACTGATGCCCCGTGGAAAGGGGAATGGAGGCATAACGTCGCGCTCACTAATGATCTCTCCAAACAGCTTTTCCCCAAAAAAATTAATCTCATCCAACTCTTTCCGAATCGTCTGCATTGAATCGTCATATTACTATCCAAATATTCTGAAATGTTTCTATCGGAGTTTCAAGTGCTAATACCAAACAGTACAACATGTCGTTTCCAAATGTCTGCCAACTTGAATTGCGCTGCGGTACCCTTTTTCTCACAGATGGTATCCAACTGTCCCAACTGTAGTCGACAAAATCAAAAACAAAAATGGCCCATGCACAAAATTAAAAAAAAAAATGGCGACAATTTATCTATCGCACCCTCTGTGTGTGTGTGTGTGTGTGTGTGTGTGCATATACATATATATATATATATATATATATATATATATATATATATATATATGTGTGTGTGTGTGTGTGTGTGTGTGTGTATATGTGTCTGTGTGTGTGTGTGTGTGTGCAGAAAAATAGGAAAGAACATGTTAGGTAAATAATCCGGAGTTCCTTAGTATTTTTGCTTTTATTTTTAAAAAGACAGTGCTCCATCCATGTATGTCCGTGTTTGTGTGTATGTATAATGATATATAATTATATATATATATATATATATATATATATATATATATATATATATATATATATATATATATATATATATATATATGTGCGGCTGTGTTTATATATGTGTGCTTATGTCATGTGTGGATAATGTGTGGATTGTTAACGTGTGGAACACATAGTGGCTATGCAGTCTTTATAATTACGTTCATGCTGTTTTTTTTTCTCATACAATCTCAGAATTTAAGCATCCTTCCCAATAAATATAACAGACTTTAAACAATATATTTGTATTTCTATTTTTTCCGGGCTTATTTGCCTTCTGCAGATTGCTTTTCTGTGTGATCATCTCCTAAGACGTAAAGTTTCAAATTGATTTGATGTCTATTTATGAACAAACAATCTATTTTCTGTATGAATTTGTAATTCATAAATTTATATAATTAATATGCAACGAATTCATGTTCAACTGGAACATATATTTCTTTTATTATATCCACAAATATAACTGAGTTGAAAAAATTATTAAAATATAAAACATTCTTAAATATTCTGTTTAATTGTTTATTTATTTTTGTCGTTGAATCTATTTTAAATATTCTACAGCAAGCGTGAATTATTTATTTTCATTTTTAACACTATTGAAAATAATATTTTATTATGAAGCACGTCAAATTTATAAATCATTTGCAAGTAAAGTTACAACATGCAAATGCTGTCAAAATTAATATTAAACAAATACGAAGTAATATTTTTGAATATTTATTTGCTGTGACATCCTGGCTAATAGTGTATTTAATGAATGAGTCTATAATTGCAAACCGAAGTAAAATCAACCAAAATATGTAGCGATGATGGATAATGTGATTATTTTGAAATTCTGTCCTTTACCGATATTTTATCTTTATTTTTCATCGATTGGTATCTAGTACCTTGAGTATCCGATGCCATTTGATCATATTTGATCATTATTTCTCAACAACTTGATATCGAATGCCAATATTTTTTCGCTAACGATGTCAGTAATATTAAATAATGTAATCCCTTCTATAGAATAATATTTACTTGTTAGATAATAATTATTATATAATAAACTTGTTCTTCATGAAAGGCATATAAACTTACTATATTTGAATATATATTTTTCCGAGAAAGGGTTATTTCAGCTTTATATATCATAAAACATAATATGATTTTTCATTTAAAATAAATCGCAAATTCCTGTTAATTTTTGAATGAGATAAAAATAAGTATTATATAAAAGGTATGTTATTTAAAGCCACTACGTATTGAATCATTCGAAGCAAGATATTCAATTTCATCTTTGGAATCATTTTGGAGCCATATAATTACATATGACTTTAGACTTTACAACTTGATTGTGTGATATCGTATCACTTTACATTCGTATTTCTCACATATTTACATATTAGAGATATATTGAACATTTAACTGCAATTGTTTTTAAGTGTATAGATAAAATATCTGGAAGGCAAATTTCTGCTTTCTCTTTCAGTTTTCTAAAAAAGTGTTTACCATCACTTAGTTATATACATTACAAAGTATCTTTGGAGATCGATGCTATTCTATACAAACTGAATTTAAACACATGAGAATAAAATTGTTTCGTTAACTCTGCTCAGTTTACCAGTTGACTACAATATATGGCACTAGCCGGGGCAAACATCTCAGAAAAAAAGCTGCAGCAAAAAAATCAACTGCCTTATAAACTTCAAAAGCTGCAAATGTCAGATTACATCATCATCATCATCATCATCATCATCATCATCATCATCATCATCGTCGTCGTCGTCGTCGTCGTCGTCGTCGTCATCATCATCATCATCATCATCATCATCATCATTCTTTGACCTCTCTATGGTTGGTAGGAACTATACTGACAATCCCTTTTCACACGGTTCAATCTTGTATTGCTGTCTCCAGAGGCCCTAATTCCAACCCTGAGTATAGATCTAAGTTTTCTGGGAAAGGACATAGAAGTAAGGATGAGACGATTTCCTTGTCTGCTCGGTGGCAATGGTCGGCAAACTGTGATCATTTTTATTTGAGATTAAGAGAGATTGGTCTCAGTTCGTAAATTGTGTTAAGCCTTGCATGGGATTTTCAGCAGATGTTCTAAATTTTTGTAAGTAGATCTGTATATGTTCTGTCCATTCGTATTTCAAGACTATCAGACAGTTTCCTAGTTTCTGATCTATATATATGACAGGTTCAATCATTGGTCGATATTTCTGGACTTTTAAGAAGGATGGATGGCTCAAGCGCCAAATTATGTTACGTTTGTGACACGCATAACATAAGAGAACTTTTTGGATTTTGAAGTTTGTTTTTTTTTTAATATTTCTGTGAGGTTTTTGGATACATGCTTTGGATATTATGTTTTTGACAGGCATCCGATGAAAGAACATTATGGATCTTGACTTTTCTTTTTATATTTATGTAAAATCCAAGATATTTCAAGTCATCAACTCCTGATAGATGTATCATTACCAAAAGAAATTAAGATCTAACGAACCCAGATAATCTATAACTATCGTATTTATTACAATAATACTTTAAATCCTTTTCTTGCATTTATTATAGAAAGACCCATTTGATCTTGGCGGAAGGTGCAGTTTATGAATACCTGCTTTAAGTATAAATTGCAATGTACATTGGAAATATTAAGATAGCATCGTATATCTGCAGGTGTCTTATCTCATTTACCCATCTGACGAATACAATTATGTACCTTGATCAATTTCCAAATGCAAGGCCATGTCAAATAAGCAAAAAATGTTAGAGATATGGTGTTATCTTTTCAGCAATCGCTTTCAACAGCATAGCATGATGATGTGAAAAAACTGCGTGGAAAGGGTACAGGAATAATGTGAAAGTCTCTCAGAAAATGAAAGTGCAAACTTTAACCTTTGCTTCGAAAGCAGAGTACAACGTTTTCGAGTTCGATTGTCAACGTTTCAACAGAGCTGGAACCCGCTAACGAGCATTCTACACTAGTAGAAAAACCTACCCCCAGGCTATGTTTCGGTATTATATTAAAAAGATCTAAATGTCTATAACAGGTGCATAAATCTATTGATAAAACTCCAGAAGATTAATGAGCAACATTGATAAGTAGCTTAAGATTTCAAGATATTACAAGGCATTCAATCAGAAGCATTGTGCATGAAGACCTGAGATCATATGTGAGGCGGAGATGCGAAATCATACCTGCAAACATAAAACATAGATTTTAAATTTGATATAAAACAACTTAATTGAAAGTTGTAAAAGCCTTGATGAAAAGAACTGTCAGTATTTTTAAACAAGAACTGTTTATATATATATATATATATATAATGTAATATATATATATTATATATATAATGTAATATATATATATATATATGTATATAAATGTATATATTTATGTATATATATGTATATATATATGTATGTATATATATGTATGTATATATATATGTATGTATATATGTGTATATATATTTATGTATGTTATATATATGTATATATGTATGTTATATATATGTATATATGTATGTATAGATATGTATATATATGCATGTATATATATGTATGCATATATATGTATGTATATATATGTATGCATATATATGTATGTATAGACATGTATATATATGTATATATATGTATGCATATATATGTATCTATATATATGTATATATATATATATGTATGTATATATATGTATATATATATGTATGCATATATATGTATATATATATATATGTATGCATGTATATATATATATAGGCATATATATGTATATAAATATGTACATACACATATATATGCATGTATATATATATATATATATATATATATATATATATATATATGTATATATATATGTATGTATTTATATGTATAAAGACTCGTACCCACAGAAACTCAGAATATATTTAAACAACAGGGACAAAATTTTATTAATCAAATTATTCTTTTTATTATAAACATGAACACATGAGATATATTTCAGCCAACAGTTATTCATAGGTAACACGTTGGCATACTATTTATTGGTATAAAAGGAAGACATATATTGAAATATTTACTAAAATGGAAGAAAAGTCCGAGCTCGTTTAAAATTAAATTTATTCAAAATATAATTAAAACGTAATGGGGTGTAAATCTCAGCTCAGAAAGAGTTAATAAACTGGGAAAAAAAGACAAACACTTGGAAGGATTTTAATTAAAATTTATATATGTGTCCCCTTAACTAATAAAATGGCGTCCCTGTTGTTTAAATATATTCTGACGTTCTGTGGGTACAAGTCTTTATACATATATATATATATATATATATATATATATATATATATATATATATATATATATATATATATATATCATTAGCAGTGCGCATCCACTACCGCACTGCTAATGAGTCCCAAATATAGGAGGAAACGGCCGTCCAGTGCTTTCTGCATTCTGTTGAGTTTTTGCTCAGAAGCATATAAATTAGTTAATTATAATTATAAAATCCTCGTTACAATTTCTATCATATGTGTGTCATATGTTCTAATGCTTCAGTTTGAGCGGCTTGGTGATAGTAATCGTGGTTACAGAGAACTTCAGTTGAGTTCCACCACGGAATAAGTGAGCGAGCGGGGCTATATTGAGTCTGATTTGCTATCTCTTCGTCACCGAGCCCCGTTGGAACAGTTGATATGGTGTTTGCTTGACAGCCAAACTGTCAGTGTTTCAATTCTCGGTAGTGGATGCGCACTGCTAATTAGTCCCAAATATAGGACGAATCGGCCGTCCAGTGCTTTCTGCATTCTGTTGAGGTTTCTTTCAGACTCACTGAATTACTTAATTATAATTATCAAATCCTCCTTACAATTTCTCTTTCTATATACGTATTACAAATAGCCACAATAATATTAATATATAAGAAAAAATAATACCTAATAAAAATATATTATATATGATCCAAAGCAAAAATAAAATACTTAAAATTATGAAAACCGTTGCAATAGAAATGAAGCAGGTAACATTAAAGTTTGCCTTTTCTTCATGGGACAACTTTTGTGTATAAAACAATTAACTTTAGTTACCTTGAACATGGTTCCAGTTAATTAGGGAACGACACAAGTAGCCAAGTACTTTTTTAAATGCACAAATCGCAATTCTTGATAACGACTCTATTGACAGTCGAAACTATTCAGGTTTAAATAAATAACTGGTTGATTCCCAATTTTTATTCTAGCATAAAACAACTTAGTCGAAAATTGGAAAAGCCTAATAAAAACGGAAAAAGATAACTTTCAACACAAATAGTCTCAAGGGAATGCCTCGTGATTTAAACAATGACAGTTGAGATTATTTTTGACGTAACATGCGACAGATGCTGGAGCCTAAAGACATATCTACTCTTGCTCCTTTATAACTAAACCATTTGTCAATTTTGTGGATGTTCATTCCTAAAAATCTGGCGAAAATTCTAAGCGGGGTTAACAAAATAAACTTTTAAAAAAAGGTTTTTAGCTAGCTCCAGCCTAAAGCTAATTGGGCCTCCAGCTGAAATTAACGGGACATTTGGCCAGGCTTAGAAAACAGCAATTATAATTTTGGAGATGTAATTTTGAATTCTTCCATTCACTACATTGGACATCAAAACATCACTCTAATTCTGATTCGAGCTATCACTCCAATTCCGAACAAATATCCTTATTTGGGAAG
The DNA here is from genome assembly GCA_964036315.1 of Acanthosepion esculentum. Taxonomy (NCBI): domain Eukaryota; kingdom Metazoa; phylum Mollusca; class Cephalopoda; order Sepiida; family Sepiidae; genus Acanthosepion; species Acanthosepion esculentum. The sequence continues at coordinate 31,610,948 of OZ038482.1, read as the reverse complement.
AATGTCCGATTTGGACCGAATCTCCGAATTCAGGGCGAAAATTCAAAGAACTAACTCCGCTGAACATCACTTTCGTTGAGTTCTTTAAATCACAAAAGCTTCGGAACATCAAAACATCACGTCACAAAAGCTCTCATTTTAACGCTGATTCCTTGGCATTTTGGTGAAGATATTGATCTGTGGTTGTTTTATATTATGTTATTATTTCTATAGCAGATTCTATCCTGTTATTGTTAAATAGAAATCCTCATCATCATAAAAATATCAACAGTATCAACTAGAAAGGCGGACATAATACGATGCTACTTATTAATATGTTGTCCGGTAGGTGGCAAGTGAAACTCTGTGAAAGTGTGGTTGTAGGATCTCCTATGTAAGACGATTTGTATTTTTTATTTACAGAGGAACATTCTGCGAGTGGGCAAATATATGCATACACAGTATATTTGATGAAATACAATTGATTTCCTCAATACACAAGGTTGGGGATATATTTTAAACTGAATTTAAAATAAATCTTTTGAATTCACAGTTTTTTCAGTGTTATTTTAGACTAAATATAAATTAAAAACATTTAAAATGACTGATTTTTTCTGTTATTTTAACATTAATTTTTTTTATCTGTTTCCTCCTAATCCATATACAAATCTCAATACTGGATGTTCAAGTACCAGATGAAGGGCAGATTTTTAATCCAGGAATAATCGTTATTCCCAAATAGTCTCTGTAGAGCAAGTGTGGCTGAAGTTAAAGGGGTTTAGTACACACGGACGGACCGACAGAATTTTCAGTTTTTTTATGAGATATCGTGAAGAACAAATAATGAATGCAATTGGAAACTTCACACACATCATTGAATTGTAATTACTGCCGTCTCCATGCTGGGTGTGTGACTTTTATATGTCTGTGCGAGTAACTGTAACACAAATAGACACTTACCAATGACATCAAAATTGAACATGAGAAGAGTAAACTCTTTGATTAAAAATGTTAATATTTCGAATCATGCTATAAATAACAGAAGTAAAATACAAGTAAATAGTAATAGATGTCTCACTGAAAAAAATAAATAAAAAAGGGCTATAATTTCAAAACTGAGAACGAAGAAGATCTTCGGAGAGAGAAAAGTCAAAGTATAGCAATTAAAAAAACAGAACGGAAAATTATGTGGGAAAATAATGATAATGATTCTATAATGATAATGATACTATTAGACTTTTTTATAACGAAACATTTGGCATTCATTGGCCAAGAAGCCAATAGTAATGTCGTTTGAAATTAATGAAATTCATGCTCTTCCCATTATTATATTCCTACACTTTTGTTTAGTGTAGTGTAGAATGTCAACATCTTCATTATGCCATTATTTTCACTTCGACTTATATTTGCCATCCAATTTAGTTGTTGCTGCTGTTGAATGTTCTCAAGTGGTGTGGTTTCTTTTATAGGGATATAGTTATTTCTTTGTGATTATCTAGCGTCAGTCCATAAGTTTCGTGACGTGTTGCCTTAGCAAAAAAAACACTGTGCTTATTTGCTCAAATCCATTTTTAACCATTGATGTAAAAAGGTGGCTGATATGCCATTGAGAATTTAAAATATATATCAACGGGTTTGGCGCGATCTGTGAGATCAAAAGGAAAGTCTCGATATTACAATGAAAAATTCCACAATAAAATGAAAATAAAGAGAAATAAAAAGTTATGGAAATATGTAAAATATTTCAGGAGTATCAATTGAGAATTGAATGGTTTTAAAATAAAAAATGAAAATAAGGCAAATAGATAAATAGATACTAAAATGCAAACATGATGCAAATAAGAGAAATACATTAATGCTTTTCATGAAATACAAAAGAGTAATACAATTCAAGACGGAAATTATAAAGAGTCCCAGAATGGAAAAGAACGAGATCAAAATTTTCTAATAAAATAATGAAAAGTGAGAAATAAAAAGAAATACTAAAAGAAGAATGAAAAACTGTTTTGGAAAATGTCGAAAACTGAATAACGCAAACAAACGTGAATGTATTCAATCCTTGGATATAACAATAAAAAAAAATAAAGAACGATTTAACGAAATAAAGAAATACGGAAGGAATATTGAGACGTATGTGAAAAAAACTAAGATAAAGATAGCGTCATAATGAAGGTTGTAAATTTGTTAAATGAACAAAAACCAATACAAGTGGATACGAAATAGCAAAGCTATTCTAAACACATCAGGGCAGGAAATATTACAAATGACAGAAATCTAAAATTCAAAGAAAGACAGAAAATAATAAGGCAGAAATGGAAGATAAAGAATAAAGAATGAAATAGATAAATTGTGTGAGAAAATAACGAAATCTAATTTTAGCAAGTAAAAGAAAATTAGATATAAATACAAGAATAGGATAAAAAAAACTTATTAATTATTACAGATAGAAGAAGAGCAGAAAAAAAACAAGAAACATTACAAAGTATGAAAAAATAATACCGAGCAACATAAAAAAGATCAATAGATGACATCTGAGGCAAACTGATACGATGCGAAAAAGTACAAGGCAATGAGGAGTAAAGAATGCTAGTTTCAAAAATGAAAGTAAGGACGCCATTTGACTCGGAAGACGCGAAAATTAAGGATGAAAAAATATAGCATTTTAATTCAGTGTGTCTGGTATTCATCAAAACCTTTGAAATAGATATTGTTGGCCAAGCAGTCTCTTACTGAACGCGATGACTTGGGATAATTTGAATTTTAATGATACTTTTCTTTTTCAATATTGTGAATATCCTTTTTATAGTTACTGAATTTACTGTTTCAATACTATTTAATTAACAAAATTACTAACATTTTTTTTAGTAAATTTCAAACACTATAAAGCCACAGAATCACTCAATGTCGAGGGTTCCGTAAATAGTTTTTGTGGATGAGCGTTAGGGTTTATGTAGGAAAGTTCATTTTTAAGCTTAGATTTAAAGAGGTTAAGAGTGTAATGGTTTGGGGAGAATCCTTTCAGAATTTCCTCAAAAGCTTAGTGGTTCTTGGGAAAAAATACTTGTCCGAGTGGAACATCCTTCCTGCTAATTATACACGAAGGGAATGTACAAGGTTTGTCCCAGTGAATGTCAGAGTAAGGAACGTAGCTTGTCAGAATATTTGTCGTGGAAGTAGCGATATATTAGAGAGAGAGATTTCCTCTGTAGGAAAGCGGTGTTAATATGGTAAGTTCATGCCTCCGAAATATCACATAGACACCTTTGAGCTCTTATCTAGAGTGGAATGAAAGGACTAAGCATCTCCTATCCAAATATGTCAGCAGCACGTTTTTTTAACATTCCTCATATTACGGAGGGACAATCTACAGCGGATAGATTATAATTACATTTTTTAAATCCTTAAACCAGGCAAAACCGTTATATGTTGTTAGAGATAAGTGTGTTGAAATTTAAGCATGACGGACCTATCTTAGGAGTTGGATCTTAACTCGATTTCTCGTTAAACAAGGCCTTCTGATGTACGATTTCATTTGAAATAGTACACTAAACTTGGTTGTTATATACTCTAACGAGAAATTTACATAGAAAAGTTGAATTATTTAAGAGAGGGGGAATTTTCGAAGAGTAGGACCTACAACTAGGCGAGAAAAAGAGAATTAAAAAAAAATTATTGATTAAGAAAGGGTAAACTCCAAAGTCAGATACGCAAAGAAAGGCTAAAAATAAAAACTCGCAATAAGAAAAAACGAAAGAGTATTGAAACTTGAGGCAAATAGAGAAAATCGATTACGTAGAAACAAAAGAGAAAAATGACAGCATGACTATAAACCTAAACGAAATAAAATAATAGCACTCGTTCGAATGTAAAGGCATATAACCCTATTACAATTATGCTTTTTCTATACTTACAACATTTTGCACTGCCAACATTTAAGAAATAATAGACTATGCTATACTGAATAAAAATAGATTGTTTTATTCTCGAAGTGAAACAAAAGCCACATGATAGCGGAAAGAAAGAAAGAAAGAAAAGGCGATAACACTCATATGTTTAACGTCTGCTTCTCTGAAAAAGAAAACCTTATCAGTTTTCAAACTTTCATTTGTATCCATTTTTTCTTGAATTATTGACATAGCCATATTTATGATTGGTATTTCAATATTTTGTTACAGTTATTAAATCCGAAATACATTCGATACAATTTGAAGTTCCCGGATATTTTATAGCTGTGGAACTTGAAAGATTATCCAAATATTAACTTAAGAATTAACATTGAATAAAAAATGAAATAAGAAAACTACATTTTTTCAGTGTATGTATAGTAATTATAATTTAATTTGTCAAAATCCACAGAAAAAAAAATCTCGGCCTAATTCATTAAGTTAGTATCGTCGTGACAACTCTACCTTCATTCAATCAAGGTGCCCAAATTCAATGTTCATCTTAAATATAAAGTACAGAGTCTCTCTGTGTGTGTGTGTGTGTGTGTGTGTGTGTGTGTGTGTGTTTGTTTGTTTGTTTGTTTGTTTGTGTGTGTCCAAGCAACACACCCGCTCCCACTGGTCCGATTTCAAGGATGCATAGCTCATTCAAAAGCCCTAGAAAAAAATAAGCGCAGTGAAAGTTTTTCGTTGAGCTCATATTCAGTCTTGCCAGATTATGCGAGGTTAAAAATATTTATTAATATATTATACGACGGTCATTCAATAAATAAGTTGAATTTTTCGGTATAAGAACATCTAATACAGATAGAAGCTTACTCTTTTTTATTTTTTATTTTTGTTTTACTTCCTTTTCACATAGATTTAATTTCTTTTGCAGATTAAAAAAAAACTTTGAGAGTTTTGGCGATTAACAAAGATGGCCGACCAAGAAGCATGCTCCAGGATTGAACAGCGGTCAGTTATCAAGTTTTTGGTTGTTGAAGAGTGCAAACAAGTTGACATTCATAGGAGAATGTCAACTGAGTATGGTGCCACATGTTTCAGCCAAAAAATATCTACAAGTGGGCTAAATTGTTTAAAGAAGGACGGAGCAGTGTTGAGGATGAAGACAGCCCTGGGAGGCCTACAGAAGTGAGGTCTCCTGAGGTGATCGAATCAGTCAATGACCTCATTCAGTCTGACAGAAGGGTGACAGTGGATGATATTGCAAGGACTTTGGGCTTATCTGTTGATACAAACGCAAGGGTCATTATTCAGAAGGAGTCATCTTCCATCATGACAACGCAAGGCCTCACACAGCAGCCCAAACGGTGCAGACCATCAACGAGCTGGGCTGGGAACTTCCCCCTCATCCCCCTTACAGCCCAGTCCTTGCCCCTTCAGATTTCACCTGTTTGGTCCCATGAAAGCGTTCACGAGAGGCACGAAGTTTAATAGTGACGATGAAGTCAAAAGTGTTGTGAGCGACTGGCTGAGACATCAGTCCAAAGAATTTTTACGCTGAGGGAATACGGAACCTTGTGCACAGATGGGAAAAGTGTGTGTCAGTGCTGGGAGACTACGTTGAAAAATAAATAAACTAAGCTTCTATCTATATTAGAAGTCCTTATACCGAAAAATCTCAACTTATTTATTGAATGATCCTCGTACTAGCCATTATCGTTGCTTTCGTGGTTCAAGGGGAATAACTCTTAATTTCCTTTCGTATCCAAAATTGCGGCTGGCTTATAATTTTAAGCTAGCTAATATTTTTAAGCTAGATTAAAAGCCGTCCTATCGAGCGGCATTTAAGCTAGCTCCTGCGGTGGACTCTTGATTTGGCCATCACAATAATCGCTAGGAAGGAGTAGATTCAATAGGCATCAATAAATTAGAGAATAACTCAAAATTGATTGCTGCATTTAAGTATTGAATTAATGTTTACCTTTTGAAGATTATTTGATGTACGTAGATCCTTATTTTCCGTACAAACAATTATTTTTATTTCAAGGGTGACAGTTCTGGGGACAATTTACAATATGAAATTAATGTAGTGGAAAGATGGGAAAATAGAAATTAGAATTAGATATAGAATCAACATTTGAAGAGTTTAAAGAAACGTAATAGCTAATTAAGTAAAACCTATATAAAGGAATTATTATGAATATAAGTGAAATTCAAGCTCAATTCTCCCAGAATTTCTGACATTAAAAAGCCCCAGGTCTGTTTTATAATAATTTGTATTTACTCAACCCACGACGAGGTCAAGTTGTGACACAAGGTTGGTTTAATATGAGTAGCCCGAGCGCATACACACTTGGGCTAGGAACAAACATTACCGAGCCCCCCCAACCGTCGTTGTTCTGGCCTCGGTGCGTTCTGGCCTCGGTGCGTTCTGGCCTCGGTGCTTTCTGTCCTCTAGTGCCTGGACATGGCACGGCATCGGGCAGATGTTCCCCAGAGCCGGTCGATTGTGCTTAGGATTTTTTGATAGCTGCAATTAAATAAAAACACCTGGATAGTATAATATTCTTGTGTTTATGCGTTTTTGCAGAACAATGCTAAAGGCATCTAGGTTAAATAAATGCCTATATATACATATATATATATATATATATATATATATATATATATATATATATATATATATATATATATATATATATATATACATGTATTCACTTAACCCCGTCGTAGGCGGCTTTTTCGGTTTTAAAGTCTGTGAATTGTGTAATTTGGACTAAATGACAAAACTACCTGTAATTGGAGGGCAATTCGAATATTCATATTATTTTATAATCTTCTGCATATAAAAATAATGTTGGAAATAAAGATTCCAATTTTGTACTCAATTCTGACCAGGCATCACGATTTAAGTCAATTTCACACCGACGTTACGTGGCATCTCTCTCTTTTTTTCCCCAAATATTTTCATAGTAATTGGCATCTAGGTCCCACCCTTTTACTCTTGAAATAGTTAATTGCAACCGATATTTCTAGTCCAACAGTTTCTTTTCTCACACTTGTCACTTTCTGTTTATTTGCTTCCCTGATAACTACAACCTTCAAAATTGAAATATATCCACATCTATTGTCCTTCCCTGCCTATTCTCAATCTTCTCTTTCACTTTCACTTTCACTTACACTTTCACTTACTGTAAATCCCGCGCATTAGTTACATTCTAAACTTGCTTGAACTGAAACGTTAAAAAGATTAATTAGAGTGTAACATTTTAGTGTTATTAAAATTCTAAACATAGCGTTTTAAAAGAGTATATTTCCTGTGGAGAACACAGTAATAGCGGTGTCAAGGGAAAAAAGTCATTTTAGCTTCCATGTTTTTTTTTTCGTGCATAAATGTTAAAATTTGCCAAAAATATATAAGTATTTGTAAATAAATAAATGGAATTAGTTTTTCATTAAACAAACTTCAACATGGCTTTACAATTCAAAATCTCTTCCCGTTGTACTTTCTTTCTTTTAATGTGCCATGTCCTTTCAGGACGTATGCGACCATTGCTCTCCACCTCGCGCTATCTCTTGCAGCTCTGAACAAGTTCCTTATCTCTGCCATCTCCCCCAGATTCCGTTCTGTCGTCTACTTGCTCAAGCCCGTATGTATCAGATTCTCCACGACCTCCTTCCTCATTATGCGTCCCAGAAACTTCATCTGCCTCTTCCTGATATTAAGTATAAGCCTCCTCCTTGTCTGTAAGCTCTCTCTCTCTCTCTCTCTCTCTCTCTCTCTCTCAGCATTGCTCACAAACTCGTTCCATGTTATCCTTAGCATCCTTCTGTAGAACTAAAACTCCATCACCTCGAGTGTCATCTTCATCTTTGAGGAAATCGTCCAACATTCGCTGCCGTAAATAAGGACAGATGCCACGTAACAACACTGTATTCTGTTCTTTCTTAACAAAGAAATTCTCCTGTCTCATAATACTCTGCCCAGCTTTTGTAATGAGTCCTTGGCCATCCCAATACGTCTATGGATCTCAGTGTCGCACTTACCGTCCTCTGTCTAGACGCTTCAGAGTTATTTAAACTTCCGCGTCTTCTTGATTCCAGTGTTCCCGAACTACAAATCGCATTTCGGGCTCATCCTTTTACTGATGACCATGCATTGTTTTCTTGTAGTTTATGCTTAGTCCCTTCTTCTCACTCTCCCTCGCTACGTTCTGTAGGAGATTTTGTAGTTTCTTTTCCGTTTCTGCTATCAGTAGTGTGTCATCTGCGTATCTTATGTTTTTAAGATTGTGGGTGCCAATGCTAAATCCCGATTGGGTTCCCAATTCTCTCGCTGTATATCTTGAACAGTCGCCTATCAGTAGACGTTTAGTTTTAATAGTACATTTAGCTACATGCTGCGACAGGAATACCTCTCACATTTTAAACTGTCAGCTTTGTGCTGCTAATGATTATGAGCATATGGCGCTGATGCCTGATCTACCTAATGTCCTTCCATTACGTTGCAGGAATATCTGTCGCATACTGCCGCTAATGTCTTACCATTATGGTGGGGGTATTGCTGGAAGGGAGAAGGGTGGGATATTTCTGCCGCACTCTGTACTATGAAGTAGTGGTTGAGCTTTAATTTATATATTACCTGCGGGCTTTCAAACTTTCCTTCTTCTATTTTTTTGAAACAGCTTAGAATGAGTTACGGCAACTAAATCCTAATAAAATAAGAGTGTAGGGAAGAGGGATTAAAATCATTCAGGCTTCCAATATTTTAAGATATACGGTCATTTTTGCCTACGTCTTTAGCTCGGTCCGTTCATTAAGGAGGCCTAAATAGTTTAGTAATACTCCCATGAGCCATTTGTTTACTTTTAAGAACATAGATCTTGAGCCCGATGAGCTGGTAATCCAGCGAAACTTCAGCCGCACATCAAAACGTACGTACACGTATATGTACTAATTAATATATATTTTTACTCCATATAACCACATCGAGCAGTATTATGTTTAAACCTCATATATGATTTTGACGATTATTTATTGGCTTACCCGCGTATGTACACCAACACGCGCGTATAGACTTGATTATATCTAGCGGTTTGATTTATCTATCTTATAACTATATCTATCTATCTATCTATCTATCTATCTATCTATCTATCTATGTATCTATCTATGTACGTACATATATATATATATATATATATATATATATATATATATATATATATATATATATATATATATAGATAGATAGATAGATAGATAGATAGATAGATATAAAGAAATATTAAATCATTTTTCTCAAGTCCACTTTTATCAATCTTTCCATTTCAATAACTATTTAGAATATCGTTTAAAATTACCATAATATTCGATCTTCCTAGTCGGAGAAATGTCGTCAACTTTGTTGGCATTTACATAACATTTTTCTATTGCACCCGTCCCCCTGTTATTTCTTTGATAAATCAGTCCTCGTTTGTTTTGTAATATGGCGGTTTTCGTTAAAATGGTCAAGGAAACATTGTAGATAGAGTGGATATAAGTATTTTTGGTTGACTTCGCTGACACAGTAATTCATATCATTATATTCTGTTGTTATTGCCAGACATATTCTTATGTACATAACAAGAGAAGTTTCTAAGTGAAATTCAAATTCATATCGATTATTTTTGGTAGTATCTCCATATATTTAAACATTTTGTTTTTAAGCTTCCGTTCTGATATTAAAACACATTTTAAATTCACTTCCCATTAGGATACCAGTAGGATACCATCTAACATGTTGTTCAGGATTTCTAGCAATGCCTTCTTGTGTACTTTTGACAACGGGAAATAAAAACAATAGGTTCGGGAGTCAAATTTGAATACTAAATATATGGATATTCTCATCTACTGTATATTTTATCCTGAATACATTACTGATTCAGTTACTCTTTAAATGAGAAAAACATTGGGAAAATTTAATTAATGCAAGCTTCTAAGCTTAGTATGATCTTGTGATAGAATTTTAGATATATTGTCTTGCTCGGATACAGTATTAATCACTTCAATAGACTATTTTATTTTTATAATTATTTGGGGTACCTTTCTCTGTCTGCATTTAGCATCTCTCTGATTTCCCAGTATTGTTATTTCAATATTTTTCTATCGTTCTATAATTTTTGCCTTTTCTTCCCGCCAGTGATTCATGATCAGCTATTCGCATGAATTAAAATTTTAGTGTCTTTTGATTATTTTACTTATTAAATGACTGAAATTGAATATTTACTGCACCTCGCTAACTGCAATGTTTTTGTATATGCAAAAAAATTTTCACTGTTCTTTTGAAGTGGAAATTTCTATTTTGGTGAGATTCTTGCATAGAAAAGAACTACATTGTTTGCAATCGGGCTAATGTCGCGATATTTCTTTTTCGACGTTTTACCCACTTACTCAGTGAAACCTTCATGGAATTTCGGACAGAGCAATTTATTTCATATAAAGTGCAATATCGTTCTCGTTCTTCTATATATGTCTACGGAGATATCTCCTTGTATATTTATGACTGCGAAGCTATTGTTCACCCTAAACCCACTGAGTGTAAGTCTGTACTGTCCGGTCGAAAAGTTAAATTAATAATTGATATGTCACCGAATTCACGAGGGTAACGCTCAACATAAAATAGCTACATAGTAATATTATATGACCAGATATCAGTAATCAAGGACACAAGAAAGAGAGCAGTCTATTTGCGTAGATTAAATAAAAGTCACCTTTCGAGGCCCCTGAAGAAGGCTGGGGAGTAAATTTGCCGACACTTTATGATAATAACATGAGGACATTAGACCGAATGAAAATAATGTAAATAATAACACTATCCCCATCGAAGAAATTAGACCAGGAAGTAACATTAAACATGTTCGGGACATTCTATCGATCAGTGTTTCGAAGACTTTTGGTTGTTGCCCTCTAGAGAACCAAAACGAAACCCTAAACCCACCCTATTTATAGTCAAACTGTGATTGGATTTTGTTGATGATAGTATTGCATGTCGAATGTGCATCTCAGTATTTTCCGTAATAATTGTTATATAAATGGCACAAACTCTAAAGTAAAGGCAATATGCAAATAAGGTGCAATGTGTACATGGTGTATTCTAGGTTTATATGTAACAATGCCGACCTCAGGTTGTGCACTTTTTATCTAATCGCCACCAGTGGATCTTTCCACCACCTGAAGGGTGTAGGTACCACCCACATTTGGAAATCTTTGCTATAGGTTGTCTATGAATAGAATACATTTCCCTTGTCAGCTGCAATGTCTGTGATCAGTTAATTCTTCATTCTGAAACTTTCCATTAGTAAATGTGAGTTTCAATTTCGACAACGAGACATTTATACTGATCGGTTATCATTTGAACGTATATTGGTCACCTGATATGATTTTTCGTCAGTGATGTAACCGGCGGGAAATCATAAATGTAGTCTAATTTACGTTTGGTCAATATCTGGCAAACATATAAGGATTATTAAAACGTTAGGAGAAAAAATCCGATTACAAGCGGGAATTATCACAAGGGAAATTATCACAAGGAAGACTATATACATTTGAAGATGTAAGGTAGTCTCGACAATCACATTCAGCTTGGAGAATTGTGATTTTCTAAGCGCAGGCTGGATGTGGTTCAAAGCCGAATATATGGGGGCACCCAGTGAAGATCGAACACCCAACTCAGTAGTAATTGTACTAACGCGGCAAGCTTGCTACACATTACCCTTGAATGTGCATCGATGTGTAACTGGACGTACTATCCACCATACAGATTTTTTTCAGCTTTGAATGGCTATGACAATTTCGTCAAATATTCATATGAGCTCCAGTCATTAATTCCACCTGTACAGATATTTAAAGTTATGTGGGTTTACGCTAAGCCTACGGTGTATAATCACCCTCATTTTCATTGGATTTCAAGGTTCATAAAATTCGGTTTTCTTCAACACCGTTTTCGCGTGAACGGCAAATTTCTAAAGTAGGCTCCAGCGATGATGCTACTTTGAGAACCTAAACTTAACGTCATCGAGTCAAGAGTAAATCGTTATCAACCCTCTTTATCCCCATAACCACCTATTACCACAAATGCATACTTCACTCATATCACACCCGTCAGTCTTTATAATGATTTCAAAGTTATCCATCAATCTTCAGTTATACTTGAGCTATTATTTAAGCAGATTGTAGGATTAAAAATAGACACTTTATTTTTCAAGGTTTGATTAAGTTCGAACGAAGCAACGGAAATACCTTATATATTCGTATAACGCGCGAGGACTATTTTACATACAGCTGTATATATTGACTACAGTAAATGGATATGATATTTCGTTATCGATGAAGCCAAGACCAACAGTATATACGCTAATTTCATATATCGGGTATGATGCGTCCGATTAAAATAAGCTTCAACATCAGTCTTCAAAAGTGATTTGATACGTGATATTTAAAAATTTTATTTAAAAATTATAACAAAAATATGTTATAAAATCACTACAAAAATGGCCACTTTCTTTCAACACCTCCGGTGTCTTATCAAGTGATGATGTTGAAATCCTAGACTTGGTTATATATATATATATATATATATATATATATATATATATATGTGTGTGTGTGTGTGTGTGTGTGTGTGTGTGTGTTTGTGCGTGCGTGTGTGTGTGTGTATATATGTGTGTGTGTGGCTAAATAAATGAAGAACTAAATATTTTATAGAATCCAAGGTAATTTTGTCCAGTGAGTAATTATACGGACAAATCATTCCAAGCCAAACACGCTTCAACAAAATTGAGACAGGTGATTTATTTGGTCTTTATTATTCATGCTTATATATATATATATATATATATATATATATATATATATATATATATATATATATATATATATATATATATATATATATATATATATGGCATTCATATATCTATCTATCTATATATATATATATATATATATACATAGGTACATAGATAGATAGATACATAGGTAGATAGATAGATACATGGATAAAGAGATAAAAATAAATATATGAACGTATGTGCTTGTGTATTTGATAAAGATGGAAACTGAGAGAGAGAGAGAGAGAGAGAGAGAGAGAGAGAGAGAGAGAGAGATTTTCAGACGTATTGATTTCCGGGCCTAAGTGTGGAGTCTTCAAATGTCACTTAGCCATCGCTGCCTAACGTAATGTACGTGCTTGTTAGTCTAATTTTTGAAAACGAGACGAAAAAGGACTTTTTTTCTCCTCACGAGTATTTCTAAAATAAAAAAGAAAATCTGCGACTCATTATATTTTTTTGATCATTCAACAATTGGCACAAAATAAATAGGATTTTGTTTTCGCGGCGATGGGAGAAAGATATTGCTAGTAATAATAGAAGCAAGTTTCGATACAGATATCAAAATCACACAGTAATATTTCTGTTTTATTATTCTTTTACACTCAGTAGCCTCTTGTGACTCAGTGGCTTTATTGCCTTGATTAAAAAAAGTAAATAAATTTAATTAAAAATATCTTGCCTCTTTCGAACGTCATTCTTTACCGAAATTAAATTCGATGGGAAATACTTTTATTCTTATTGTCGGCTAGAGCTATAATGTGGACATTTATGCTATTGCAAGTCAACT
>OZ038482.1:31579919-31589919 GCA_964036315.1 Acanthosepion esculentum | reverse complement strand
GTCGTCAGAAAGAGCGATAGCTGAAAAGAGATGTAAAACAGATATATCAGAATGAAACTGGGGAATTTAAGTCCTTCATTTATGCATGATTCATTAAAAATGACAGACAAGTCGTTACGTTTAAGTTTTTTTTTTTAATTTTTGTTGTGTTCAAACAAGTGCTTTCTTTTTTGGACACAGAGTTTGTAGAAAATGTCCAAATGTTCTATAATAACGCTTTCGTATATGCTTTTAGCCATTACCAAGGAGGATTTTTTTCAGTTTAATTTAGTGTGTGCGATATGTGTATCCTTTGGTTTTAAAGAGGTGTTTTATTTTCCGAAAAGAAGCACATTATGGCCTTGTTCCTACTTAATATTTTTAAGTATTGGCTTTTAATTTTGTATTATTAGGGCTTCCATTATTTTTAATCAGTTTTATCAAGAGGATGAGGTTATTATGTTTGTGTTTTGTACTTGTATGTTTCGGATGGAGTCTAGTCAGTTTGTGTGTGTGTTTAAATCTGTTTTAATAGAGCTATGGAGGGATAGATGTAAAGTGAGGCGTCTGGATAGGCATGTAGTCGTAGGACCGATGTAATTTGAACTCATAGATAATGTTGGTGGGTTGTAATTTCAACTATGCTGGTGTGTTGTTATTTTTGAGGATAAGGTTAGCTGTTTGAATTTTTTATCGTAGATAATTAATTTCATTTTGATTCGTGTCAATTGGGGTAGTTTCTACACTATCTGTGTCCCCCCAAAATAACAAATGTTTGAACTAAAGAAAAATTAAATAAAATTCTTAATCGTAGTGCGTTGTCTGTTGTTTGTAATGAGAAATGCATCTATATATATATATATATATATATATATATATATATATATATATATATATATATATATATATATATATGTGTGTGTGTGTGTGTGTGTGTGTATGTGTGTGTGTGTGTGTGTGTGTGTATGTATGTGTGTGTGTGTGTGTGTGTGTGTGTGTGTGTGTGTGTTACCAATTTGAGGCTGGTAGGGATAATTCCAAGGACGATAGTAAATTGCGGGAAAGCTCAATGTAAACTAAATTGCTTAATAATAATAATAATAAAAAAAAATAAATAATAATAATAATATTAATCGAGTAGAAAATCTTAAAGATTAATTTCGGTTGTAATTTCTTTTTGAATATCTCTATATATTTATTTCTTCAGACATTCCTTCTTCCTCTCCTTCTATATTCTCTCCTACCTTGCCTTCCCTTCCCCGTGTCAATCTAATATATCAATCCAGAGAAATTTACTACCTAATGACACGGGGAACTTTGAAAATAACAGGAAGCTGGGGAGGATCATGATCACCAACGATCTTACGTGACCCAACATATAGAAGATGATAATCTTAAAATACGCAAGATGGAGTCGAAATAACACTTTCTTTTTTTTCCGAGAGAGACAAGACTGTATTCACAAGGGAAAAATGTACATTGACAACAGATATGCATTTTAAAACCTTTGAAAATGGATTTATTTCCCTTTATTTTTTTACATTATGGTACACCTTGTACAAGGCGCGGGACCCACTCGAGGTAGAGGGTTAGGTTAAGCGCTAGTATATATGGATAGTAGGGGAAAATAACTGTTGACTTTAGACTTGAACAGATTAAGATTATCGTAATCCGGTAATCATCCTCCTGCGATCGTAAATAATTAACTGCTGAAAACATATATTCAAATAAACAAAAAACATGGAAGAATATTAAAGCGAATGTTATAGATATTATCGAAACAATTGGAATAGTTCCAAATAGTTTTACAAAATATTGGTAAGAACTTGTCCATATTTGTCTCTGGAACATTGGAAGACCAGTTATATATTTGTCACCGTAATATCCGAACGTATATATCATCAGTTTCACCAGCGTTATTATTATTCTTCACTTCTCTAGCCTAATCGACAAGCTGTTTTGAATCGGTATCCGATTCGTTTCAAGAATAAGAACAGAATGTCCAAAGGAAATTCCCGGGAGATAAACTGTCAGTGGCTTGTCAGAGGCTTATCCAAAAATAATATAAAATAAAACTGTCTAGGATGATGTAGTATTTCGATAAATACACATACTATCGGAATTACTAGTTTCTTGAGGAAACTATTTCACACCGTAATATCATCGACGTGTATTTCTAATGAAGACATCAGACAGAAATTATTATACGAAACATTAGTGTTTATTTCAATCCAGACTCTGTGAATCCCTGTTGTGGAGTGAGCATCTGGTTTAGGAGCCTTTTCTCACTTAGCACATAAATAGTCCGTAATTCATACTTATAATTGTGTGCCTGCGCGTTGTTTATTTTTTGACTTTGTCGGCTGCATAGTATAGTCGGATCAGTTGGCCACCGTCTGTGAGAGAAAGAGCACCGTGACGCCATTCACTATTCCAGAAATTTGGAAAAGACATGCCGCATTGTACACGCGCCGGAGGCTCCAATACGAACATTTGAGACGGTGTGGGTGTCAATCTGAGGAGAGTTCAGAGGATTCGGAAAGACTTGGATGAGTCTAATTGTGATTACGAAGGTGTTTAGAGTTATAACTAGTGCTAGCGATGTTAGGCCTCCATTTACCTTCCTACATGGTTTCAGACTCAAGAGGAAGGCCTACACCCAGTACCGAGTTTATTTAATGAAATCACTCTTTAGGATTTAAAGATATGTCAGCTTAATTTTGGTAAATATATCTATTAATATTCGATACCCCAGTTATTTGAATTGTTGCTTAATTTTACGACAATTTATCGATCAATCCCTGTAAGTGTCCTTCATCATTGTGATTTTTTTCTCTCTACTCGTGCATAATATAGGTGGAGATAGGACTCACTGGTGATCTCATTTCAGTGTAGACACTGATATCAAATAAAGAACAAGAAAGCATCTGAGAAAACGTACAAAATAGATTAAACGTTAACGCTGAGAGGGTTAAATGCGAACAACCCAGAAGAATCACATCCAGAGGAACAAATAGGAACCAGTAGAAATGATCCATCTGAGGTACACAAGCAAATAGAGGGCGATAATGACGAATATAACAATGTACCAGAGATGACAAAATGCATCCAACATACATAGGAGAATGTAAAAGAAATGACTTTTGAAGAAAGTCCCTCAATTCAAAAAGTCATAAAGAAGCGTCAACTGAAGGAAACCATCAACCTCTCTAAGCAAGTAACCAGAAAAATAAGGAACGAAATGGAAAGACGAAGAACTTAACAGAAATTAATCATCTTATATGCGCCGCGGCGGCAACCATTACAAAAACATTAGGTGAATAAATAAAAAAAGAACAGACACCGCAAACGAAAAAGGAAAATGCCAATCAGAAAAAATGAAAGCGAAAAAATTACGAGGAAAAATGTCATTTCTAAGTGAAGTAAAAAAGGGCTCTATAATGAAAGAAAGTTCAAGCAGACAAATAAAACGAAGGCTTGACATAATGAATAATACTGACGTATCAAACGTTAAAAAGAAGGAGAAACAACAAATTCAAGCCAAGGCACAGTGAATCAGGCGGTATGAAATAAGCAACAGATTCTTAAGGCAAATAAGATCTTCAGAGATGCCAAGAAACTATATTGACAACTGTAGAAAAAATATCTTAAAATAGAGATAAATGACCCACCTAATATCCTGTAAGATGAAGAGCTAGTGCAAGATCTGGGAAAACTGCAAAATGCACAATGAAAGAGCTACATGGATCAAGCAACAACAGTAACAATACAAACATAAAGAGTACCAAAAATGAGCGGGTATCATTATGTCTAAAAAAAAAAAAACAAAAAAAAAAACACTGCCGTCTCCAAAACAAAAACTGGAAAGCACCAGGAATAGACTGAATAGCCATTTTTTGGATGGACCGAATAACTATTTAATGATGTATTCACAAACCTAGAAACATACCTCAAATTGCTCACGTGGGGAGTAACATACCTATACCAAGACAGGAGAGGCACAAATGCAAAAAAACTATTCGCGCCTCACTTGCTTACGAGTTATGTACACTATCCTCACTACAAGGATAAACGAAAGGACATAAAACTTCATTGAGAAAACAATTTGCTTTCAGAAGTAATGTAAAATATTAAGTTACGGATGCAACTTTTAAATAATACTTTCCGGACTATTATTTTGTTAGTAGCACTTTATTACGTCTCAGAACTTCTGAAGCTGACCTTTAAGGACAGACGGTAGACAAAAGAAATGTAGTCGTTTTTAATTGGTTAAAACTAAAGTGGGAATTTGAGAGAGATAGAAAATGATTTGAGGGCGTTAGGTTTTGCACATCATACACACTAGAATTGGATAT
Organism: Acanthosepion esculentum; assembly: GCA_964036315.1. Lineage (NCBI taxonomy): Eukaryota > Metazoa > Mollusca > Cephalopoda > Sepiida > Sepiidae > Acanthosepion > Acanthosepion esculentum. Next base: position 31,585,585 of record OZ038482.1, on the reverse strand, counting down.
TTCGTGTCTCGAAGAAATTGCTCTGCAGTGGAGGTGATAGAGAGACTCCTATGTCTAGATATAAATGTACACGTTGATGTGTTTAATAAAATAGTTGATGATATCTTTTTAACTCTGTACTCTAAAAATATTTCGACACCCAACTAGGTTGGGGAGAGAAGACAACCGGGAGAAGACGGCCGGAAGAAGACGGCCGAGGTTGAAGGGTGCAGCTTTGTTGTGGAAATGAACCCATCAACTAAGAACTCCCGAGATCAAGGCGAGTATACAACACAAGGATCAATTAACAATAAAACAATTTGAGATGAGTTGAAACAAGGAAAAGAAATTTATCGATAGCCTGGATCGACTACAGAAAAGCATTTATGTGTACCACACTCATGTATACAGAATAGACTAAAAACCTACAGAGTATAGCCCACAACGGTCACATCCATGATAGTAGGAAGAAAAGCCTGGAAGACGAAAGTAAACCTAAACTATATAAAAGGGCCATTAACATCGTGACTAATCAACAACAAAAGTTGGATCTTCCAAGGAGATTTTTGCAACGCATGGGATTATTGGCGAATCAAGAATTCGAAGGTTTTTCGAGACGAGTATAGTTACCTATATATATATATATATATATATATATATATATATATATATATATATATATATATATATATATATATATGAAGTGTGGATGGCCCTGCACGAAACCTTCACCACTATAATCAAATCTCATGTGCCGCTGTCGGGCTCTCAGTTTCTAGGAACTGATCTGCTTGACCCTCATTCGACGGGAGAGTCGATGATATATATATATATATATATATATACATATATACATATATATATATATATATATATATATATATATATATATATATATATATATATATATATATATATATATATATATATATATTTCAAGGAAAACGTAAAATTTATTTCTTGTAAGCATTATGAAAAATAAAAAATAGTAGATGAAAACACAAACAAGACATACCAAACGGTTTCGTTCCCAAGCTAATTAGGGTCGACTGGGAACATAATAATAATTTATTTCAAATTACATTTACTCACACAAACACCCTACATACAATTAAAACTTTAAAGAATGAAATGATTAAATTGTATGAGGGAAGACAAAAAAATATATATTAAAAAATAAACGCAAATTTGCGCAGCAAAATAAAAAACAAACAAACAGGAAGGTAGGGGAGGAAGAAGAGGAGAAAAAAGGAAGTGGGAGGGGAAATGTATGATTGACGAACACTAGAGTATAATAACGGGAAGTCCAAGGAGACAGTCTCTTTGCTTACAAAAAAACGGTTCCCTGGACCATATGTACATAGACTCCAGTGCCCGTAAATGAAAAGGAGAGCTAGAACAGCGAACCAGTTCTAACTAAAATTTATTGCACAATCACTGCTATTTATGCTTTTCATTTACGGGCATTTACGATTGTGGAACCTTACTGAGCTAACCCGCGTTGTTCATTTTGACGAATATTCTTGAATGAGAATTTCACTATTTATGGTCCTGTAATATGAGTGGTGTGAGTAATGGCACCGAAATAAAACAAAAATTGTCATATTTTTGTCTTTTAGTGAAATAATTCCTTAGTGACCCATCTGCTACTCTGTGGTGCGGTGGTGATCTACGCTAAAATATTTAATTATTATAACTCTGATAGGCGTCAGCAGTTTGAACATATTTTAAAATTAAGATTCACACTGGATTCGCCTATTTTTTGTATGTAGTTGTGTGAACATTTGTACAATTAATTTGAAATTATTTTTGTTACATTTTAATTTGATTTATTATTATATTATTTCAGTATGTTTGAAATTATTTTATTTTAATTATTAATTTTATTTTATTTTTGTTTTTGTATTTTTTTGGTGAAAACCTCCAATGTTTATCCACCTGACATTTCATTTTGTGATGGCCATTGCGACTTATACTATGTTTAATCTTATTATACTCAATACTATTTCCATATCCTTATGTTACCTGCCAGAATGCAGGCAAAAGAAGAAGAGCTAACGAACCTAGGACATCTGAATACAACTCCCCTGTTTTCATGCTAGCATGCTAGTTAACATTCGTGTCAGTATGCTGTTGGCTCTCACGCTGGCCAATAGAATCTTCCTGCCTATTCGTGGTAGCCAGCTATAGGCTCTCACTCTGGCCAGTAGAAAACGGTCGTAAACTACATGGAAACTACCGTAGAAGCATGAATAAATCGATTATTTCCACTATCGATGGGGGTTGGGAAATGCAACGTCGGTATTGGCCTTGTCAATAACTGGGTGCATGTACTTGTAGATTCTGGTGCAAATCCGTCGAAAATTGCGGCCGTTCATTCGTTACACACACACACACAGATCCTGCCTTTTATAGATAGAGATATAAACAAGAAATCTGTCGAAATGTTTTCACGTTAATGTAAAAATAGTCAATTGCACGAATTTATGCATACTATTAAATTGACAAGGAAATCTCATCGTTTTAGTGTCGAAACAGTTCGATGGAATCTCATATTTTATTCTACTAGTTTATTTTCACCCACTTCTCAAAGGTGGAAATCTCTTCCTCTTGCTTGATTCCCTGCTACCAACAATCTTCAAAACAATTAATTGCAACGACAATGACCATCTTCTGTTTTCCTGAATCCTGTTCATTTATTGTCCTTTCTTCTGACTCAAATTTTCTTATCCTCTCTCACTACATGTAACCTCCTGCGCCTAAATATTTTGTCCCCTTCTTTTTGGTGAAATCATTAGAAAATCATAAGCGAAACAGTTCTCTGCTCCCATCAACAATTCAGAATAAAAATATAAAGCCAGAATGGCAAATTCAATGGGTAAAATATTTCATCTAAAAAATGCCATGCTAACTCCAAAATTTTTCGCCCAGTTACTTGCTTAGCCGCAAATTAAAAATCAATACCGACAAAAGAACATCATTGCTTTGATCCAAACCGAAGAGCAAAATGAAGGTAGAAGAAAGATTTTATATCTACAGAAACTGTACAATAAGTTACTGCAAAACTGTCATTCAGTCACTGGATCTAACCAACGTCTTCATCCACTGTGTCACGGTCACACGGCCCAGTTGATAAAGAGGTTGATTAGATCCAGCGATGAAACCCAACGTGTTGTGAGTCCAATACCAGGCTACAGCAGTGGTAAAACAAAGGAAATTGGAGAGTTGATATAAAGGAAAATAACTGAGACATCCGGAAATGGCATGGCACGTGAAACTAGAACAATCTACCGCGGTGGATGAAATAAGGATTTCGGTTCGAAACTCCAATCACCTGAAGAAGGCCGGAGCGTACAACGGCGGAAACGTTGGGAATATGTCAATGAATATGAGGATAACAATCCGAATAATGTAAATAATACAAGCATTCCGGAACATTTCTCTATTTCAGGAAATATTTAATTTAACAGGAGATAACTGATAACTGACATGGAACATCCGTTAGACATGGGACATGGAACTAAAACATTCTAAATCAGCGAGCAAAATAAAGGGTTCAGTTCGACATTCCAAGCACCTGAAGAAGGCCGGAGCGTAAAACTGCCGAAACGTTGTGATAGATATGGTATCAAAGATGAGGTTGTTATCCGAAATAATGTAAATAATATATTTAATTTTTTCGGTGATTTTTCCATGTTTTTCATTATTATCGCGGTGAGTTACTTTTTCCTTTCTGACAAATACTTTTATTTATTTCTGCTTAATCCTTTTATTCATTTTTTCAGTTCTTTCCTAAATTTTGAATTCTACGCTGACATTTTCACAATTTAGAATACATTCGTTTTTCCGATTTTCCTTCTTGTTTTTCTTTTCTTCACTCTCTACAGGTGCAAAAATCTCTCTCTCCAAACTTTCTCTCTCACTCTTCCCCTTGTCTCTCTCTCCCTCCTTTTGTCTCTGTATATATATATATATATATATATATATATATATATATATATATATATATATATATATATATATATATATATATATATATATCTTCATTCATATATATATATATTCATTCATATATATATATATATTCATATATATATATTCATATATATAGTTTACGAAAAACTAGGTAATCCGTATGGGAAGACCCAATGAGGATAGAATCCAGAGAGCTCAATGTAAATCAGAGCTAATAATTTAAATAAAAACAGATTGCTTTAAGGTTCCATATAATAAATTATTTCACCACAGCCCTTTTAAAGGACAGTGGATCATCAGATTTATTTCCAAATGTTGAAATGAAAAAATGAAAATAAATTCACACATTTATGACGGGCAATAATAAGGAAACTCACGAAGTGGGGCAGTGTAGGGGGGTAGAGAGACAGCATTGAGTTAGATGTAACATTTCTATTGTTTCAAATTTAATTTTCGCTGAAATCTAGACATTGACACTTTAAATCTGTTAACGGAAGTTATATTTTGATTTTTTTTTCCCTTTACTTTGAGATTACGTAAATTTTTAAGTTTAAACAGTCTAAGCCATTTAATTATATGTTACAGTTTAAAAAAAAAAACATATTACGGACATTTTGGGGATTTAATGTGAAATAGTCGATTAAAAAATATAGAGTTTACATTAAAATACTAGAAACTTTTTCTCAAATATAAGTTTACATCTAGTTAGTAGTAAGTGATTATTAAGGTGATATCTTTATCAGTTTGAATTTTATTTATGAGATTGATTAGTGACTATTTTTACATTGGTAAATTCTATTACTTAAAATTTAGTATTAATAATTTAATATGGAGTTTATTTTTTAATAAATTATTAATACTAAATCCCCAAAATGTCCGTAATAAGGTTTTTTTTAAAAACTGTAACATATAATTAAATGGCTTAGACTGTTTAAACAGAAAAATTTACGAAATCTCAAAGTAAAGGGAAAAAAAATCAAAATATAACTTCCGTTAACAGATTTAAAGTGTCAATGTCTAGATTTCAGCGAAAATTTAATTTGAAACAATAGAAATGTTACATCTAACTCAATGCTGTCTCTCTACCCCCTACACCTGCCCCACTTCGTGAGTTTCCTTATTATTGCCCGTCAAAAATGTGTGAATTTATTTTCATTTTTTCATTTCAACATTTGGAAATAAATATGATGATCCACTGTCCTTTAGAAGGGCTGTGGTGAAATAATTTATTATATGGAACCTTAAAGCAATCTGTTTTTATTTAAAATATATTCATATATATATATATATATTCATATATATATATATATATATATATATATATATATATATATATATATATATATATATATATATATATATATATATATATATATATATATATTAATATATATATATTCATATATATATATTAATATATATACAGGGTGACCCCAAAAAACGGGAATTCCCTTTGTCTCTCTCCTTCCTTTTCTCTCTCTCTCTCTCTGTATATATATATATATATATATATATATATATATATATATATATATATATATATATATATATACAAATATATATATATATATATATATATATTCTTTTATACATATATTCATTCATATATATATATATATTCATTCATATATATATAAATATATTCATTCATATATATATATATATTCATTCATATATATATATCCATTCATATATATATATATATATTCATA
>OZ038482.1:31569919-31574919 GCA_964036315.1 Acanthosepion esculentum | reverse complement strand
CCTGAGACGATTTAATGCTAAATCAAAGACAATTGGAACGTTAGTGAGGGAATTACTTTATGCGGATGATGCGGATTTTGTGTCCCATTCTGAGGAAGATATGCAATGCATAATGGACTGTTTTTCATCCGCGTGTGATGCTTTTGGACTTGCCATTAGCATCAAGAAGACAAAAGTAATGTTTACCCCTGCACCTGGCGCTCCATACATTGAGCCCAACATTTATGTGAAAGGAAACCGATTAGATGTGGTGGATTCATTTGTCTACTTAGGCAGCGCTCTTTCCAGGGACGGTTCCCTGGATGCGGAGATACGCCTTCGTATTCAAAAATCCAGCACAGCATTTGGAACATTGGAGACAAGGGTGTGGTCTGATCGGGGTATCTCAATTAAAGCGAAGATAAGTGTTTACTTGGCTTGTGTTGTCTCTGCTCTTCTTTACTCGTCGGAGTGCTGGACTACACAACGCCGGCACTTAAAACAGCTCGAGAGGTTTCACCAGAAATGTTTAAGACGTATCCTGAACATCATATGGCAGTCTCTGACACCTGATACGGATGTTTTGATGAAGGCTTGTTGTTCGACCATTGAAACAATGGTGATGAGAAATCAGTTACGTTGGGCAGGTCATCTTGTTCGAATGGAAGATGTAAGACTACCAAAACAGTTGTTTTACGGTGAATTGCAGAATGGAAAACGTCCGCAGGATGGCCCGAAAAAGCGCTTCAAGGATTGCATCAAGGACAACCTCAACTCCTTTAAGATACCTATTGAGAATTGGGAAACCAGTGCAGAATGCAGGCTTGAGTGGCGCAAATCAGTCAGAAATGGAGCTGTGACGTTTGAACGGGAAAGAATTGAACGTGAAAAGTTGAAGGGAAATCTAAGGAAAGGGAATATTGATGTTCTGCAAGACAGGTGATCAGCTGGACATGTGAAGATTGTGGAAGAATACACTTGTCAAAAGCCGCATATATCAATCACAAAGAATCTCATGCCGGTGTTCAAAGAGCTGGAAATTTGCCACCCCGCCCGGACGACACCTCTTGCGTAATATGCTTTAAGAAATATACGATGTCAGCCGGGCTGAGGAGGCACATGTCGTCACACCAGCAGGATTTTCCTCAAACTAATTCCCTGAACTATGTTCCAACACTTTCATTCGTCTGTCACCTATGCTTTAGACCATGCAAATCAGCTGCCGGCCTGAGTAGCCATCTTCGGGCACATGAGCGTGAGCTGGGAAGCAGCATGAATGTATGAATGTTGGGATGGCTAACGTCTGTCAAGACGAAGCAATTACCATATATAGCTATGTATATATATATATATATATATATATATATATATATATATATATATATATATATATATATATATATATATATATATTTAAGATTAAGATTTAAAACAAGTGAGATATGTTAGATTGATATGCGCCTCCTAATTGTTCTTTATTTTATCATATATGTGTATGTTTGTCTGTGAGTAAGGGAGAGATAATATATATTCTTTTGGGGAATGTAATGAATGTCTATAAAGTTCGCTTTATGTGGTTACGGTCAGGGGGAGGGGGTACCTTTGAAAAGTGCTGAAAACCACACCAAGCCTTGTAAATGAAATTGGGTAAGCGGAACTCATTGGGAGCCGTCGATATTTGTGCTGGCACACATGTACTAGTCATCGTGACTGAGAGATTTATATTGCTGGGCATTTTCTTGCTGTTGATCGTGCTAGATGAGGCTCTCGCTGGCAAAAACTACAAACCCCGCACAGAATAGTTGCAGTATAAAGTACAAATGGCCTCTGTGGCTCTTTAATAAACACAAATTTCCTGTGTAGGCATGTGCAAAAGGGATTGGATAGCCGTCTTAGTAGTAGGTAATATATATATATATATATATATATATATATATATATATATATATATATATATATATATATATATATATATATATATATATATATATATTGCGATCCAGAACAGGCTGTTTTGCTGTATCACAGCTCATCCCTGTGGCTAGATGTCCGGTTGCCTCTACCTAGCATCGAAACCCGACTCAATTGGCGTCATTCGAGGATTCTACAACTAAGCCATTGGCCACACACACACACACACACACACACACACACACACACACACACACACACACACACACACACACACACACACACACACACATTACACACACACACACACACACACAAAAGCAAACAATCTAGAAATTTTTGAGATTTAAATATTTTTACACAGTATCTAGTCTAGAACGCGAATCCTCAACAAAATGCAAAACGTACTGGACGGCCGTTTCCTCCTTTTTGGGGCCCATCAACAGTGCGCATCCACTAACAAAATTAGATTCCGGGCCGTTACGATACAACGCAAGCCTCGGACAACTGGGCCAGCGAGTCTAGGTGATGCCAAGGAAACTATTTACATCTCCATATCGTTTTATTAATTATAAACCTATGCTTGATCCAGGTTTAATTCTCTGGGTGGAGCAGCTAGGTGAAAAACGTCGCTCTTGGGTTCCAGTGGGTTATATATATTTGGATGAGTATCACCACTGGAATTATGGGTAGCTGCGCTATATGGAGTCTAGTTAGTTTCCTCTTCGTCAAGGCAGGCTATGAGTTCATTAGGAAGACATATATCACTTAATCCATATTATCTCCCCCCCAAATCTTACTATCAGAAAATATTAAAATAAATTTAAATAACAAGCAATGGTTTGATAAGTCTTTAAAAACGAATCAATCATTTAGTCTCTCGAAAATAAGAATAAGGATATCTGATAGATAGATAGATAGATAGATAGATAGATAGATAGATAGATAGATAGATAGATAGATAGATAACGTGCGTATGTGGGAGAGAGAGAGAGAGAGAGCGAGAGAGAGAGACAGGCAGACACAAAATTCTTTCGGAATCATTGTCCTATCTTCGTGTATCCGTGATATTTGACATTATTGATGTCTGTAGAATTTATTACACACAGTGAATTCGTCTCTAAGCCAAAAATGTCACTACAAGGTTTCTTTTAAACAGAATCTGAATTGAGGTATCTGCATTTTGGGGGCTATGCATTTTAAAGAAGAATAGGACATGTGGAAAAGGAAATTGTAGACAGTGAATAAATTGGTATAAGATTTTTTTAATTGTTCGTAATTCCCGAAATAAATATGGCGCTTGGTTCAACAAGAAAACAGAATTAACTTACTTAAAAAAAAGAAAAAAATTAATACGGCTACTTCTAATCTAGCGGAAATATGAAGACTTGCAATTTCCCCAACGAACTGTTTGATTTCAGTGATCTATGACTATTTTGAAGCAATTAACTGTATCTGAATAGAAGTTTTACAACGATATCTGACTCTTTAAGTTTCAAATCATCATGGTAAAAATAATAAAAAAATACAAAGCTGCCTATTTTCTGTGGAGAAAAGGACGCTTGAAAGGAAATTAAATTGCGAGAAAGGAAATGTATAAAGAATTAACATGACGAATGGCTGAATAATCGAGAAGAATATTTGTTCGTATTCTTCATTCATTTGTTCTTCATTTCAAATTATCTACTATAAATGTGGAAACTCCTGTTATCTATTCTTCACTGATGTTTAACGAGATTTGCCTTCGATAATAGTAGATAAAATGAATGAATGATGAAATGAAGGAATGAATTTTGATGAAAATTACTAATAGAGATCAAACCTATGTATAGGGGTGAATATACATTTTTATGGAACGTTGATAGTAAAGACCATCAAATAAAATTATTGAACCGCTACTTCCAGATTTAGGCACCAACCAGGAGTATTAGTTTTGCCGCGATTACGTGTAAGAAAAACAAAATGTTGAATATCAGAGTAAAATAAAACAAAATATTTAATATTAGACGAGGCTCCAAAGCAAAGTCTCTCTCGTAATAATTAAATTATTTTCAAATCGACATATACTGGGTAACGATATAAAAAGATCTCGCTAATTAGTAATAGTGTTAAATATGGCGAAATCGGTTAGTGAGTGTTGTAGCATACCGACAGACGATAATGGATATGTCTCTATTTACATAAATACAGTTGTAAATACTGAATATTGGTCTCAATTTGGAGAATCGTCTCCAGCTGTGCTGGTCAAATTCTCTGCCTCCGGGCGGATAGGATCCCCAGCCGAGACTATGTCGAAGGGCAGAGTCTCGTCTCGGGAAACAGCTACCCGACCTCGATTTATACGGAATCTCCAGTAAATTCTTGGCCGAGCCTATGGGCTCAGATACCACACATGAAATTCGGTGTTGTGCCACATCTGATCGCGTGGGGCGGTTTGTATATTTCCTACAGTTGAAGATTCGTCTCCAAGATTCTCTGCGTTGGTCAAAACAATACAATAAATTCCTTGTGCCACATCTGACTGTGTAGGGCGGTTAGTAGATATCCTGCAGTTAGAGATTCATTATGGAATGCACTTGAAACAATTCTAGCAATTGACATTGGAGGAATTGTCGGAAAGCCTGCGGTTAATTGATTTTGGTATCTGTTTGATTATAGAAGGCGTGTGGTTAGAGGATGTGTGTATGTACTGTGGTTTATCATTGGGTTTTCTGTATGGTTTGTGTGTGCCTTTTCTTAGGTTGAAGGTAACATCTAGAAAATCTACTTCATTTAGGTTAGTTTTTATATCTATCTCGAATCCGTTATTTTTGAAAATTTTAATTATTGCTTTTCTAGTTTTATCTGTGTTTTGTTTGTTGCAGTTTCTTAAGATTATGAGACCGTCATCCCTGTAGAGTCGTGAGTCATTTCTATCTATTATTTTGCTTAGTTCGTGTAGTAAGTAAATATCTACGATTTCGCATGTTTCTACACCGTCAAAGCCTCCCATTGTAGTGTCAAATATCCCATATTTCTTTATCCATGCTTCTTCATGGTGGAATAATAATGATTTACGGGAGTGCTTAATGATGGCGATTTCGTTTGTTTTTATTATTATTTGTTCCTGA
>OZ038482.1:31557419-31567419 GCA_964036315.1 Acanthosepion esculentum | reverse complement strand
ATATGGCGGGGATTTTATATGTTTGACTTGATAAATTTCGCAAAACTCTTGGAAGTCTCCTGATGTGAAATGTGTTCCATTATCTGTGACTAGGCAATCCACTAATGCAAACCGAGAGAACAGCTTGTGGAGGCAATTTATGGTAGTTTCCGAAGTAGGATTTTTGCAAGGAAACACCTCCGGCAATTTACTATAACTATCCACTATGATCAAATAATAGAAATCATCAATTGAACCTGCATAATCTGCGTGTATTCTTGACCACGGACGATCTGTCTCTAGGCATGGCATATGGATGACTGGCGTTGCTTTGGCTGCTAAGGAACAACCCTTGTATTTTCCACCATCTGTGTAATGTCCTGGTCCATGTTTTTCCAATATACATAGATTCGCATCAGCGATTTCATTCTATTTTTTCTGGATGGCCCGTGTGGAAATCCTTTAGGATCCGCTTTTGTAGTGTTTTGGGAATTACAAACCTTTCGTTATAAAGTAGCACATTATCGCATAAAGAAAAGCTGTCCGACATTTGCTTATTTTTTCTGCTAAATTTGCTTTTGTTTCATTTATGAATTCGTCATTTATTGCTTCATTTTTTATCTCTTGTAGTGTGACGGTGAGGTTTAGAAGTATACAACATACTACTGTCTTGATATCTCCATGTCGTAGGGCGGCGGTTACAGAATCTTCCAATATCTCTGTTTTCGTTGGTACAAGTCTCGACAGACCATCCGCATGCCCGATTTTTTCGTTGGTAGCTATTCCAATCTGAAATTGGAGTTCAGAAGAATCGTACCCCATCTTAGTAACCTATTTGCAGTGTAAACCGGTAGACCTTTTTTCTAATCAAATATTGTTAGTAACGGCTTGTGATCCGTCTGTAGATTAAAAAAATCTACCATAGATATATTTAAAAATAATTCGAAAATAATTCACAGAGCTTCTTTCTCTATTTGTGAGTAATTTTTTTCTACTGGTAGTTCGCTTCGAGAAGCATGCGCGATGGGTTTTATTGTCCCATCCGTCATTTTATGCAGTATACACCTCTCGACTACATAGGCGCTCGCGTCACTTGCTACAATTATTTCTAATTTAGGATCGTAGTTTCTCAAAAATAAATCCGAAGTCAACGTCTTACTTATTTTGTCAAACGTTTTCTGGCATTCATCTGTCCACTGCCAAACTTTTTCTTTCTTCAGAAGTTCGTTCAGTTGTGCGCGAAATTTATGAATGTGAGGAATGAATACCTGGTAGTAATTCTCTAATCCTAGGAAACTTTGTAATTCTGTTATGTTCTTTTGAACTGGCTTTTTTTTATTGCCGTTGCCTTTCAGGGTCTGGTCGTCTTCCTTCTTGATCGATGATATGGCCCAGGTATTTAATTTCCTTCATGAAAAAAAAAACGAATTTGTTTTCTTTTACCTTGAACCCATAGCTTTGTCCTCTCTTGTACGTGTTCCCAGTGTTGTTCAACACTTTCGCTATTTATCAATAGGTCATCCAGGTATGCAATCGTGTACTCTAGTCCGGCGAGCATAGTATCCATTGTCTGTTGGAATATAGCCGGCGCGACCTTAAACCCTAATGGTAAACTTTGGTATTGGTATAATCCTTTGTGTGTGTTTATGCACATAAATTTTGAACTTTATTCTTCGACTGGAATTTGTAGGTATGCTTCACATAAATCTATTTTCGAGAAAAACTTTCCCCCGTTTAATTTAGTGAATACTTCTTCTGGACTGGGTAGAGGATAGTGGTAATCTTTTATCGCTGCGTTCAAACGCTTGACACATCAGCGCATACTCGAATCTCTCCTGATTTCTTTTTGACGTAAACCGTAGGTGCAGCGCTTTGACTGTCAATATGCCAGTGTTTCCGAGTCTAGCCAATTCATGATCTATTTTTTCTATTGAAGCAAACGGTACGCTGCTTTTTTCTTGAAGATAGGTTGAACGTTTTCTTTTATTTCGATATTTGCTGCCATTTTTTAACATCTTCCGAGACCAGCTGAAAATACTTCGGGGAAACTCTTTCAGTTTCTCTTTTAATTTGTCTGTCTGGGTTAATATCCCTTTTACAATTTGGCAGTACGTACTTATTGGTACATCCCAAAGTTCGAATTTTTGCATCCAGTCCGTTCCGATTAATTTTTCTGTATTTCTTAACACGTACATTTTTTATTTTTTCGTTATTCCATTAAATGTCACGTTTGTAATCACTTCACCATCAAATTATATTTTTCTCCCCACTACCGAACTATCAATTTTATCCGTTTTTATCATGGCAGGTTTGTTCAGTTTTCTCCATGTTTGTACGTTAAGTCCGAGCCGGAATCCAACTGTAGTCTGACTTTTCTCTTTTGCATTTCTACTTGTACGTATTCTCTTAAGTTAGTCTCATCCGCTTGGTCAGTCCTCGTGATTATTATTCTGCTTTTGCTTTCTCTTCTAGTCCAACAATGAGAACTTTTATGTCCTATTTTTTCCATGATAGACAGGTTTTAAAACGGTATGGACAGTCTTTATACCAATACCAAGTCGCACAGCGATAGCATGGACTGCGTGTTAGTTTTTTCTGATATTGACTTTTAGAAGTAGAAAAGTTTGTTTTACCTGTTTTTGAAATTGGTTTGGTTTTTTTCTGATGAGGGAAAGTTGGTTTGTCTTCGTATTTTACGTATGTGCGCGATGCCAGCTTCTTCTATATCTTTTGAGTCATTCTTTACTCTTATATATCTTTGGCATACTTTCTTTACACTGATGTATCTCTGGCAGACTTCAGTTTTTGAAGTGTCAAATCTTGTTCACTCTTCAATTTTGTAAGGATTCTGCATATCATTTCCGAGTCTTTGGTTGAAACACGTCCTTGGACGTATATTAAACAGTTGAAATTATCCGCACTGCGTTCAGATAATTTAAAGTCATCACAATATTTGTTTACAATGGAAGCGAAAGTTATGTAATTTTGGCTGTCCTTTTTTGTTAGGTTCAGACATTTCCATCTTTTGTGGAATAGTGAGGTATTATGGCTAAAAAGTTCTGTTAACAGTTTTATGGCTTCTTTGAAAGTTAACTCATTATTACTAACTTATTTTCCTCCGTAGGATATAATCTACGAATTTGGTATATTCGCATGTGCCTAATTTTCTTAGTAATAGACGTACTTTTCGTGCGTCTGACCAATCTCTGCAGTCAAATTCATATAGATCTTCGTATCTTCGGAAGTAAATTGCAAAAGTATTGTCTTCGTCGTGTGCATACGTGAAATCCTCGATAGTTCTCCAAATAGCGTCTTGTGAGAGAACTGTTTCATACTCGGAATTTTGCCCTTTATTTGACATAACACGTAGCAATAATTCTTGTAATTCAAGATGTTTCTGTTCGTTTTTTTTTGTTGGTGTTCAAATTGGATTTTGATAAGTTCCACAATGGTAGACTTAAATTCATCGATGTTAACGTAATTCATTTTACCTTAGTGTAACCTGATATTCTGAAACCTGTGTATGCCAAAATTTTGCGACGGATAGCATAAAAAGTTATGTCCTCGCGTAGAGAGTTCGTTGGTTTTTTTTAGGGTTTCCTCGTCGCCACTTGTTATGGTCCAAATTCCTTGTACCACGGTGATGGTTCAAGGTAGAAAAATGAAGAACACATGTATGGAATAAAACAGATATATTACAAACAGAAATATATACAAAAGATGTAGAAGTATTAGTAATGACTATCAGATTTGGTTAGAGTGAACTCTGTTTTCTCAACAAGTATCACTATTCCAATGTTCTTACAATAATCCTCTCTGCTCCCTCTTGAGGCGGAGTATTTATAATGTCCGGAATAGACCATTATTATTATGGGTAAGTTCCCTTAACGCCAATTATAGCTACTTAGAGGCAAGTGCAGCCAATCTGGTAATAGGTGGTGGCCTGACGATTGCATCTAGCATGAAACTGACTGTCGCCTCTAAGTGCTGAGTCTATTTTTTATATTCATATATATATATATATATATATATATATATATATATATATATATATATATATATATATATATATATATATATATATATATTTCAGAAGATCTTTCGCCTGCAAAGAATTATAAGCCAATCATGCATGTAACTACCAACTCTTCCCTCGTGGTCAGCGTAGGCAATGACTGATATTTTCATCTCGATAAATTTTACTTTACAATGAATTAAAGTTACTAAAGTTAAGTCCGCTACCATGCTTCTATTTGATCGCATCCATTTTGCATCGTCGAAATTTCATCATTTCGTTTTTAGTCATTCAATGAGTTGAAGTGCAAATTGTCTTCGGCATGTGATTCCTTTTTTTTCGTCTTTTGTTCAACAAATAACAGCTACTTTATTTATTATCTGCATTTTCCCTCATCTTAGCCTTCATACAGCGTCTTCACATTGCTTCACCGGTTATTCTCCTCTGCATCTTCACGTGTTTCTGCTTTCTAGTTTCACCTAGTTACAATATACTATTGCAGTTCACGCGTTAACATGTCGTATGATTTAGCTTGGTCAAACTTCAAGCTTTCTTTTATTTATTTTGCCTCGTGAACGGCCTCCAAAACTGAGAAGGCCTGTTCTACGTTGTCACAAATTCAAACCTTTCACAAACATATGCATTCGTTCGTATATATGCTACGTTCTTCACAGGAAGGATACACAATAAATCTTTCCATCAAGTTCTATGATGGAAATTGATCTAAGTAGATTGATTACGTCCATTTGTGTCTCATTATGAAAATATATACCCTCTGCCATGCAACATTCATCGAACCAACATCCTACGGCTGATCGTTAAGAAACATGGGTTATTTTCTTTGAAATCACCACAAAATATTAATTCACCCAAAAATAAAAAAAATTATATTTACTAAAATTAACACTAAACATTCCCAGAACGAGACCCTTCTATTTCACTTTGTTATTGCATTTACAATCGCCCAAAATGTGAGTGACTCAGACGCGCTATTTCTAAATGTGGGCTCGGTATTCGTGCTCACTCCGGCAAACTAACTAAAATCAGTTTTTTCTATCTTTTTTAAATAGTGAATAATTCCTTGTAAGTACTTAGAATGCCATCAGCATTAACTCAGTGTACATGATTTTTGATAAATTTTCATTCTGAATGTTGAAGTCAAGATAAACGAATTGTGATTTAAAATTTCTAATTTCAAAAGAGTGCCAATAATTTAATAAAAAAACAAACTTTGATATTTATAATTTCTTGGGGCAAAATAATATTTTCGATAAGAAATTTCATATTATTTGTCATGAATTAACACAAAAGATCTGAAACATGGAGAGCCTTTTTTTAGGGATATCTTTAAACTGTTTTGTTTATTTCGAGCGAAAAGTTCAATCGGTTTTAATATTAAGGGATAAATTATATTATATCAAAATTATAACTGGAGATGAACCGGCAAATTCCCATTTTCTGTCATTGTTTTCCCGAATACTTTCATCGAACTGCAAATTCACGTAGATATTCTTCCACAAATGATCAAAACCATTATATTAGACTGAGCTGAAAAGTTCATAGTCTCCATATGAGTGAATGCGTGACTGTCGCTGTGAACTGGTTGATCACTCTCCCGATTCTCTTCATTTTTCTATAATCCGTTCCCCAACATGAATGACAAACTTCAGTGGGAAAGATTATCGCAGTGCTAATAATGTCATATATTCTGTTGATGACCTTTGATGAACAGGATGAACTGTCTTTGAACAGTCTTTATCTGGAAAGTAAGAACGAATTTACGAATAAGAAACGTTGAAATTAGTGCAGGCAATTTATCAAAGCTCTAGAAGATTTCCTTCATAGTCAACCTCTTAAATAAAATATTGTTGTTCCAACAGATAATGATATTTTAATGTGGACAAAAATTATTCAAAATAATATTATTATTGAACACTTTATTTTAATCTATGGAGCTACTGCGTGCACATCCACCGAGATTTTGATCCCCGAAGATAGAGAGATAGATAGATAATATCAAATCCGTAAGTGTAATGTATACTACAAGTGGTTCTTTTTAATATATAATAAATGTACACAAAAAGATATATATGATATACATGAAGGAAAACCATAAGACATGATCGAAAAAAATGTCTTCAATATTATAAATCCGCAGAAAAATGATTCCTGATATTTTGTTGTTGTAATTTTTGTAAAGATTCTGGATGAATTTAAATTTAAACCATTTGTAATTTCGGCCTGATGAGACGGGTATTAAGAACTTACCCGTTGAACTAAATTATAGTTTATAACCGTGTTTACGATGATGCGTTAAGATTTTCCTTGATATATATATATATATATATATATATATATATATATATATATATATATATATATATATATATATATATATATATATATATATAATAATAATAATAATAATACATGAAAAGTTTTCGTTATATACATTTTCCAATTCTGTCGATTTAGAGAGAAGACGTATTTAGAGATATGCGTATATTTGAGTACAATCTCTTGTCTGCCATATTCACTCAATTTAGATTTACCTAATATTTATACTGTCAAATATATTTAGATTATATTGAAACAAGAATATGGAATTCAGACAATTTAGCCACAGTTGATGAATCCTCCCTACGAGGAGCCACATTCATCTCACGGTGTGTATTCTTTTTGCCTCTCATTGAAAAAGATCTAAGTCTTCCAGCTCGTTTCATTTCAGTGTGAGTATCTTTATTGTTCTCAAATTCTTCAATACCTACAATAATCAGATATTTTACGCTGCCATGTCGAGTGCATGATGTTCCTAGGAGCTAGGGACTAGGCTGAACTGTTTTAACTGTGACCGTAATTGTTTCCTTGAATCGTTTGCTCCGTTGGAATTGATGACTGTTGCGTTGCGTGTGCTAAACATAACACACAAGTTTCGGCATGAGGACTTCCTCTTTGGGAACAAGACTATATTTCAATGTCATATCAACTAGTCTAGATAAGTTGGTATGTTCTCGCTTATGGCACATGTTATTGCCATGAAATATTTAATATAATTCACAAGCATCGCTCAAGACGTTAGACATGGCTATGATTTTTTTCACATACACGAAACCATATATTATCGATGAGAGAACACATGCCTCTATTTTGATTGATATTTTCTTGTCAGATTGCAACCAAGGTTTAGCTTTGACTTTACAGAACGTATCACAAGACTTATTATATTTATAATGCCTTCGTTATCAAATGTATTATCTCTAGATTTTGTGCTACCGATTTTCTCGGATTCACTATCAGTACTTACATCACTGAGAAAGAAAATCTCAACCAATTTCATAATACTTAAACTAATGAACTGCATGAAAACGAATTCAAATGTTATGCACTTCTTAGAAATCAAGAGAACGGCTCCCAAAATTCGCTTATATATTGCAGATTACATGAGAAGGAATTTGTGAAAAAGACAATGTGTTATTGATATCACCTAAACTTAAAATTTTATGAATCCCATCGAGAATCTACATCACTTAAAATAGTGTAACCTCTGTAAGTATGTGTATAAAATACTTATACAACTGTATTCCTACCATCTGCTTTTAGTTTGGCTATATATATATATATATATATATATATATATATATATATATATATATATATATATATATATATATATATATATATATGATTCCATCGCTACATAAGAGTTCTCATGTTTCAAAAATAGAAGCTAAAAACTTCAATTTAATTATATAAATTAAATTAAAGTACTTAATTCTGTTTCATCCACAAGCGAATTTGGGAATTTTAAAAATACTAAAAATCTTTGGATTATTAACCTAACGGTTATTTCGTATTTTTCTTATATATTTACTGAAACACATGCGCGGGCGCGCACACGCGCGCACACACACACATATATTATATAAAGACATTTATGATATGTTTAACGGTCTTTTTATAGATACAAGTATTTAAGCAAATTCTCTGTTTCTTTTTATAGATACAAGTATTTGTTTAACTACTTGTATCTATAAAAAGAACGTTAAACATATCATAAATGTCTTTAAATTAATTGTCCGACTTTGTCCAATTCAAAAATATATAATATATATATATATATATATATATATATATATATATATATATATATATATATATATATATATATATATATATATATATATGTGCATGTATTTTGATTTTTAAGATTAAGTAACATCCTGAGATAATAAATAATTGCGTTAATTGCTCTTAAGCTTCGTGCCAAGAGAAATTTATTGCAAGAAACGGCAAGATGTATTGAAAGATAGACATATTGTTGAAAGGTTACATGATAACTATCTTTTGTTTCGTGTTTAATTAAAATAAACAATGATGTTAAATACTTGTTGATATGTTGCTAGCATGATTAACTATTACACACGAGAGAAGACTGCAGTATAATTCTACATTATTTGAAAATATAAATATAAGTGAAAGTAAGTATTGAGATAGACACTGGTATAGTTAGAACGTTGGGAAAAGAGAAATAAATTTAGAATGACATTTTACGCAAAGGACTATATCAAATTTGCAATAACAAACTATTAGGCATATTCTCTTTGCCTGCAACGCATTGATTATTTAAAAAGCAGACATTTGAATATATTTCAATAAAAGTCCTTTGTTAAACAAAAATACAGTTGTTTTTTTACAGAGATGAAGAAATTGAACCTTTATTTTGAACAATGATCATGTTTCAGATTGCTATTCATTTTTTGTCTGATACAATTTGTTAATGCAACATGTCGCTTCAGCATACATTGAATAATGTATTCTTCAAATACATTCGTGTGGAGCGGAAGTTCCGAGATGACCGACTCAAAAACATAACTTATTTAATTGAAAAGTAGTATTGTTTTCTTCTTTCAAAATTTTTAATAAATTGTGCCAAATAATTATGCAATTTGTAAGCTGATATTTTGACAGGAACATGTTGCGTCGCAAGCTTATAGCAACAGAACAAAATTAAAAGATCTTGGTGAAATTATATAGATTATTTACATGCCAAGCATCTTCCTCGTGTTTCTTGTTATCACAACATTTCGGCCGTTGTAACCTTCGGCTTTCAGCAGGTGTTTTTCGTTCCGCGTTACCTACAGGGAATTTCGAGCTGGAAACTTTTTTTAATCCACGAGAATAGACTGGTATCAGTTCAATTCCCGTGTCTAGAAATGTCTAATCTAGATTATTGTTAATTTGTTGAGTACTGTTCAGTTATTCCTCGCCCTGTTTCTGCTCAAATCTGGTACACACTTCCCTGCACAGGTATTCAGATAACAATTACTATATCACCAAATTCTTTAACCGCCACTTTAACCCAATCGAATATTGTCCCGTAGACTAGAATATTACTGCTTTTTTCGTCGGTGTCATGTAACAATAGGTACATCGGGTTAAGAAGCTTGAAGGGGAAGAACGGTCATGCAAAACTTTTGCGTCACAAGGAGAAGTGATAGGATAAATTAAGGATCATATGCAAATTTATAAATAGGAATTCTTCCCTCTTATTAAAATGAGTGTAATATGCACTGGAAGTCATTGTAGCTTACTGATCTTTGAAAAAATCTAAATTTTCTGACAACAATGAAGGTTGATATCATAAAAGGGAAGATGATTCTACAAGTGATTCCGTAGCAGCTGGTATGTCCCAGATAGAATGATCAAGCCATTCAAAAGATGTGTGCCATTATTAAAAGCCATTCAAGTGCAAGAAAACCGGAACAGCACAGAAGGTTAGAGAAGAGACATGAATGAAAAACTGTCAGTGTGTCGATAAACAATCCAAAATTTACAGATATGTGAGGAGTGAATGCAGTATTAAAGGTGAGGTTCCCTTTGAAAAATAAGCAGTAACGTGAGTTTGACAAGAGTATGAAGACTTTAGCCAAAAATAATCAGAAAAAAAGCTCGATGTCGTGAAAAGAACAGCCAACATGGAATGTTACAAAGTGATAAAAAGTAATT
>OZ038482.1:31534919-31552419 GCA_964036315.1 Acanthosepion esculentum | reverse complement strand
TCTCATGAAGAGATCGGACAGCACAATCAGAAGTGAAATAGGGTAAGAACAGGACGGGTTCGCAAAAGACACCGGAACAAGGAATGCGATACTTATCCTAAGAATTATAATACAAAAAAAAAAGATGAATACATATGCAGAAGGATGTGTACCAGTTTTTAATAGTTTATGGAAAAGCTTTTGATTAAATACGTTACAAAGAATGTTAGATTTAATAGTTAAACTACACATATTTGGGAAACATATTAGAAAAATCCAGAAGAAGAAAAATTTGTATTCTCCCCAGACGTATTCAACCTATACAGTCCTATAAGAATTCATTATTAGCTATTCTAACCTTCATAGCGTAATACAGTAGAAGCCTTCCTATCCGATCATCCTCATATCCGAACGTTCACATATTCGTACTTTTCAGTGTTTCCATTTAGAATGTGCGACATTCTAATATTTTTATTTTCTTTGAAGATAATTGTTAGTAACTTGAAATTTATGAACGGATGAAGAAATTACAAGAGAAAGAAAAAGGAAAATAAATTCTTTCACGTCACGTTAGAATTTAGAGATCATAGAAAAATGGTCAATGGCACAAGCTCATCTGACATATTGTAGAATCTGAACGAATCACTAAAATAAGCGTTTGGAGGTGATCAACTAAATACTTTAATTTCGGATGCTTTAAACAATGGATAATGAATGAATTACAAAAATATTCAACGGCAGAATAGCTTCGAAAAAGATGAGGATTGTCAAGAAATAGAAGAAGAATCAAATTCGTCCGATAATAGTCAAAATAAGAGAGATAGTGAAGAAGACTGAGACAACGTAAAAAAAGGTATAGACTAGTTAATCAAATTCATAAATAAATAATCTCTGTTCAGTAGTACAGAATGTACAAGTACACGTAATTTGCATTAATGACTTACATGAAAACTAAACTATAACAGCGAAAAGTAAGCGAAATGAGAAAATAAATAAGACAATTGAAAACAGAATTTATTCAGCCTTGAACATTGCAAATTATTATTCACTTTCGTGAGACACTTAAATATTCATATGCTACGATACGCTCTTGTGTTTTAGTTATATTACTCATTATGTCCTAACCCGTCCTCATATCCGAACTACACTGAAGTTCTTCAATGAGGACCTCCCCACCCTGTATGTAGATGACACAGTGTTGATAGCAGACACAGAAGGAAAACTCCAGTTATAGTTTAGTGAAAGAAATTGAAAAGAAAGAA
The DNA here is from genome assembly GCA_964036315.1 of Acanthosepion esculentum. NCBI lineage: Eukaryota > Metazoa > Mollusca > Cephalopoda > Sepiida > Sepiidae > Acanthosepion > Acanthosepion esculentum. The sequence goes on along the minus strand of OZ038482.1, from coordinate 31,551,178 downwards.
ATAAACTTCAATTTCTTGAAAAGAAATGCATGTTTGTTAGCAAAAACGAAATTCTCATAATGTAAATTTCCAAATCGGTGATATCAATATCAAACAAGTACAACAGAATTAAATATTTCGGAAGTATTTTAACTGGAAATATAAAATTCGGTACTGAAAACCGAAGGCGTATTCAGCTAACGAAAGGTGCCTTCCTAAAGTCAAGCAAAGTATCAAGAAACATAAATATCTTATTAGAAAAAAAGAAAAGAGTACTCAAGATTTATGTAATGTTAGTTAATCCTAGAAATTCTAATCGCAGATGAAGAATGGACGTGAAGCAACAGATATGAGATCCTACATATAAAAGGATGCTGAGAGTACTATGGGCCGAACATAGAGTTTTAAATAAAATAGAAACAAACGCACAATTATATTTAAGAGAGGCAGTTGAAATATGTCTTGAATATAATGAGGAAAGAGGGCTTGGAGAATTTGATACCAACTTAAATGATTAAATGCAACTGAGGCAGTAGAAAGGAACGCATAATTTACCTAGCGTACCTGTGTAATTGGATGGCGTATCAAAGTACAGGACCGATAATACCAACATTTATTAAGAGTTAACAAAACAGGAAATCGTGAAGACCCATGATCTGCAACGTCCTCTCTCATCTGCAATAAGGCATTAAAGAAAATGCAGTAAATTGTCTTATGGCACTCAAAAGATCATGAATTGGAGCGAGAAATATTTGCTGCAAATCAGTTTCCATTTCGGTGTAAAATTAACAAAGGTAATTAATTTAACAAAGTGACCCCAATGTTTTGCAAGCCAGTGTAGTTGCTTAGGAGAGGAAATACGAATATTCTTTCATATCATGAAACGAAATAAAATACTTTCTGCACGATAACTGTCATAAAGATTATCTCACGACACTGATATTTGAGTATATATTTTTCGGTAAAAAAATTAACAAAATAGTTGCGATGTATTAGATTCAACTATCTTATTAGAAGTGTGTGAAATATCGATAGAGAAAACGATGTAGGGAAGCATCGCACATATCGTGTTATATCCTGTGGCTTAGGAAATTAGGCAAAGCTACGCGTAGCAAATATCTATAGCTATTTTTCGTGATAATTTTTTTTTTCTTTATTTTCAGTCTTAAGTTTTACTCTTTCTCTTAAATATCGCCAGCAAGATAATTTACCTCCTGGGTTGAGGTAGCGTCATGAGATGTAGCAGTATTTCGAATAAGTACAACCACGAAGATCTTCCGAATAAGTATCAATGTAAATAAAAAATTAAGCTTGAAAATAAGATAAATTATAATCATCAGCAATTTCAGAAGAAAGCTAGTGATTTATACAAGAAACTATTGCTTGAACACTTCAAGCAATTATTCTGTAGTTTACATCAACCTTGAGTTAACTGTTGCTTGAAATAGAGCCACTGATATATTTGCTGTTTAAAACAAAAGAACAAAAATTGAATGTCAGATTACGATTTACTACAAAAAGAAATTACAAAATCGAACGCGTTGAGAATTGTTTTTTCTTTCATTAAAACAGAGGCAAAATAGCGGTGACGTAACCTTTACTATCATCTATTTTTGGCTGTGGTTAATAAAGTTTACATTTAAAGTAACATCAAATTCTTTGAAAAAAATAAACGCTAGCACCGAATATGATACCTTCACGTGCTTTTTATTAAATCATCTAAAATTAAAAAGGATTTTCAAACACTTCACTTCAATAAATATATCTGTAAAACAGAAATATTTAAAGACATAAAATGGAAAGGAATGGAAAAGAAAGTTTAAAAATATACACAGTAAATGTTTCCTGGTTCATCTTAGTACTTTCTGAAGACATACAACAAAAAGTCAATAAGTTTTTTTTCAAAAGACAAAGGAGACGTCGGCCACGTGAAAAGTTCTATATACATGGTGTGATGTGAAAATTGTTGCTATTTAATATCACGCATGCGCGTTGTTTATTGTTTGATTTTGTAGAGTGCACAGTATAGTAGGTTCAGATGGGCAGCGTCTGTGAGAAAATATGTAGCATGACGCAATCGACTCTGCCAGAAATTTTGAAACAGCATGGTGATAGTCTTGGCATTCGCGCTGTAAGACACAATAAGTAAATTCCAGAATGTTTGGGTGCCAATTTGAGAACAGTGCAGGGGATTCCGAAAGAGTTGGATACGTCTAATAATGATTACGAAAACTCATTGTGATCGTTCTGATAAGAAACAATTTAGTGCTGAGGACCTCAGATTCCACACGGAGGCCTACATCAAGCGACTTGAGGAAATAGTGTTGTCCTGGTTCAAGAGGGTGGCTACTGGAAGAGACTATGTCTGGCCCAAAAACTCTGCAACACGCCAAACTAGCAGGATAACCCAGTCATGAGACGCAGACAATTTCTCCAACTATATCACTCATTACATCTGGCCACCTAACTCGCCAGAATGTACCCTCTTAATTATTATATGTGTGGCTCAGTTGAGTGTGAGACCAAAAACATCCTTCTAAAACATTTATGAAGTGAAGGCAAAGATTATAGCAGCATTAACCAACATAAATAAGGAGACTGTCCAGAAGAGATACAGGAGAATCTGAAATCGGGGGAGGCCGTTTTTGAAGCCAATGACGATTTTATTGATTAAATTTACACTTTAGATATTTTAGTGCAATTTAAGTAAATATAACTATTAAAATGAGATGTCAGTGATATTTTCAGAGTTGCATAAATTAGAACAGAATTTGTCCATCATGTGTGTGTGCTTATATATATATATATATATATATATATATATATATATATATATATATATATATATATATATATATGAATATGTATATGTATATATGTATATATGTATATATATATATATATATACAAGTATATATACATATGTATATACATATATATATATATAAGTATATATGTATACATATATATATATACGTATATTGGATTGAGGAATCGGAGAGCCGAGTTCTTATTCCAGTCGAATTCAGTACATTCACTTACGTGTTAATACCCTTGGGAAAGGTGTGAATCCTCTTCTTCTCCCTCCGACTATGGGTAAATAGAAGGACAGACTGGGTTCTATAGCCTTGGATGGCAACTGGTGTGTGTGTGTGTGTGTGTGTGTGTGTGTGTGTGTGTGTGTGTGTGTGTGTGTGTGTGAAAACTAAGTAATTTTAACAGCATTTCTTTCTAAATCGTGATATTCTATATTAGACAAAAGATTTCAGACTACTCCACTGACGCCACATTGATGTATTATATGTCAATAATTTATACATTGCATTTTTAATTACATGCTTAATGCCATTCTATTTAAATTTAAACGCAATATTTTTTCTATTTTATGAAAGACGACGTACATTTCGTATCGGTAAGAAGAGAATTTCGAGCCGTAACGTTTGTTTTTTTTTTAATTGTTTCAGTATAGTAAATTTCTTTCCCTATCATTTATCATTCAGATATGTTTAACATTTGCCGATAATTCTATTTTTATTCTTTTCTAATTGATTGATTAGAAATTAACATTTATATGGACGTATTTTCAAAGTTGAAGAAAAAGCGATTCGTGTCATAAAATTATTTTCACAATTTACATTATTCGGACAAATGTCCTCATCTTTGTCGCCTCGACGACACATGGTATAGCGGATGAAGACATTAGTTAGAACCTGTGAAAAGACCCAAAAATTGTGATAAGGCGTTCGAGAACTTGGAGAAGAGAATTAACAGGAGATAACTGGCAACTGTTATTCATTAGACATGGCACGTGGAACTAGAACGGCCTACGACAGTAAGCGAAATAAAGGGCTCAGTTCGACAATCCAACCACCTGAAGAAGGCCGGAGTGGACAACGGCAGAAGCGTTACAATAAATATGGCAACGAAGATGAGGACAATAGTCCGAATAATGTAAATAGCGTACATAATACCTCATCTCAGAAATAGAGACAGTTATCTTATTTTGTTTAATTTTTTACTGTTGGTTTAGTATGGTCATTTTCTGCCTCTATTAAGTATTTTCAAATACGTTTAACAATAACAATAAAAAAGTTCTCAGATATTTTAAACTTTAATTATTTACTTATTTAGTCATTGGATTCTATTATTGTCATATTAAGTATTAATAATAATAAGTGACACATTTCATGATGAAATATTTACTCCGACATCCAATTCATCCATTCAATTTAACAGCCATTTATCACTGTGATATAAAGGTATTATCGCCTTGATTGGGATTAAAATATTATTATCATCATTATTATTATTATTATTATTATTATTATTATTATTATTATTATTATTATTTAATTTTCTTTGATTCCTGGGGTGTACACATTTATATTCGGGTCCCGCGCAGAGACCTAAGTTCAGAAATGACATTTCGATTTCAACGTCCTTGTATTTTGATAACTTTTTAATGATCTTCAAAGATACATTAGTATCTGTCGGGACTGCCATATCAACAAGTAGGCAATTTCTTTGTTTGCAGTCTCTAATAACAATTCTGTGTGGTTAGCTTTGATTGTTCTGTCTCTGTGTATTATGTAGTCCCATAAAATTGTTACACGTCCTATCTCCGTAACAAAGACTGGGTGATGTTCACACCTATTTCTTTCAGTATCATTCGAGTAGAAGTTGCCGATTTTCCAGTGGAGATCTTGGCTCACTCTGTCATGCCGGGTTTTATATTCAGTGGGTGCCAATACCTTGCAGTCTGATACAAGATGATCAATTGTTTCTGGATATTTATCACATAATCTGTATTTTGGGCTAACACAGTATATGTGATTGATAATTTCTAGTTAACAAGCCTTTCTCCTGTGCAGCAACGATAACACATTTGGTTTCAGATTTTTAACCCTGCACAATGTAGCCACTGATGGGTATAGGGTTTGTCTACATCAGCATGTCTGGTACGGGCAGAATTCTGACCGTGAAGCAGTTTATCTTACCATAGTTTCTGTACCTTGTCGGTTGCTTTTGCTTTCTTTTGTAAGTATTTTGCAGCTTCAGTCGGTGTATTGCGAGTTACTTGTATTTCTGCACCTATATGAAACTCAATTTTGAGATTGTTGGCTTCCTTTTTTACGGAACAACGTCGGTTATAACTTTCATGTTCTTTGAAACATATCATCATCCAGTCTTCTGTAGTTCCCAGCTATCTTTGAAGGACAATTCTTTTAGTTTTGAAAGACAGTTATAGTTGAACTAATCCTCTGCTTCATTGGGATCTGACACATCCAGAAGATCAACATCATCTTTGGGATGATGCATGCGGTAATAAGTGAAAAGTTTTCTTGTTCTGGCATCCATTTGCTTAATGTAAGCTATGGTCCAGATAAAGACGTTAAAACTGTATTTCACCAGGACCGCCAAGGTGTTTATGGATTATATACTGTTTTAGAATTCAGCTCGGGGGTCAATACCAGACGCACACGTCTGTAGTACTCCTTTTTTACTCTCTCCTTCATTTGGCTATGCTGTATACTTCGCTAATTCCTTGGTACTTATATATGTTTTCAGCTTAATTTACAAAAAAATATTGTTTGGATGTATTGTTGAAGTTTGCGTTTACGCCTGAATCAGACTATCGCAAGGTTGACATCAATGTCCTCTTTTATATTTACCTATGCTCTACCCATTATGTTGCACACTTTAGCATATACATGTAACCTACCTGCAAACTATAGTTTTATCATATATATATATATATATATATATATATATATATATATATGTGTGTGTGTGTGTGTGTGTGTGTGTGTGTGTGTGTGCGCTCGCGTATGTGTGTGCGTGTGCGCACGCGTGTATGTGTGCGTGTGTGTCTATATATGTATAATATATATATATATATATATATATATATATATATATATATATATATATATATATATATATATATATATATGTTTGTGTGTGTGTGTGTGTGTGCGTACATTTGGGAGAGAGAGAATTGGGGGTGATGTATGGGAGTCTTTTTTGACTGACACACATTGCATATCTATAAAGGTGCCTGGATGTACAGGGCGCGAGGTTTAAATTGACGCCTGAATGTACGATAATCTGTTTTACACTGACGAGTCATCACACTGTTTGCCCCCGCCTTTCACATACGCATAAAATATTATCACCTAATATGTTCCTTTTCATCTTTGCATTTTGTGACTAGCCATATTTATTTAGGGCTGTGAAATTCCATGTCCAGAGAATTATCTGTTGTTTGATGAGAAAAGTCGATGAGAGACGGTCAGTTGGCACCAATGACTCATGTCGAATTCAACACTTATACGCGACAGTCTGTTTCATGCTAGATGCAATCGTTAGGCCACGAGTGCTGTTATTTTTCTCGGTTATGTATATATACGTGACAGTGGTGACACCCGGTGGAACAGCAAATTTGTCGAAATCTTGTAAACCAAATTGTTATATTATTATTTGCACCGTTGTATCTTAGAAATGATTAAAGTTAACTTACTAGAATTTTTCAATGTTTTTATAAAACTCTTCGATTATACTTTGAGCGATAAGAATGTAGAATTACCCTCCAGGCGTAACGTTAAATCCATCACAAACGAAAATATCAATGTTCATCATTAATTAATCATTTTAATTAGTTCAAGATCGGAACATCATGAAGGATTGTAATTTTAAATATATATATATATATATATATTATGTCATTCACAGACAGTACTGTTTTGCTGTATCACAGCTCCTCAGTGCGACTAGACTTCCGAATGCCTCAAGCCAGGATTCGAACACAACTAATTTTGTGTCAGCCAGAGCTATCTTCACTCGGTAGAGTTACACAACTAAATCTAGCGTATTGTTTTTACAAATGTAAACAAATGCCGATCAGCCAATGTGCTCCATTCATTTTACTGAAGAGCTTTGCATTAGTGCAGGTGGCTGTTGTTTATAGAATTAGCTTATCACTCGACAGTCCTCAACTGAAATGTATTTTCAAGAGCTAAATTATGTCATTCACAGACGGTACAGTTTCCCTGTCTCACATCTCCTCTGTGCGACTAGACTTCCGAATGCCTCAAGCCAGGATTGAAACACAACTAATTATATATATATATATATATATATATATATATATATATATATATATATATATATATATCAAGTATGTGCTGCAGTTCAATTTACATTGCATAAATCATTCATCAAAAAGCAGATAGTGAATTTCTATCATTAACTTCACTATCTGCTTTTTTATGAATGATTCATGTAATATATAATTATATATATTTAAGATCATTTTCAAACTTACTGTAGATGTTCTTCCCCCTCCATAACCTAAATGTCTGTCCTCACAGAAGTTGCCTGACACACTTCACATACGATTTCATTCACAAGAATTTTTCACTAGTCATTGGACTCTCATATGTGAAATTCCTCTCTCACGTGCCAACCATATTATGGATTGAGTTGGATGTTTTCTAATTGAATTCTTTAAATCTAACTTGAAAAGATGATTCGTCTTCCTGCTTTTTAAACGTATTCTTATGTATTTTACTACTATGGTAGTTCTTAAGTATTTTACTACTATGGTAGTTATTAAGTATTTTACAATATATTGCTCCTTATTGTAATAAGTTGAGCTCTCTTTCGTATACTTCTAGTTGAACTACTTTTATCCCAACCTATACACATGGAGATGGAAAAATTTACTCCGGATTATTCCTTAAAAGAACATTCCTTACCCTTCATTGCATCTTTTCTCTATCTGCCTTACAGATAATATTATTGACCTTATTAATTGAATGAGGTGGAAACATTTTTCTTCCGAAATCACCAAAATGACCAAAAGCTAAATCATCAAACATATAACCTGAAATCCCAGAAAACTCCACCGTGTAACAAGCTGTTTGATCCGTCCGAAGGTGATTTGCTTAATTTAATCAAAAAGATTAAGTTCAGAAATTCTTCAAACTACTTCCAAGTTAAAATTTGTAAAAACATTAAGAACATAAAAAACTCCAGTAAATTATAGATTAAAGCCGACAAATCCAAAAATATCTTTAAAATTACACCCTTTGAATATGACAAACTCTTCAGACAAAATTACCAGCTCTTATAAGAAATAAAAAGACAATAGCACCTTATCCTCTATCAATGAAAACATCTGCAAATTTGCTAACAAATGTGGAGTTGCTCCCAGAATGGGCAAATTTATTATGACAGATGCATACATTCTCTTCCAAATCATAAACCCCACTTTATCAATAGCTTCCAGTGCCGTTTAATTAATCCCTCTAAATTTGAGTTGGGATTAATTTCTAAGAGTATCCTTAAGGAAATAACATCATGTGTCCTGGATGAATATTCAGTCAACCTTCAGAAAGATTCGGCTGAGACGATTAAATGTTTCCGAAATAAAAGGAGAGCTAATTTCATCCAATTTGATACCTTGGATTTTTACCTATCTATTTCGGAGGAACTATTGATTAACAGTCTTAATTTCGCTAAAAGATATACCTAAATAACGGAAAATGACCTGAACATTATTTTAGCGTCAAGAAGATCAATACTTACATACAATGACGATACTCGTGTGGAGAAGAAGATGAAATGTCGATGTATCTATGGGAGCATTCGGCACTGCCGAAATTGCAGATTTAGTAGGCATATATATTTTAGACACCTTGAGTAGAGTAGTTAAACTTAAACAAGTGGGAATTTATAGAGTTGACGGCTAAATCTTTGTCACTAATAGCAATGGCCCCTTGTCTTCCAGCTTGCATAAGAGGATCATTAGGACCTTCAAATACCTAGGTCTTAAGATTGAAATATCTTCCAACCTGAAAATAGTGAACCTTTTAGATATCACCCTCAACCTCCCTAATGATACTTTAACCCTTCCATAAAGTTTATCAGACACCCCTATATATCAATGTCAACTCTAATCAGCCGGAACATGTAATAGATCACATCCCCAAAACTGGTAATACGAGAATAAATAGCCAAAAGATGTTTGAGGAAAATCAATTTATATGCACGCAGTTCCTCAAAAAGAGTGGTTTTAGACAGGAATTAAACTATAACGAAGAACTAGAAAATCATAGTAACAATAGACCTAAAACAGAAAGAGGAATGTAATATGGTTTAACCCACCGTATTGCAGGCTTTCCATCAGTGATATAGGAAGATTCTTCCTAAGATTAATAGATACACACTTTCATATTAAAAACCCACTACATAAAATTTTCAATAGGACAACATTGAGAATTAGTTATTCGTGTGTCATTATCATTAAAGATCATATCGTCTTTTATTGTGCGTATTGTCACCACAAATGTATACACCAGTTTCCGATGTCTGTTTTTTAATATCAGTTTAGGTCAGCGATTCAGTAGCTAATTGAATCGAAAAATAATTCATATTCATCTGTATTCCACTCATTTAAACCGTTATTTAACTCCTCTCTTTAAAACTCATCTATGTTAAATTTTAGCCCACACCTTCACCTTTAGGCCTTCTTATTTTTCTTTCGTCTGTTACCCCTCTCTAAATCTTTCAATTCCTTCTCACACATGTCTCCCAATCCCATACATCCACTCCGACTAAAATTTTATTTTTATACCCGGCGTTATTTTTTCCGATTTCTTTTTGAATTTGTAGGTCTGATGAATTGGATCGCAATTACGATTCCAATGTAATAATTTATGACCATGGAATGTTAGTGTTTAAGCCTTTTTATTATATGCTTAATCTCACCTGGACATTCAGTTCTACCTGGATTCTATCCACTATATATATATATATATATATATATATATATATATATATATATATATATATATATATATATATATATATATATATATATTCATATATATATATATATATATTTCATATATATATATATATATATATATATATATTTCATATATATATATGTATATATATGTATATATATATGTGTATATATATATATATGTATATATATATGTGTGTATATATATATATATATATATATATATATATATATATATATATATATATATATATATATATATATATGTATATATATATATATATATATATATAATAAAAAGACTTAAACACTAATATTCCATGGTCATAATTTATTCCATTGGACTTAAACACTAATATTCCATGGTCATAATTTATTCCATTGGAATCGTAAAACATTCGTTTTTACGATTCCAATGGAATAAATTAAGACCATGGAATATTAGTGTTTAAGTCTTTTTATTATATCCTTACACTGTCCTGGACATCGAGTTCTACCTGGATCATATCCTCTTGGAATTATTTCTATACATATATGTATGTGCATATATAATTGCATATGTATGTGTATATTCACCACTAATATTTTCAATATATATATATATATATATATATATATATATATATATATATATATATATATATATATATATATATATATATATATATATGTATATTTGTGTGCGTACGTGTGTGTGTATTGACGACTAATACTATCAATATATATATATGTGTGTATATGTTTGTGTGTGTGCATATATCTATATATGTGTGTGTTTATAAATATATATATATATATATATATATATATATATATATATATATATATAGAGAGAGAGAGAGAGAGAGAGAGAGAGCGAATAGGGAGAATGACAGATATTATCGAAAACAACAGAAGCCTGTATCATTTTCATTAAGTGCATATATATGTGAGTGTGTACGCCTGTATATATTTAGATTTATTGAGCATATAAATAATATGTGATTGAAGGAAAATTAACATGCAGGAACATAAGTGTGCCCACAAGAACGCATGTGCGCTCACACAAATGCGCTCATATTCTTGCGCACACATATGTTTCAAATATTGTTTTCTTATTATATTTTATTTTTACCAGTTCATAGGCATATTATTTATTCATCAAGTTTTTTGGGGTGTTTTTTCTCTGGGTTTTTATGACCTCACGCCAACTTATGAAATATTCTATATTCTCTCTTGAAATAAGGATTCTGATTTTGATACGATGAATTGAATTTATTGGAATCGCTAAGCAGACAAGGATTGTTGCTTGGAGCGAAACAAGCGATAATCTGAAAGTGACAGCTCTGTAGAATATGCCGTAGGTTGAAAGATTTCTCATTCCAAGTCCAATTATATCATTTACATCATGAGAAAAGGAACTGACATGCATCAAAATCACCAGCCAATTTCCTTGCACAGAAAATATCTTTCCTGTTTCAATGCATCATTCTAAGGAATTGCTCACTGTACTTCTTTGGAATCAAAAACAAGAGTACAGTACTTTTGTGCAATATCGGTCCCCCTATAAAACAGGTAGTACTTGACAATCAGATTAAGAAGAGACTTGACGCAAGATCAAAAGCCTCCTACAGATTAGTGTTAAAAATACTATGGACTGAACCCGTGATTGACGTCGACGTTTAAAGGAAAATGAAAACTTAATGACACTTGCACTTAGAATATTGAAATAATAATTGAATTATCTATGCCGCCAAATGAAGATTGATTTGTTTTTTTACGGCTTATCAACTCTTTGTAGCTTAATTAAAGCCAGAATTTTTTTTCACATTGTGAGAATTGTTTTTTTTTTAATAATAATTGTTTAATTTATGCATGATTTACTAATTAACTTAAAACAGTGGGGGAAGAGGTGGATTCGCTCCTTTCTCACGGATGTTTGTGCATAAGTGAATATAACGAACCCAACGGGAATTTGAACTCGGTTATCATACTAACAATTCCGAACCATTATACACTACAGCAGCGGCACATGCAAGCTTACAGTCCGTGGTATTCCAAAGTATTTACCATTTAGTTACTTATCATGTTCATCGTTGCTTAACTTGTGATCTTACAAATCCAATGCGGTCTGGATGTAAGCCAGCCTGATGCAGAAATAAGGCTTGGAAATTTGACATCCACAAGACATAATGAAAGCAAGGGAGACAGAGTCAAAACAGCGAATAAACTAACTAACGACCTTACGAAAACGAAATATAATAAAAATTGAAAACATACAAAGTGATACAAAGTACAGGAAGTCGTGGAACGCCGTGATCTCCTACCTCCTGAATGGACACTTCACATAAAATAAGTATTTACCAACAGCCGTTTGTTCCTGTCCGGTCGGTTTATGATATATCATTATATTTCGATTTCATAAATCCCACAGAGCATATTCATCAATAGATATATTGTATTTTGAAATTCTCTAGCCAGTCTGTTTCTTCGATTTTGATTGTCATCATAAATTCCCTTTTAGAACCAATGATTATCATGTTCAGACATTAATTTATATTGTGTCGTACATGAAGAAAATATGCTTAAATGGAAATCGATATTCTTTCAAGTAGAACTTCTGATTGTTTTCTCAAGAATAGACAACAACAGAATCAGCATTTTATATCATTAATTAATTGCTGATATTGCAAGATCTTCTTTTAAATTTTTTAAAACAAAATTGTTTTTTTTTTAGTCATAAGTTCAAACAACGGATGTATTTTAAATCAAACGAGCAAATAAGTTACAAATAATATGAGATAAATGAGCATAGAATACGCTGCGCAAGAGGGTGCTTCGGCCAGCACCAGAAATAGGCTGTGAAAGAGGTAGTTTTGGCTATCACTGGAAATAGACTGATCAAGAGGTAGTTTCAGTCAACACCGGAAATAGGGTGTGCAAGAGGTTGTGGAATCTTCCACGACAGCCAGTTAACTCTCGCTGGGAAATGCACGCTTCCTTTTGTAATTTTCACCACCATCATACTTACAAAATATACAACAAGCATTCATTGGTCAAACACCTTCAACCTAGCTCGCTGATTGGTCAGTTTCTACCAATCAAATCACCTACACAAGACAGGTCACTTTTTGCGCCAACTAAGTCAGAACCTGTCACGTGGTACAACAGATTATAAAAACCAAACACAAATATTTCTCGCTGTCTCTTTTTACTCACTCCTGCGACTCACCTCTGCTGCCAAAATTTGACCTTTAAAGAACTCCCGTCATGACTAATGCAGTCAGACGTAAAAGAACTTTACAACATTTAACACAAGTACAATCTCTGAATTCTTACCAACTTGTTCAATAGACATTCTCTATTATGCAACATACTCAATCCTCTAAACTATGGTTCAATTATTAATCTAATGTTATGATCTCAATTAAAAATATTTCCTAATCAAAGAGACACAACTCTGCCAAACCTTTCAGTTTATATGCATGTACATCAAATACTTAATAAATTCAATTGTTATGTTTCGAATAATTATTTTTGTATTTTATTAATTGTTGTGGATCATTGAACACGCACAATTTTAATCCTTTTGATCATTTAAACCTTCTGATATCTTTTAACATCTTCACACATCCCCAACAAGTTAGTTTCGGGCAACACGGAAAATAGGCTTCACAATAGGTAATTTCCGTTAACACCGGAAATAGCTTGCGCAAGAGGGAGTTTCAGTCAACACCGGAAATAGGGTACGCAAGTGGGAGTTTCGGTCAACACCGGAAATAGGGTACGCAATAGGTAGTTTCGGTCAACACCGGAAATAGGCTTCACAAGAAGAAGTCTCGGTTAACACCGGAAATAGGCTGCTCAAGAAGTAGTTTCGGCCAACACGGAAAATTGATACAAAACCAAAATATTTAACTGTAATCTCGGCTCATATTCTGAAATAGACGCGTCAGATTATGATTTCCGCATTGCTGCCCTGCATCACACCAAACTCATTAAGAAATATTTTAAAAGTTACCTGTATACAGCAGCTTTCTCTCATCAACGGTTAAAAATCGCTTTGAACGAGTGAACCGTCTGAGTCTCGATTGAAGAGGACACTTCTTTGAATCGTGTAAGGTAGCGTTACAGAATCATAAGCAAAGGTGCCAGATAATAGTAATCACATCTCTTGAGGACTATCACCGGCAGCAACATCTAAAATAGATATCACATATAAGTCGAAGGGAAAATAATGACGTAATCATGATTCTGAAAAGCCGCACTACTTCAAATAAAAATTTAGAAAGGATGTACCTATAAATAATAGAAGGGGGATTAAAAGATACTGAACTTATTGCAATGAAAATATTGCCGTAATAATTCGGTTTTATGAATTTCAACCGAGAGTAGTAGAAATTGTTTGATGAAATAATGCAGAATGTTTCCTTATAAGATAACGGCTAAGATTGTTATCTCCATTATTAGTTCTGTTATAGCGTAGAACTCTGCGTAATTGCTTCTCTTCCCTACTACTGTGCCAATGGACTGCTCCTACTTGTAAATATGTCACGTAGCCACATTAAACTGTATTAGACGACTAGTTGTTTTACACATTTTTTTCCGTTCTATGTATGCGTATTAAAAAAAAAACGTAACAGGAGAGAGCTATGCAAGAAATATTAATCCATTTTTTTGTTTGCCCCATTTTAGGCATTTTTACGTACATGATATAATAACACATGATTTAACGGAATGTTTGAAATGAAAAGGAACGACAAACATGATTTTTACTCAGAGACAGTTTTATACCATTGTCTTAATACACGAAAACCGCATCCTCTGCTTGCTCACTGAAAAATATAGCACGATAAAAAAATGTTCCAAACTTCATAAAAACAAAGTGTTATTGTCAAAAACTTTTAGGATATTATTAAGTGCAAAGACCGTATATTCTTTTTATTATTTTATTAAAAATATTAATGTTTACTACCTCTTTCGAAATTTTGGTTAGAAATCTTGTCTTTTGCGTCAGCGGTCGACATGATATTTGCGATTAGTAGTTTTTGTCCTTTTCTCAGGTGAAAACATTGTTTCGGAAATTCTTGGAAAAATTCAATAATTGTCGTATTTTAATGAAACTTTCAGGACCAATGTTGGTAAATATATTTTTAAGTATTATCCCCACCCCAATTTAATTATTTTCATGTAATTTCGAGAAATTAACTTGCGATATCAAAATTTGTTTTATTAGTTAAAAGCAATCTGTTAGTAGATTTCAAATCATCGTTTTCCTTTTGTAACATGTGAGAGCAAGCGACCGAAAATCTGCTCTGAATCGCAAAATAAAAGATGCAATAAAACTATGATATTGAATTAGAAAAGCTTTTACTTGCTTTTATAAATAACATTTATTAAGGACACTATTTTCTTAAGAAAAAAAAAAGGTTGATAATGAATTTTATAAAAACTGTTTTCTTTTTCTTAAATTGTAATAATTTAATAATTTAAATCATTTAAAATTCTACATTGCTTCAATCTGCTTAGTTGATATTGTTATTAAGTAAAAACTATATTTACGAGTCTAACATTGAAAAGCTTCATATAAGTCGTTTTCACCAAATATTTTTAAAATAATTTATATTTTTATATTTTTTAATGTAGAAATATTCCCATTTTCGTAAATATGGAAGTCCGCCATGTGTGTTAAGAGTTGTCCTCCCTGAAAAATCTGTCGGTCTGCAATTCTTTCATGCTCACTTGTGTGTTTCAACGTGTTTATGTCTCAACAGGAGTTTCTAATCATCCCTTTCAAAATTTTAATCTTTAAAATTTAAAGTATTTTTACTTTTCTTTTTAACGAAATAATTTTATTTAACGTATTTATTTCAGTCTGGCACATAATTGTTTGTTTTCATCTTTTATAAAGGTTTATGTTTGAGAGAGTTTTTTTCATGAAAATTAAGGCTAATGCTGAAGTGTCTAAAAATCTATTAATATATAATTGCTGATAATGTTTTGCTAATGTTAAAAAATTACTAAGTAGTTAAAAACCAAAAACATAGTTTTCACTTAAATTTCGTAAATCTATGTTAATGTCTGGTCAACCTTAGTTAGCTTTTCAACACCATAGAATGCCAATCAATCGATTAACACGTCAGAGAAACAAGACCCCGTGGTTAAGAAATGATTGTATACTACGTTTTATGCTATTTGTATGTAATACTTTTTTGAAATCAGATAAATTTGCTAATTTTCCTCAAATAACGTGTCACAAATATATATTAAGAATTAACTTTTTCTTACTATCTCGCATAATGGCCGATATTTAGCCATTTTTTATCTGTTTACTGAAAGCGACCAAAAACTTAAGATTCCACTCAATATAATTTATATTTGAAAAACAAAGATATGTTACTTACTGGAAATAGTAATTTTAGTCAATTAGCTTTCAATTAAATCTAAAAAGAAAGCTTCAGGAATGCTCATTCATCTTTAAATATTCATT
>OZ038482.1:31474919-31529919 GCA_964036315.1 Acanthosepion esculentum | reverse complement strand
AAGATAAACAAGAGGAAAGACAACAAGAACAACAGATAGCGCTGCAAAAATATCAAGATAAACAAGATGAAAGACTTTTAGAAATTCAAAAGTTAACACTGGAGAAATTAAACAACTATCAGGTAAATGAAGGAAATTCTTCATATTCTAATAACACCATATTTAATTCGCTGGAAACATTCAACTATGTGCCAGACGAAGAAAAAACGTTTGAAGCGTACTTTACACGGTATGAAGATATTTTCTACACAGACTGTGAAAACTTGTCGAATTCAAGAAAAGTCAGTCTATTACTAAGAAAGCTAGGTACAGCAGAACATAGCAAATTTGTAGATTTTATTCTACCGAGAAAAACAACTGAATTGGAATTCTCGGAAACAGTGAAATTGCTAAAAGAGCTGTTTGCAGCAAATATGTCGCTTTGGCATAAGTGATGGTTATGCATGAATGTCTCTAAATCCGACGATCAGGATTACTTAACATATGCATCTATAGTGAATAGATATTGTGACAATTTCAGATTGGCAGAGATTACTGTTGAAGAATTCAAGTGCTTAATTTTTGCTCAAGGATTGGTATCCAGTAAGAGTGCCGAAATAAGACGTAGAGTTTTGTCTAAACTCGAATCTGAACAAGGCCTTACCCTGCAAAAGTTAGCAGAGGAGTGTCAACGGGCCGTAAAGTTAAAAAAAGAGTCGCAAAAATCGAAGAAGCTGGTATTGCTCATATAAAAAAAATAAAAAAGCAGTCAAAGTACCCATTAGAGAAAAATTGGAGAAAAAAGTCAGCGTACTTTAAGAATAGACAAGAAAATAAAAAGAACGAAAATAAAAAGGTCCCACCATATAATTGCAGACGTTGTAACGAAAGACATTGGGAGATAAATTGCCCATATAGAAATAAGAAATGTTTCGTGTGCCAAAAGAATGGTCACATAGGATCGTGTTGTAAAACGAAAAAATTCAAGAGCCGAATTAGACAAAAAAATTCGAATATCAAATCAGATAGAGATTTGAGGAAATATGTGACGACTGAAATATTCAAAAAGAATATCAAATTTCAACTCGATTCGGGGTCAGATTTAACAATATTGAACAATAAAACATGGAAAATTTTAAAAAGGCCTACAATAATGAAGTCAACGAAACTCGCTCGAACGGTAAAGGGAAGCAAATTAACTTCGAAGGCGAGGTTGTACTTCCAATGAAATTGAATGGGATCGTTAAAAAAATAAAGGTTTTCATTCTGAAAAATGGAGAAAACTTGTTGGGTACAGATTTTATTGAAACATTCGAATTGTGGGATAAATCGTTAAACTCATTCTGCAGAAAAGTAGAAAGTAATACGCAAACAAGACAGGACATTAAAGAGGAATTAAAGAAAAAGTTTCCGGAAACCTTCACACCTGGTCTTGGAAGATGTAATAAGTTTGAAGCTAAATTTGAATTAAAAGAAAATACTATGCCTATATTTAAAAAGAAACGTAACGTGCCTTTCGCAAGTGTAGAGAGAGTAGTAGTACCAAAAAAGTTGCAGAAAAGAATCCTACGGGACTTTCATATGGGTCACCCGGGGATTAATATAACAAAAAGCTTAATGCGAAGCTTTGTATATTGGAAAGGAATGGATGTGGATATCGAAAACATGGTTCATCGATGTAAAGGGTGTGCGTTAGCAGCTAAGGCACCACCTATAGTACACAAACCATGGCCAAAGACGGATCATCCGTCGGAAAGATTACACATTGATTTCGCTGGTCCAGTAGAAGATTATTACTACTTAATAGTGGTAGATAGCTTTACAAAATGGCCGGAAGTACTACGCTGCAAAAAGCCTACGTCCAATACCACAACAACTTTTTTGCATGAACTATTTGCACGGTTCGGTGTGCCAGAGTGTATTGTGAGTGACAATGGTACACAATTCCCTTCTGACGATTTTAAGGAATTTTGTGAGTTATATTAAATTAACCACATAACGACGCCGCCGTATCATCCGAGATCCAATGGACTCGCAGAAAGATTTGTAGATACGTTAAAGCGCGCTCTGAAGAAAGCCTCAGAAGTTCCAACGGAAAAGGCGCTTCAGCAATTCCTACAAGTATACAGAATCACTCCTAACTAGAGAACACCACCAAACATGGCACCAGCTGAACTAATGTTCGCTAGGAAAGTTAAGTCAGTGTTTGACAAGCTTTTGCCAGGAAGAAATAGAATAAAGAACACTATGTATACAGCTAGAAAAAGATACACCTCCGGAGAAAAGGTCTTTTTCAAGTTCTATAGAAACAACATTGAGTTCTGGGAGCGAGGCATAGTGGACAAGAGAATTGGTGACCTGATTTACATAATAAAAGGGCCGAAGAATACTCATAAAAGGCACCAGAACCAACTCAAAAAATGCTACGTGCTAGAGCATGAAGAGAGTATACCGGATGAGGAGGAAGATCCCATTGATGTAATGTATGATACTTTTCAAGTAGAAACTCCGCAGAGTGCTCATGAACCGAGAAGATCCGGTAGGAAACGGAAGTTCACGGACCCATTAGACGTGAATCCAAAACGAAAAAGATATTGAAAAAAAAACAGATATACATATGAACTATGCAAAGGGGATCTACAAAGAAATAACCATAATCATCATCCCATATAGAAGCCAGTTTGAAATCCAAAAGGATTCCAAGGCTTATATATTACGTGATTTAAAATCTCCACAAACGGTAACGGTTATTTGAATATATGAAAAAACCAGCAAACTAAAATGTCTAGAAAGTCAGACAAATTACGTATAGTCTTTCATAAATAAATAATCACAAATATCTAAGTGACTATAAAAAATTTATAAAATACAAATCCTAATTGAAGCCTAAAATAATCGATGATTTTGTAGTCATTATTTATATAACTCCAAAGAAATATACTAATCCCGATATATAAATGAAATATATATCAATGATAATTACAAATTATATTAAATGAAAACAGTACACGAAGAACCCGCATTAAAATGTATCCACCTGGTGGCGTATTAAAATAATATTTTATATATTTCATTTTATTTTATAAATAAATTTATTTTCTAATGGTTCAGATATTTAACTTAATGATATATTGAAAATTATTGTGTTATTTAATATACCTCTTATCAGAGATATATTACAATTTATTAATTGATTGGTAGATGTATGTCCAGTTTATCGGAGTCAAACAGATAAACTCCTGTCCACGTTATACTAAATTACATACTTAGAATTACATCCTGTGTTCACTTGTAACAAAGAGTTAGTCAAAAGTGCAATTGACACTAGGGTTCAAAATATGATTGTTTATAATATACATCGACATACACAGAAATTAGCTCAACCGCAACTTCGATCTAAATATTGATACATTTATTAAAAGAGAAAGCAAATTATCAGACTGAAAATTCTTAAAAAAATATTAACGTGCCCCCGGCTTTTTTATCAAATATCTCCTTTCCTAAAAAGAATACACATTTTCCTAGCCAACATATATGGATATTAAAAAAAAGTTTAGAAAATAAAAGACAAAAGTTAAATTAAAAACCTAGATAATATACAACATAAAATACATGACTTTTTATTTCAAAATAAAATGTTATTAATATTCCTTTTTAATTAACAAAAATATTTTTTAAGAATCAACAATAACAATTACTCTTTCGTTCATTAGACATTATATTATATCACTTCGCGACCTCCATAGATTACCTTGATTTAAATTAATCTGATGTATATATATGACTGTTCTACATTTACCAACATTTGAAAAAACAAAGACATACTTATTAGACAGCTACGAAAATTATAAGTGACTGAAATTTCAACAGGATTCATCAGATTCCTTCGTCAAATTTCATCACCGATAACCCTGATAAAGTTAAAGAAAATATATTAAAAATTGTGTCTATTTAAAATTAATCTCTTCACAAAACATGAAATTTGAATTAACAGATATATATATATATATATATATATATATATATATATATATATATATATATATATATATATATATCTATATCTATCCATATAAAATTCTATATCGATATGTATATATGTGTGTGTGTATGTGTGTGTGTATGTGTGCGCGTGAAATAATGTTATATATCTTTTCACAAAACATGAAATTTAAATTAACAGAAATAGTATATATATATATATATATATATATATATATATATATATATATATATATATATATATATGTATATATATATATATATATATATATATAGAGAGAGAGAGAGAGAGAGAGAGAGAGAGAGAGACAAAAAATACTAACTCATATATATATTAATATTATCATTGGTTTATGCTTATAATATTGAGTATTAAATGAAAATAACTTCTTCATTTTAAATATTATATATATATATATATATATATATATATATATATATATATATATATATATATATATCCAACTGACATGACATTATCATAGTAAAAAATTCCAACTGATATAACTTTATTTTAACCCCACACTTCAAGTGTCGCCACAGGAACAACTTTAAACTAACATAATATCAGCCGAACCTCTTCTCCTCTCTTTCATTTATTATGGTATATGTGATTTTTTTTCTGTTGTGACATCTTCCTACATGCTATTATCTTGTATATGTGAAATCGTTTTGGACATGTGGAATTCCCTTCTATATCTAAATGTTTATCTCCCTATTAAATGTTTTCTATCTGTGGAATTTTCTTCTATATTTACTTGTTTTTCCTCCTTTAACTACTCTTTTTCACATACATTATTAGGCCTATGAGGTTTTTAATTCCTTTATATTCCTCTGTCTTCCCTCTGGTTTCTTCTTAAGTACATTATTTTAATACTATTTTTTATATATTCAGATTAAATTTAATCCATTAAAAAATTTTAAATAATTAGTATAACTTTGACATAATTTAAATTCTAAACTTTATATTTGAAATATTATTAATATTTTATTGATATAATAAGATTGGTTATATTTAATTGAAATTAATATATTAATAATTTACTGTTTTTACTGTATAGTTAAAGATGTAGCATTGAATGGATTAATATTACAATCTTTGTATAAAAGTATTAATTTTAAATACTTCCTCCTATTCTATAATTTTTTTAAAATCCTCTCTGGAATTTTACCCCCCCCCCTTTTGTTTATACTTCCTCCTTGCACAGGTGTTGTTAGGTTATATTTTGGTCAGTGTCCATTTCCAACCGTCGCGTATATATGTACCGACTCCACCACAAACACTTACCCCACTATATATTACCACCACAACCACTTACCCCTCTATATATTTATAACTCCCTCCTTTATTATAGGCCAATTTTTACTGCCTCTGCTTTTATTCTTTCCTTTTTTTTCCTTCTATCCTTTCTTAATATCCTGTGAAGAACGGTGGAAATACATTCAAATTAGTAAATGTATTTTCATTGATAAGACCATGGAAAATCTAATTTCCCATGGACGAAATGTTCATCTGTATCAGGTAAATTGTTTAGATCTCATTGATTGTAATTTACTTATATGCTCTATAATAAAACTTACATTCAGCTCTCTTTATGTGGGTCAGTTTTAATATATATTCAGGCACTTCGATTTATATTTCGGGTTCAATATTAAATAATGTTATGTTTCCAACAATCATGTGATAATATTTCTATCTTCAAACTTTTCCTGATTATTTGTTACGTTGCTTTATAACAATTGGGGATATTGTAGGCATTTCTATGTATATTTCGAGTTCAGTCTTAATAATGCAATCCTTCCTGGACACATGTGTCAATATTGCAAAGTTAAAATATTTCTTATTCGTTTCCCGGATTGCCTTATCTCGATGGCAAACCGCTACTTAATTGATAGGTGTCTACTTGATGCTCAGAAATCGCAACGTATGATAATTTCTAGCATTTTAAAATAAATTAATAGATTCCAATTTCTAGAATTCTTTCTTATGATTATAAGTCACCGAAATCATGATGGCGATTATGGATAAAAATCTTCGGCAGAATCGTGTTATTTCAAAATATTCATGCTCGACTGTTGTCAGAATCATAGCCATTGTGCGCCATACAACCTAAGAATGTGTCATGATTTTTTTTCGGTAGACAACGTCCTTTCGTTCATGTGAAGAAAGATACCAGGCTTAATATATTGCCATTAATCCGCTTGTCAGCAAGTCGAATCAATAAGCTAGACGAATCTTTGCAAAGGAGCATGCTTTCTGAAGCGATTAAAATTGGACAAGTTTACCCTTCACCGATGGAATTAGTTTTAATTTTGTTGACTCTGGCAGCAAGAAGTATTCCTAGTGGTGTTGACGCGAGATACTGCTTCGCAAATAAGTAGGAAGGTCACTTAATTTAGGAGTTGTTAATCGAATTGTTGTTTGGAATATTCATTCTCGCATGTGTGGGTTATTTATCCGTTTACATGTCAAAAGTAATACTGATGGAAAAATGTTGGAAATCATGCTCTTCATTCTCTGGGAAAATCACCTGTTCTTAAGCTCATTATCATGCAAGATAATTCCTTCTTTCATACTACCTACAAGGAAGTTAAAACTCGCAGCCTTATTTCAATGTCATTGGGGATATTTTTGAAAATCACCGCCAGTAAGGCTAGAAAGGAGAAGGACCACAGTTTCCAGAAATTCTATGTAGAAACCGCCGAGGACAAAATCACAAGTAAACAATGTGGCAATTTAAGAAAATTATGTTGCCAAAGATGCGAAGAAGGATTTAAACCCCATATCCTTATTTAATGTCATAAGTGAATACATCTTTGACATTGCTTTATTATCTGTAGTAATTATTGCTAAGTAGATTTATATTGAATTCCAAGGCTGCAAAACTTAGTATACCCTACTATTTTATTTATAGTTAGAGTTGAATTAATGTATAATAAAAGACATTTGGGGGAAAACTCAATGCAACAGGTCCAACCTGACTTCGAATTCTGTTCCTGATTCCAGTGACGAAGTTGACACGTTAAACACACATAGTTGTACACATTTTATTCAAACTCTGTACCATGTCAATGATTTGCTTATTTTTAATTCACTGCATATTAAAAATACTGTTTTCTTATTTTGAAAGTTATACATATTTCGTATCTATGCCATTATTCTATAATTACTTCATTTTTGGTTCGTTCTTACCCAGATTGTCCAAAATGCACACATATGAATGGGCTAGGACACCTGGAGGCGGTGTAATGATTGCCAAGCTTGTCTGGCTAGAACAATTACGTCTGAGAAGTGAGTTCAATCCTCACTTTGTGCCCCCTACTTTCTGCCTTGTACCACATCTAGTCTAAGCTTGGGAAATCACTCTATGTGCGATCCATATTTCTTAGCTTAGAAACAACTTTTCTGCTATGACTACAGGGAATCAAATTATAGGTAATTATATGAAAAATGGGAAAAAAATCTAACTCGTTCTTGCTCAGAATAAATTGTTGAAAGTGTGTTTATATGCAATGTATGTTAAGAAAATATAAACAAGTTTCGATTTTAATTAGATATCCTGAGAAATACTAAAGAGAGAAGGACGCCTATTTTTAATTCATTCAATCTTTGCAACACAGTAAAGCCACAAAAATTAAGGGCTTGTCATACATCGTAACGTAATTTACTAAATAATATTATGTGTTAAGCAAAAGAAATTCCGTTTTATCATGGGCCTACTGCGGAATAGATGTTGCATATTTGAATACCACTTCGGCTACATACAGAGATAGACACATACATGTATACGTACATACATACACAAATACATGTGTGTCTATGTATGTATGTATGTATCTACATATGTGTGCGTGATTTTGCTAATATGTTTGTTTACATAAATAAAAAAAAATACTTCTGTAATGGAAATATGATAAGTCAATAAAATTAACTTAATCTAATATGAAAAGAATATACCAGTGTTACAAAAGTATACGGTAGGTTTGTGTTAATGTTCAGCCTGTTCTTCTTTTCTTCGCTCTCAGTCTACTACTCAATCACCTTGTAATCAATTCATCCAACTGTTTCTGAATCATCTGCACTTTCTTGAGATAGACACCAAAATACTCTGAAATTACCCTATTGGAAATTCCGGCCCAGATGCCAAGCAATACATCATGCCGTTTCCAAATTTCTGGCTGAGTGAATTTCTTCATGGTGGTCTTTTTTCTCAAAAACGGTACCCAACTGTGCCTACGATACTGTGCAGTCGACAAAATAAATAAAAAAACAATGCCCAGGTAAAAAATTAAAAACGGAGACAATTTACCCATCGCATCCTGTATATCACAGTATTTCCTCACTTTTTCTATGTCAATATTTTCCAGTCTCTTAAACCTTTTGTTCATTTTATGGAAGATATAATTGCATATTATATATGCTCCTTCGTGTTTCTGTGACACATTTTCATTCGAAATGACCTCCTGTTTAATTTGAAGAGATAAGTTTATACATAATTGCGAAAACACTCTCCTTCGCCTTCTTTATGTGCCGTGTCCACTCAGAGTGTAGGCGATCATGTTTCTCCGCAATTTCCTGTTCTTTGTAGTACTTAATAAACGTTGCAATTTCCTTATTTCTCCTAAACCATGCTCCGCCATATATTTTGTCTTCCACTGTGCCTCTTCCCTTCATTCTCTCATGTGATTATCAGAATTTCGAAGCCTTTGTTCCTCATTATTTGCCCCAGAAATTCCAAATGACTTTTCCTGGTGTTAATTATAAGTTTACTTATTGTTGCCGTATTCTCTAAAACCTCATCGTTGCTCACATGTTCGGTCCATGTTATCCTCAGCAAAACCGGAAAAATGGCGAACGATCTTCTGCTACATTATATATCACGTTCCTTTATGATATAAACAATCATGGCTCTCCATAGCTGCATATCTTTCTATTGCTCTGAGTGTTTTCTCTTTTTAAAACCCAATTTTCATCCTTGTTCTCACGTGTGTACACTGACAGTCGTTATACAGATCATTTGCTTTTCAGATATTACTCTTGCGTACAATATTATCTGTGAATGTTAATTTCCTCCGCACATCTGTCCTCATTATGTGTTCCAAACATTGCAAGTCTATCTTTCTCATTCTACTGCAGACGTTTTCTCCTCTTTATTGATTTCGTCATTGTGCTCATTTGTTTTCGCAATTCCATTACAACATCCGTCATTAGAGGCACATCGCTATCTGTTTAAGTCACTTTTTCATCTGTGAGACTTTCCATATATTTGATTCAATATTGCATAGCACATAAGCATTATTTTCTTTGTTTCTAATCTATTTTCCCATCAATGCTTAATATGCTGATTTTTCTCGAAGAAATATTGTGCAATTCTCATGACCCTTCGGATTTATGTGGAACATTCTCCTCTTCCGCTACTAAACCACCTATATGGTTGAATTACTGTAGCTGATTAATTCAGACGTCCATAATATGTACCTCACACCTTGGGCTGTCGATTCTGCTGTCCAACATCCGTTCTGTCTACTTACAGTTAAGGCCTTGCTTACTGACG
The DNA here is from genome assembly GCA_964036315.1 of Acanthosepion esculentum. NCBI lineage: Eukaryota > Metazoa > Mollusca > Cephalopoda > Sepiida > Sepiidae > Acanthosepion > Acanthosepion esculentum. Next base: position 31,520,383 of record OZ038482.1, on the reverse strand, counting down.
GTTGTAAATTAAAGACAAGATAGTTTAATTGAAAGCAGTATAAACGATGAAAAACTACAGTTCAAAATCTATAATATTCGTATTATCATTTTTAATTATTAAACTAGACCCAGTCATAAATATTCATGTGACTGCGGTTATAATGAATCATCCTATCCATTTTCATACTAACCATTCTTTATACACAACTAACGTTCAGTGTTGTAGAATAAAGCTTCTAAACTTGATATTCGGTGTTTTCTATTCATTGCAGGGACACGAAATACAATTTTAAATAAAATTATTTACTATCGAATTCAAAATTTAAAAAGAATAAAGCTTTATATTTCACATCATAAAGTTGCCGCTGCATTTAGATTTTTTCAACATCAGTCAAAAGCCATTTCAAATATTAAGTCTTTAATTCGTTCATTTTTATTATCCATTCAAGAAGACCAAGATGAATGGACTAATATAGAAAAAAACACAAAATAGATTTTCTACCAAGATTATTACAGTGAATATTCTTAGAAGATTTTGACAATTGTATTTTTTTTTCATTAATCTCAAGCATTTTTTTATTTTCTCTATTGTGCTCTCATAACAAAGATAGTTATTAAAACTTCAGCTCTATGTTACTGGATGGGATTATATAAGGCAAGAGAGACTTTGGAGACAGTTTTCCTATAGGAGGCAGATGGATTCCCAATATCTTAGGTGTAATATGAAATTTAGTTTAATTCATTTCACAAATCAGAAAATGAAACAATTTCATACATATAATAGCTTGGTTCTGTCAATAACTTTTGCATTAAATCCTGAGTTAAAAGCAATTTCTTATTGAATGTCTAACACACTGAACATTGTAACAGAGAGATAAACTGTTTCTTATGAGTAAAATTTGGGCATTCAATGACCGAACAATTAACGTTACTCTCGATATAAATTTACAATCTCATTCTTTTAAAACCGTTTATTTTTTATGTGAATAGGCTTCTCAAGTTCACTAACCATTCTTTCTCTGTGTTGCTTTGGCGTGGAGGATTCCTACTAATCCTTTTTGATAAAGGTGTGTAATAGGCCACATCTTCATTATATCAGTGTATTCTTTTCGAGATGCATATGCTATTTTATTTGAGACCGCTGCTGAAGTGTTTCAAGTGCTGTAATGTTTGAAATTTGGTGAAGTACTTTCAGATTTTGTAGAAAACGTAGATGAAATCCTTTGAGACCGTGAAAATACAGATAAACAAATCTTATATATAAATTAGAGTGTATGAGTGTGTGTTTGTGCGTGTGTGTTTTCAAGCAACTCCTCATACCTCATTGAAAAGCCCTAGAAAAGTTAAGCACAGGGAACGATTTCCTTTGAGCTCAACTTCCAAGGTTGCCAGATTATGCAAGGTTAAAATTATACATTAATATATTATTCTAGCCATTATCGTTGTTTCATGATTCAAGTGGAGTAACTATTATTTTTCCTTTTGTTTCCAAAACTGCAGCTAGCTTAAAATGTTAACTTAAAAGCCGCCCAATCAGAAGACATTTAAGCTAGCTCCTGTGGACGACTCTTGGTTTGGCTATCATCACAATAGCTGGCGAGGAGTAGATATGATAGTCATTAATAAAATACATAAGAAATAAAAATTTAAGTATTGATTTAATGTTTAAGCTTACCCTTTAAAAGTCCAACAATAATTCTTCTGTTGCCACTTAATTTAAAGACGATTTGATATGTGTAGATCGTTATTTTCTGTACAAACAATTATTTTTATTTCATGGGTGACATAACAGGGGAAAATTTAAATGATAATGTTAATGTAGATTAAAGATCGGAAAATAGAAATTAGAATTAGTTATACATTCAACATTTGAGATTTAGAGAAACATGAAAGCTAATTAAGTAAAACCTATATTGTGGAATCTACATGAAATTTGAGCTCAATCTTTCCACAATTTCTGAGATTAAAAAGCCCCGGCTCTACTTTATAGTAATTTACACGGTCTTTACTCGTTTCCCCCCAATAGGACGAGATGTGATATAAGGTATTTTTAGAGTGGGGATCAGAGCGCGTGCACCCAGGCAGGGACAACAATTTGCGCACAGACACCGCAACCGTCGGTTTCGCTGGTCCCGGTGCGAGGAGCGACCTCTCTATATCTGGTACAATGAAAGGGTGCAACCTCTGGCAGCTGTTCCCCAGGGCTGGGCACCTATCAGTATAATTTTCTTAGTTTTCACTTTGACAGAGTAGCCCTGAGCGCACTCTGCTCAAGGACAGAGACTCAACTTAGAAATGGTGAATAAACGTGCTACAAACCATTCCATATTGTAAGTTTTATTTGCTAGACCCCCCCCATGAGGTAAGGTTGTGACACAAGGTCTATTGAATGTGAGGAGGCCAAGCGCGTACACCCGGGCAGGGAACAAAAATTCAACGAGCACCCGCCACCGTCGGTTGCGCTGGCCTCGGTGCGTGCACCGATCTTTCTCTCTAATGCAATGAGAAGGCGCGGCCACGGTCAGCTGTTCCCCAGGGCCGGCACCTCTCAGTATATTTTTCCTCAGTTGTGACTCTCTCTTTTAACAAAGAAGCCCCTGAGCGCACTCTGTCCAAAGACAGAGACGCAACTGAGAAATGATAATTAGACGTGATATTACTCAAAAGAAAATATATATCTGTATTATATATACTTCTAGGGAGTATCACTTTTCATGTTTAACAAATTTGCATAATGATTTTAAAAACAAGTTTATTTCATTAATTAACTGTCCTTCATTACTGTTATTTTATTCGAGGATTGTTTTGATTTTCATATTGAAAATAGTTCTGTTTAGTAATATCATCTTATATGCTGCAGAAAAAAATCTTTGATATTTGCATTTTACTTGGCCTTCTACAAGTTGGCATCTATTTGTCAATCTTTCCTTAACTATAACAAGCAAATTTATGAATGAAATCTTCATTTAAAATTCGTGTTTCGAAGATTCAAGTAGTGAATATATCTTATTTTACGATGCGACAGTGAGCAGGCGAAGCCTGCTAGAAAATAAATAAATGAAAATAAATTTCCAAAATCTCATTTACCAAGCCTAAAACTAGACGCGTAAAAGATGATTTAATGTCATCCACTGAGGACATAGACGTAGGCACGCCACGTGTCCATAGCTAACCAGTATCAAAGTCGCAACTGTCTCAAGTACAACGTATGATTGTCAGGCTATTGTCACACTGTTTGGTGAAGATTAAGAAAACTGAACTTAACTGTACTAAGTCGGTCTATGTAGCACAGTGAAATTAATAAAACTTTTATTCACTGACGGAGTTAAATTATGCACCCTTAATTGACACGGGTTTTCTTATTTTGATATAATCATCATTTCGAAACCCTGTTACGTTGACTCTACGAATTAAGCCGTGAATACCAGTTCAAAGGTGATTCAACTCAGCAGCAGATGGACATGGCTATTCAATTATTCAGCATTATTCGCTTACCACACGAAATACGCGTTTGTTGTCAGCTGCCCAAGGCTAAACCTGACAAGTCGAGGGTCAAGTTAAATGACGCTGCGTTGGATGAATCACTTCAAACTGTATTATATGTAAATTTCCTGCTTCTCGTGTCAGGTGTCATTTGCAGTCTCTTTGAAATCTCTTTAATCATCGGTAACGGCTGCGTTGCGAAACGTTCGCGCTGATTAGCTGATATTCCAGCGACTTAATATTATCGAATGGGGAGAGGTGCAAACACCAAGTATTTAAGAATAAAACACAAGCCAGATATACAACGACTGGCATTGGGATCGAACATAACTTTCTTCATGGTTTATTCTTTCCAGATTCAATTTAGCATGAGTACGATTATTGCTCCCAAAGACTTTCTATTGAATTTATTTTTTGATTCAAGTATCTTTTTAACATTTAATGTCAATATTTGCCTTTGTTTTGTCGACAAATCTTTCATATGCGTTAATTATCTTACAAAGTATTTCTCTTTAATGTGAGTGCTATCCAAGAAATAATATTACAAGTTTTGTTTCCCCATATTAGGCAATATTATATCCCTGATATAATAACACTTTAATACACCCACCGAATACAAGAGTTGAAAGAAAGAAATGGAAAACATGCATTGTTCTCAAATTGATATTTCTTAACGATATAAACATACTCAACATTAATTTGTCGCATGTATAAAAGGTATAGGAGAGTAATGCAACAAGCAGTGTTAAAGGGAACATTTTAAAGAGTCTTACTTGTAAAAGAGACAGGTTGGTGGTGTCTTTATGTGCCAGGTGAAACCATGTGGTTTCTATGTATACCCTAACGCTGGGGGCTTGTAACCCCATTTTCTCCGCGGGCTATATAACAATTAGTCTGGAGAGACAAGTTTTACCTCATTGCGGAATAAACAATAACTGTCCTGAGCATACGTCTGTATGAAATAACCTCACTCACTGGCCGTAACATGACGCTCGAGACATCGTATCATACAAATTGTGATAATCTATTATTTCGATCCTTGCAAAACTTATTTTTCAGTGCTTAATGATATGTGGTTGGAAAATCAGGGGCAAAACATAAATAACCTAAGTTTTATTCAGGTAAACCAACGTATATTTTGAAAATAGCAGCAAAAATTATTTCGGGCCACAGAGTTTTATATATTCTCATGTGTTTCATATAATATACCTTCATATTCATGTACTTATATGTATATATAAGAGTCTGCTGAACACAATTTTATGATCCTAATATTGTTGCCTATAGGTAAAAGCATATATAAAAATTAAATTTTATGTTTCATCTATCAACATATTCCAATCTTACTTATTACTTCCTAACTCAGTTAGCTTGCACGTACGTTACGCCCTGCCAATAATTCATAAATAATGGACTATTCCTTTTTATATCAAGTAGAGCATCGAAAATGACATATCAGAAACGCTCTTTGGTTTCCTCTAAAAAAGTAAACGAGAAAGAATGAAAAAAAATGATAGATGAAGCAATAACGGTCATATGAGGTTATTTCTACTTCAGCGAAATGGAGAAAAAAAACTGTTCACTTTCAAATATTTTCTTTGTACCCTCTTACTTCTGTAAATAATGACCTGCATTTATAGTTATTGCAATATTTTGTTAAAGTTCATAAGCTCACGTCTTAAGATATACATTAGAATTCCAATGGCTATTTTATCGTTGTACCTATCGCAAGGACGCTTTTTATTCATTATCCTATGAATTATGCTTCTTCAGAGAATTAAAATAAAAAAGAATCCGCGAATTTTCCAAAGGAACTACTAGTTATTATATATCTACCAAAATAGGTGCGTATAAAACGAACCATGGGCGCGTAAGTAGAATGTTCGCTTTCTGAACATGGGACACAGGTTCGTATCTCCCCATCGTTGATTTTTCAGGAAGGTAACTTCCTGATGTTATCGGTCTGGAGGAGGAAAAGCCAGCGTGAGTCATCCAAGCTTGAAACTGGATAGACGGCACCTAGGAAGCCGCAGTGGTTGTGTTAGAACGATGTCATAAGACTTGCCGAGTGTTTGTTCGTGCTAGCCTTGTTCAGACTGCTGATAACGCGCTCTTTCTGAGAAACTGTATCTAAGGCTCAACGTTGTTGCAGTATAACCTGGAGGTTGGCTCTATGGGTGTTGAACAAACACAAATGTGCCTGTGCAGTCGTTTGCAATGGGGTTTAACTAGCCATCCTAGTAAACTATCATCTTCTGATTCAAGTGGCTTTGTCATTTGCATTATATAACAAACAAATTCTTATGTTCGAATGAAATGAGTGAGGATTCATGGGTGTTTGGAAAGAAAAGTCTGTGAGGGGACAAAATGATTCCCTGATTCACAATGTGCATTTTAAGTGGAAAGTATAGAAGTTTTAAGAAATTCATCCAGTCAGAAAAGCGAAAAGAGAACGATGGCGTTTCATTGGTTTTTGCCTTTAAAGGCTAAATGATCGGACACAGGATTATTCCTTTCCTTATTGTCATGTCTATTAGTTTAAAATAGTTGAAACGACGTTACCCAATGTAGAGTGGTAAACCTCGTCTAGATTTTCCAGCGGAAGTTAACATTCAAGAGATGGTCATCAAACAACACAATTGGCTATTTTTAGGATAAAATGCGAAACTGACATTTTCGATTTTCATTTGGGAAACAATCTTAATTTGTATGACAATTAGAATTCTTCTCTATGTCGCGTCCTTTCCATCCATAGGCATCCATGCCCCCCGCAACTTTTTTATTCGTACCTCTTACGAATGTCTTTCTGATGTATCATTATTTTCCCATGGCAACAATATCTCATCATTTTACAGTTGAATTAGATGGATGCAATTTATTTGCGAAATTATTTGCGAACAATTTATTTTCCTGCATTTCTCGCCATTGGACTCATTTCTGTCTTCTTATGTTCCATAAAAAATTAAATCCAATATCAATCGTTATTTACTGTATACTTGCTTGCTCTTCTTTCATTTTTCTAGCTCCTTAATCATTTTTCCTTTTACTGACACTTTCACATTCAGTAACCCTATTTTTCTTGGCTTGCTTGTGGTGAAGTGATTTTAAATAAGGAATTCGCTACACATGTCAGTTGTTGCTGTTTGAAGACTTCAAGTAATGTATAATTTGTTTTTAGTTATTTAGTAAAACATTTTGGTATTTAGTAAAAAGCTCATTGTGCTTCAGTTGCACTAGTATACATTGTCCGTTAAAGGATGTATTTCTTTATTGACTGTAGGGCCAATCCACTTGAAACTATTTTAAATATTTTATGACAAACGGCTGTATAAATATGGTTGTTTATCTATTTCTGAAGGATTTGGACGCCATGCTTGACATCTGTACGAGAATCTATATCTGACGTGACTATTTAAGAACATGATTCCGGTATGAATACCAGAACTTTTTCATGCTCTATCACTGAGGTTTACATAGAAGTTATCACGCTTTTCTGATTGTAAATGTCTTAAGATTTCAACTTCATGCGACCAATCTGCTCTGTTGTCTTCAGTCATATTTCTACATTTTCGCACAATATTTCACTTAAGATTTTGATATACATAATCGCATGTTGGCGAACAGGTATTAAATTACCACGGAACCTGACACTTGCTTGCCTCAGAGCGAACGCATAAAACTCCACCTAGCACCTCTATTGTCGTTCACGTCTCTGTGCATTAAGAAAGGCCTGTTGCACGCTCAGAAGAAAAATAAATGTGAAGGTAAAAGCCTCGTCAAGAAATGAAGACTCAAACCCTGTTTCAAATATATTTAGATGGTTTGTCAGGTATGCAATTGCATGAATACGCTGGAAAGACAGATTATTACACTTTCTTATACACTGCCATGTAATTTTAACAGATTTTCAGATTTCCTCCTACGGATATTTGCCCATTTCTTCATCACGGCGCGCGATTGACTAATCTAATGGACGGCCTCTAACCTGACAAACGATCTGTCCCTGTTCGCGGACGCTCCAGAACAGAATAGCAGCCGTGAATATTAATGTATGCCTGTAACCGGAAACCATCAAAGTCCGATTTTGCTATCACTTGTTTCCAAATGTTTTACATTACTTATTTATTCTTTTATTCCATTTTGTCAAATGAGTGGAAAATTTGAGGAATATATCCGACAACATTTTCGCAAGTCATGAAGACGATATACATGGAAATCACGTAATATGCTGGTGTACAATGCTTAGTATCACACAACTATGTCATTTAGCCGTACCGATTTTACCATGGAGTTATATTCCTAACTTACCGTAACTTGGACTTGATAGTGCAATTTGAAAATATCTACCATGGTTTATGCACTGAAAATAGAAATTGATTATTACTCATATTGATGGCAGCTGGAGATTTTTAATGACGATAAGTGCTATTAATTAGTGAGTTGAATGGCATTCTCGATCTCAAGTTAAACAGCATGCAAGGAGCGAGATCTACCAACTTGCATTGTCAAAGATTAATAGATCTGATCATCTAGTTTCCTTTTATTAAGAAACTGGGGTGATACTAATTAATCCTCTCTATTTACCCTAATTATTTGTATTTAAAAAAATCAGATTAGTCATAGTTCTTAGAATGCTGAACGTTCCAAAGAGGTGATGAACTTAGATTGCAGGATTAAACGATTTGGGCCATACCATACTGATGCTTCTCCAAATGTAACGAGACATTCTGCTATTATTACTTGCTCGTCATTCATTATTTATTTGTGACGTCCATTCTGGATGTAATAGATCCCAACCCACACTACAGATTCCTGTCCCTTATACCCCTGAGAAACGTTTGACTATCTACCTTCACTTCTTGATTCTACTCTGCCATTCGTATGTATAATCTCATTATGCATGTTAGTCTATATTTCTCTCTTTCGCTCTTCCCTTCAAAGTGTCTTTTTTTTATTCGTGTAACTCCAAGCAAGATGTTAATGACATTAGGATGCAAGTGAGGAGAAGGGAAAAGAAAGAAAAATACAAGAACAAGGTACAGGAAGTCGGAAGATAGCGACTGGCCTTGCATTTAAATATTTGAACGCTATAGGGGGCAGGAATCAAGAAATAGGGAGTTCCACAAGTAAAAAGAGTGTGAAACGAAACTAGTGAAATATAACAAAGGATTTAATCGAACAAGTGCAAAAGTAAAAACTGTGATACCCCCTAACCAATCTAGTAGCATGCTTAAGATCATGCAGTCGAAGAATCAAGGAAGAAACTTCATTTTGAATATTACACTTTCAAATGTCTCTCCTTCATAATATATACTAGACATTTTAAGTATTATCTGTTTACTGCTGTTGATATTTTTGTTGTTGTTGTTTTGAGCGTTTTTCAAGTTCCCATTATTTCTCCGAAATTCTTAGCAGTCGGCACTCACTTGGTCTATCCAATGTATTCTCATCAAGCGTCTGTAAATTCAGTTGAACGTGTTCTTGTTCGACATATTACAATTTCAGGAGGGTCTGAAGAAATTTATTGACTATGAATTAGTAGTAGTAGCTATAATTAAAAATAAATAGGAGACTACCATTCAGGTTATGATTAATTATTTATCCATCCAATATGTGAAACGTCTACATTTAAATCGGACACAGATACAAGCGACGTGTATAGGTATACATTTTGCATTATTATTATTATTATTATTATTATTATTATTATTATTATTATTGGATACTGGCTTGCTTTGTTATATGGGTATATTTTTGGATATAAACATCCTTGTTGTACTATTCAAAGAAGTAATTTGTATATGTCACTCAGTGAGGATCGAGCACTAATCTTGTTGACATGTATTACTTAGCAGTAAGTGAATTTTCTCAACGAGATTATTCTTACTAACAATTACCCAGCAGTTAGTCTCTGTGAAAGACGAAGGTAACAATTAAAATAGAACTAGGTGGGAGAAGGTGGTATTAGCGGCTACTAAGTAGTATGTAACAGTATCAGCGTGATGAGCCTCGCGAAACGTTAAAGACGATTTGGGCGGTTTTAAGGGTGTGATAACATTTGGAACATAACTAATGATAATCTAAACATAACATAAATTTGGCACAAGGCCGTAAGTTTGCAGTACCTAGCAAGAATGGTACTTACTTCTCATTCATAACTGATATAAGGAAACAAACTTGCTAAACATTACACCACAAACTTGCTAAACACATTACCCTTCGTCGAAGTGCCGAGCCTATATATGGCATAGATATGGCGAAAGGCCTCAAATATCAGTGAAGATCAAATAATAATCGCGTTAGCAAAGTTTAATTAGAAATAAGTTAGTAAGAAAATTATACTCACTATCCATTTTTTACAATAAGTGTTACCCCGTGCAAAGTCCAATATCCACTAGAGGTATGGTGTTACAGAGTAAGAGGCACACTCTCTGTGGATATGTTGAAAACCTAACGGTTAACCCTAAATCTGAATAGGTTAATATTCTAGTGATCGGGGAAGATACTTTTGGTATTCGGGTCCACTAATCAGCAGTTCATGGAAAACTGCTCAGCTGGAACTTACATCTCAACAATGAAATACGCCAGGGTTCGGGTGGTTAGTTAAATATGCGAGGTATGGAACGTCTTATTCGTGAAGGTAAGAACTGATGGATCGTCTGAACACTTTCCGTGGAAATAGTCAGACTCATGTGATGATTGATTCGTGGGAAACTGAATGTCGTTTGGAAATCATAGGCCACAAGTGTGCATAGACGCTTGTGGACGCCATAGGGACTGGAATGGGAAGGCACATATACGGCAGTTGTACTCATTTTTCTTCCTAGTCTGGCTCATGTAAATATAGACGTTATCAGAAGTGGTATGGAGAAAAGGTATAGATAACCGGCAATATTTCCAGTATCTTTAGCGATGTATTGTATGAACGAATCCTACTAGATTACCAACTAGCTGAACAGAGTGAGATAAAATATAAAATAGAACTAGCTTAATAGAAAATAAGTTAATAACGATGTCTACCAGTGCCAAGTTAAAGAGAATACAAGATGATACAAGCTCTGAGTATTCATAGATAATTGCGTAAAATGCCGGATCATTATATTCAAAATATGAACATTGCTTACGGTTACACCCAGTGAGTAACACTTAACAATTGCGTAGTTTATCTGAAGTATTTTCAGGATTCTTTTCTATTTTGAGTCTGAACTTTATGTGCAGGGATTCTTGTAAATGTCTAGCTCTGTGCAATCGATAATGGAGAAAGGACTCCTGGAAGTATTGACGATGGTCGGCAGTGTGCAATCTCTGCATTTGAATGCATTACACTATGAATTATCCGTAAATGAAGAGACAAAGGGAAATACAAAACGGCTCCGTCAACGGCTTAGTGGTAGAATCCCCGACTGACACTAATTCAGTTGGATTTCGATCCTAGCTAGAGGCAAACGGACGTCTAGCCACACTGATGAGCTGTGATACAGCGAAACAGTCTGTCTGTGGATGACAAAATATATATATATATATATATATATATATATATATATATATATATATATATATATATATATATATAAATATATATATATAGCCACCGAAACCGTGATATCACCGCTGGTCGGCGGCTGATGTAGACAGGGTATCGCACGTGTCAATACACGTTGTATGTTACACATATATATATATATATATATATATATATATATATATATATATATATATATATATATATATATATATATATATATGTGTGTGTGTGTGTGTGTGTGTGTTTGTGTGTGTGTGTGTAAACATAGTGGAGCAATAGATATAAATAGTCCTTCGTATTGAGGAATCGGAGAGCCGATTTCGAATTCCATTCGATTTCATAACTTTCACTTATAGTCGTAAAGATATGAAAGCATCTTTTTTACAACTGTGAGTAAATAGCTGAAAAGACTGGTTGGTTCTGCACGTGAATTTTCATCACTATGTCAAATCAAATTCTACAGGTAGTCTCTCTCTCTCTCTCTCTCTCTCCATATATATATATATATATATATATATATATATATAATGTGTGTGTGTACATAATTGTGCATTTGGAAAGGAATTCCTCCATAATATGTTTCATCAAAGTAGCTGACAATAGAATCCGACTGCAAATTTTCTTGAGGACAAAGAAAAGATTCCGCATTTATGGTGGGAAACAATGAGTGGTTGAAGGAAATTTACAAAGGATATTTTGCTTCGACCGCTTTTCTTTAAACTGTAAGTATGTTTCAAGTATTGCACACTTACTATAGCAAATGGCATGCAGCTTGTAATGGCACGATAGGAATTCTTTAAAATTGATATTACATTACGTTCGTAAGAAATATTAATCTGGACCGTTTTTACGCACGTTCAGTTCAGAAGGGAAATATCTTCGCCCACCATAAATCACAATAAAATGGGCACCTCGGTGTGATGTAATGGTTAGCTGGCTTGTTTCGTTAGAACAACTACGACTGAGTAATGACTTCGATCACCAGTGTGGTCCCTATACATTCAGTCTTGTGTCACACCTAAGCTACGCTCAGAAATTCATCATAAAACTCAATAGTATTATAAATATTTTAATTGAATTTGCATAGATAAATAGATAGATAGATAGATAGATAGATAGATAGATAGATAGATAGATAGATAGATCCAGAGAAAGAAACAGGGACAGAAGATTGAAGTCTACTTAATTTGGGGCATGGCCAATTCCTGAATTAACTGTTGTTTTTCCCTTGCATCAGCATTTAAAATCTTTCCTAAACCTACATTTGTTTTGCAAGATATATTCCTGTCGTAATACTTACCTGGCACATGTCAGATGGTATCTCCCAGACGAGGGTTAGCCGAAGGGTAGAGTCTCGTATCGGGAAACTTACTCCGTCTTTACGTTGTCTATAGGGAATCTTTGACTGATCCTATGAACTCGGATACCCCACATTAAACTGGGCCTTGTGTCGTATCTTGCTGCGTGGGGCAGCGGGTAAATAATTATAGTTATGTAGTAGGAAAGAAGATGGATATTTCATGCAAGTATACGGTCATGTTTCAAGAGTATCTTAGATGTGGTACCATGTCGAAAGTACTGGGCACTCCGTTAGTATCAACCACAATTCTCAGTCGCTATTGATCTAGTGAGACAAGTTTGCTGACCATCACGCCACGTCTTCGTGCACTTTCTTGTAAGCATATGATTTTATATGAAATACACATGAATATTACGTTTCCATATTGTTTAAATTCAGGCAATATATTATGTCCATTATAGCTTTGGTGCTTCATCTGGTTAACGTTATCTTCTTTGCAGCGAAGAACACAACTGCACGCTTGATCGATATGCGTTGAAACAAATACTGCGTAAGTAATAATCCACATTTTTCAAGTGCCCTTCTCATGAAAACATAATTCTTCTTTTCTTTATGAGCAAGATTCCGGCACTCTGCTCTCTTTGAAATCAAATACATGGAGAATGGAGTTCTAATAGTTGCAAATTATTTGGCTGCATAACAGAGACTAGCTGTCCATAGAATATTTTTGTAGTTCATTGTCATCCTTTTGTAACAAGAAATTGCATAATCAATTATTCATTACAATATATGATATACTTATTGATTCAAATGGATATAACAGTCTGGGGTTTGTGTGAATGAATCCCGTGTGATATTGTCTTTTATGGTGGAAATTTTGATTTACTATGCCGTATAAATTAACCCACGCTTCCGATGCATAAAGCTATGCTGTTAGGAAACATTATCTGTAAATATTTGTGTTAGTGAAAATATATCAGGATGGAATTAATTCAGCTTTCCTGTGTAGCAAAATCTACAGAAGATTTAAAAATACCAGCATTGATCTCTTTGTCCAAAGATCGATCTTAAGCTAGTGAGCTACCAAGATACATGAACGAGTTCAAAATTCGCATTCGCTGTTAATTAGAAGATATATTGTATTGTCTAGATATGGTTGTGTCTATCGATAGTACACTTACTAAATGACTAAAAAGATATTCATGGTATTTTTATAGGATTATTTCTTGTATGCGAACGAGAACCTTACGTAATTACATTTGCAGTAATCGTATAAATGGTTCTTCCATCCGGTTATTTTCGTAATCCTTTAGCCATTTTAGAGTATTTTAGTTGTGGCATTGTAAATGCTATATAATTGCTATTATATTATAAAGGTTGCTGAAAGGTAGAGGGATTCTTAATTCCTTAAAAGGGAGAGGAAATTGTGACCGTGTTCACAGCTGTTACTTTTTCTGAAGATGCTTGTGAATATCACATATTAAAATAAATATAAAATATATGAGCGCAGTTAATTATTTAAAGACGTAAGTGGGTAAAAATGAAAATATTGAATTTGACAAGTTTTATATATCACTGAAGCAAAGAGTGTTAGCCCGAATATACCCTCACTTTACTCTCTTATCTTTGGTGTATTTTCCAATTTTCCATTTGATCAAAACAGATTAAACATGGTTTAAGACTAGAGTAAAAACGCAAGTCCGTGCTGTCTTTTAAGCTAGATCCTGGTGAGCGGTAATAAATAAACGGGCCTACAGTCCGAAACTAAAGGGGCTTCTCTTCTAGCTTAGAAAACAGCAATCATAATTTTGAAGAAATAACATTGAATTTCTCCACTCACTCCATAGATCTTCAAAACCTCAGTGACACTGATTCAGAGTATAAGTCCAATTCAGGCCAAAAAGCGATTTGGACCGAAATTCCAATTCGGGTAGAAAATTAACTTCCTCGTAGAAGAAAAATCCGTGGATCTTCAAGTGAGTTAAGTTCTTCAGATCACAAGCTTTAAAACGTCATGTCACGCAAACTCTCACTTTAAATCTGATACCTTGGCGTTTTGAAGCAATAAAATTGAATTCCTGATTTTAGTGATATTTTAAACTGAATTTAAAACGAAAAGTTTTAAATTCACAAAGATTTTGTGATACTTAATAAGCAATATTTATGAAGAACTTTTAAAATCGCTATTTTTTTCAGTTATTTTGAATTATGAATGTTTAACCGCTCCCCCCACTCATCCAAGCAGAAATCCCAATGCTGCATTTTCAAGCTCCAGATGAATGGCAGGTTTCTATTTCCAGGACGATCCTGATTCGAAAACAGTATGTCTATGTACACCAATTGTGGCCCAAGTTAGAGTGGTTTCCGACCGACAGACAGAATTTATCGTTTATTTATTTAGATAATATAGGTAGAATGCTTTTTCTTTATTTCTTTATTAGGTTTTTTCTTTTTCCCTTTGGAACTAAACAGCGTATCTGATATATATTTCCATCTTTCCAGGCGTGTAAAATAGAACAGTCCATTATTATTGAGTGTGTAACGTACGAACTAACTAACTAAGGAACTAAGTATTGTTTTAAGTATGTCAAACATTAGTTTATTATTTATTGCATGAACACATTTTTAACTCGGAGAAGCATTCTTCTTTTTATGAGGCCATATTGAAATAGTAGTTGTTTTGAGAAGATAAATGAATTTTTCATATACAAATCCTACTATTTAACCTATAGCAGGAAGAGGCGATGAATTCATGTATGTCAATAGTATTTGCGCATAGGTGAATATAAAGAACACGAGTAGAATTTGAACCCTGCATTCTGATTCTCATTTTTAAGATGTTATCCATTACCACACCCATTTGCCCAAGAACTAAAGAAAAAAGCAGATTTATATTTATTATAAAAAAAGCAAAAACTCCAGAATCAGAATCACCAAACCTAAAAACAAATAAATAGTTCCACAATATAAAGAGAATTATTAATGAGATTTATGCCAGATTGGTGAATGCTTCTACAATACAATTCAAAAATACCTAATTTTCATACCGTTTAACATGAAGATAATCTAAGCAGAACCCTATTAAAACAACGTCAAGCTACACAAAAAAAAAATCCCAGTACGACACTGGACACATTCTTAAAACAAAAGGATAGTGTTAAAAGACATAACATGCAAAACGTGACTGCAGTTGTTCGAGGCAGTAAGCATGCAAAGCAAGTGACTGAAGTCAAAGAAAATTATCTCATCGAAACTAACATATAATATATAGCTTTATTTCATTAAAATAAAAGAATATAGGAAATATGTAGTGAATATGCAAAACGTAATAAAATTCTCTTCGCGAAAAGTAATATTGTAAAAAAGTAAACAGAGAAATGATCTAGTCTATCTTAGCAAATCGTGAAATTAAATCTTTCCTCAAAAGCCATTCTTATTGATATTTTTGTATTCATCAGGGATCTATATTTCATCCCACTTCTTTTTTAATTTTCATTAATGATTTTCTCGATGCTAGCAACTTTCAAGTTTGTATCTATGTTGATGGCACAAACATTTGCTCCTGTGTCGATAATCTAATAAGTTCAATGGAGTTAAATTGACGGCGGATCGCAAAAACTATATTCAGTTTATTGTAAAGTAGGACAAAGGATCCCTTGTTAATTTTAACGGTTCGAAAATTAAACTGTTCTCTCTTAATCCTATGTTACATCTATTTCTGCCTTCCATCAAATCGGCAGATTTTAACCTCGAGGAGATTCACGCGTTGCGCTTTCTCACTGTTTGACAGGAAGGGGAAAGACGATATTGAATTCACTGCTAGTTTAGCTGCTAATAAAGTTACTTTTCTGTGTTGTGCTAAAAAACTTTTATCTACAGAATATATCGAACGAATATGTAAATCTACAATTCGTCAATGCTTAGAATATTTCTGCTACGCATGGTCAAGTGCGCCTGCTATATATCTAGATTTCATTGATAATATCCTAAGAAGAATCAGCTATATCATAGGCCCTTATTTGCCATCTCGGCTTCAGTTAATTTCCCACAGCTGTGAAATTGCATTCTTGTGCCTTTTCTATAAAATACATTCACGGTAATTATTTGAATGATCTCTTGTTTATGGTACTTAGACTTTTTGAATATAAGCACAGTACTGAGCTGTATACGAGGTCTCATCTAATTTGAGTTGAGTTGGCTAGATATAACCGCAAGTCCTCGGCTAACGGTTCTTTTCTCGCTTATAAAACTCCTTCTCGGTGCCATGATTTCCAGCCATCTTTCATATCGAAAAATTTAAATGCAAAGTAAATCACTAATTGCTGACCTCTTATTACTCTCAATAATGATACTAATGTTTCTGCTTGTATTGTTTCCACACTTAGTAACCCATTATGCCCTACATTGCTTAAGATGAAATCAATTAAAAACAAAAACAAGTTGATATAACAAACAGCAAAAATCTCTGTAGACAGACAAATGTACTTAGACCTGGGAATATATATATATATATATATATATATATATATATATATACACAACCAGGCAATCAGAATGTTAATAGAAATATTGAATATTATACAAAAATTAATAAAGATATTTTAATCAAATGTGAGCATGATTGTAAGTGTTTATGCATGCCTGCAAATATATTAATTTACAATTTGTCTTAAAATGTTGCTAGAAATCGATTTGTTGTCTATCGTAAATGATCTTTGAAGATGAGTACATATTTATTTTCGATTTTAAAAATAAAATAAAAAGGTCACTTGCACACGGATAATGAATTAGAATCTGTAAAATTAATTTATTTTAAAAGCGCAAATAGTAATCTAATTCTTTCTTCAATTAAAATAATAATAATAATAATAATAATAATAATAATAATAATAATAATAATAATAATAATAATAATGAAATAGAAATCTCACAAATGGGGCACATGAGAACATTAACAATACCAGTTGTAGTGAGAGGCCTCGGATTGATTGCAATATATTCCAATAGACTCATATAAGGAATCCTTGGAAGCCCATGCCTTAAAAAATACAACAAAAAAACAACAAAAAACACTGTACTCACAAGTACTGCCCACAATTTACGAAGGGATTTACCTATGTTGTTTTCCTAGCTTCTTAGTGGAAAATATCGTGATACCATTGCTTGCATTAGATTTCTTGTCCGGACCCTGAAAGAAATTAGTATACGCCAGAAACTAAAGGAAACAATACAGTGATAATAATAATAATAATAATAATAATAATAATAATAATAATAATAATAATAATAATAATAATAATAAGAAGAAGAAGAAGAAGAAGAAGAAGAAGAAGAAGAAGAAGAAGAAGAGGAGGAGGACGAGTAGGTTGGAAACTGGTATGAACTGAAAGACATTTGTATGAATACCACCCAAACCCGGAGACGGAGATAGGACCTGGTACATTTCTATGGGATTACACAATACACACTTTGAAATCGAAATCTCAAAAATGTGGCGCATGGGAACATCAACAATCACTGTTGTAGTTGGAGCCCTACGAAAAGATTCCAGTAGACTAATTGAAGGGGTTCCTGGAAGCCCATGCCTCAAAGAGATATAAACAAAATGTTCTCAAAAGTACAAGCCACACTTTCCGAAGGGATTTATCTATGTAAAATATGTGTTTTTTTTCTTCTTTCCTTTGTCAGTGGGAAGTGTCAGGGTGCCATTTCTATTGTCTCTAGGCGGGACCCGTAAAGAAATGTGTACACGCTAGAAATCAAAGGAAATAAAACAATAATAATAATAATAATAATAATAATAATAATAATAATAATAATAATAATAATAATAATAAACTGCCATATCCAACCGACTAAATATCCGACGTGGAATCTTTCAAGGAGACTCTTTGTCTGCACTTCTGTTTTGTTTGTCCTTACTCCCCCTTACGTATGAACTGAACAACAGTAGCTATGGCTACAAAATAAATAACAACATATTCAATCACCTACTATACATGGATGATCTCAAACTATTTGCCAAAGTCGACAATGAGTTGAAGGGCCTACTTAATATTGTAAAATACTTTAGTGACGACATATGCATGAGCTTCGGATTAGATAAATGTGCTAAAGTAACATTTAAGAAAGGTAGAATTTTAGAAGCACCCTTAATAGATTTAGATTTTGCCACGAAGATTAGAGAATTGGAGCATGGTGAAGCTTATAAGTACCTAGGAATTAGTGAGGGAGATGGCATACAACACTCCCAAATGAAAGAGAAGGTAAGAAAGGAGTACTACAGGCGTGTACGCCTTGTACTAAATACCGAGCTAAACTAAAAAAAAAACGAATATCAGCTATAAACACCTTAGCTGTTCCTGTGGTGCAATACAGCTTTAATGTACTTAACTGGACCATAGCTGAAATTAAGCGAATGGACGCCAAGAGGAGTGAGCTCCTCACTTGCTACCGCATGCATCATGCCAAAGCTGATATTGATCGCCTGTACGTGCCCAGATCCGAAGGAGGCAGAGGACTAGTTCAACTAGAACTATCCTACAAAAGTACAAAAATTGGCCTCCAAAGATACTAGGAAAATACAGAAGACTGGATGATGGTATGTGTCAAGGAACATGAAAGTAGTAAGTGTCTCTCCTCTGTAGTAAAGGAAGCCGAAAAATTTAAAAAAGAGCTTCAAATGGGCACAGAAATTCAAATACATCACTGTACACCGGCTGAACGTGCAACCGACCAGATAAAGAAACAATGGCAAAATAAACCGCTCCATGGCCAATATTCTGCCCGTACCAAACAAGCAGACTTAGACAAAAACCGCACCCATCAGTGGCTACGTAGTGCAGGGTTGAAAGGTGAAACTGATGGTTTTATCATTTCTGCACAAGACCAATGCTTGTTAACTAGGAATTATCAAGCACATATACTAAAATACTGTGTTAGCCTAAGATGCAGATTCTGTAACAAAGATCCAGAAACCATTGATCATCTTATATCAGGTTGCACGGTATTGGCACCCACTGAATATAAAACCCGGTATGACAGAGTGGGCTAATATCTGCACTGGAAGATTTGCAACTCCTGTGGGAAGGAAACTCGAAGAAATTGGTACGAACACCACCCTGACCCGGTTACGGAGATAGGACCTGTTACAATTCTATGGGACTACACAATGCACACTGACAGAACAATCAAAGCCAACCGCCCAGACATTGTTATTAAAGATCACAAACAAAATAAGTGCCCCCTTATTGATATGGCAGTCCCTGCAGACTGCAATGTATCTTTGAAGATATTCGAAAAACTGTCAAAATACAAGGACCTTGAAATAGAAATAGAAATCTCAGAAATGTGGCACATGGGAACATCAACAATTCCTGTTGTAGTTGGAGCCCTTGGACCGGTTGGAAAAGATTCCAGTAGGCTTATTGAAGGAATCCCTGGAGGTCCATGCCTCAAAGAGTTACAAAAAATTTTTCTGACAAGTACAGCCATCACTTTACGAAGGGCTTTATCTATGTAATTCTTTTTTCTTTTCAGTAGAAAGTGTCATGATGCCATTTCTAACCTTAGGTCCCTGGGCCGGACCCGGAAAGAAATGTGTAAACACCAGATATCAAAGAAAATAAAAATAATAATTATAACAATAACAACCATTTATTTCAGAGTTAAATCGATAAAACTGGAATAGAAAATGGTGTTGAGCACATCTCTTCAGAAACCGACATAGCATCGAACTGCGATTATTCTGAGAACGAGGTTTTCGGTCTAAAGTAGTATGGAAACGCTTAGAACTGGAAAATCGTCAGAGGAAACTCAAACAATGATAATGGACGAGTTATAACAATTAAAGCCAAAACAAGAAAAAAACATAACATGTTTTCTTATTGACGTAGCAATTGCTGAAGATTGTAATTAATCTTGGGAGATCTTGAAATATAGAAACGATCTTGAATTGGAAATCTAAAAAATATGTGGCACATGAAAACATCAATAAGAACAACTGTAGTTAGAGCCCTCGATTTGATTAGAAAAATGTTCGGATATTTTGATTAAAGGGATATCTTTTAACGAATGTGTTAAAGATATACAAAAAATACTCATAAGGGATCATACACATACGGACACCACTGCACAGATATATATATATATATATATATATATATATATATATATATATGTATATATATATATATATATATATATATATATATATATATATATGTAGACAAGTTTAGGATTGGACTATACAGAATAAATTCCAAAAAACAAAAAATACTTTTCTTAACAGAGTGCTCAGTAATGAGTAGATCAGATGTAATTATTTTTTCGAAAATTACGGCATAAATATATTATAAAATCTCTACAAAATTAGATATTTTGTTTCAACACTTCTGGTGTCTTAGCAAGTAATGCTGTTCAATGTAAAATAAAGTGTTTCAAAAGGTTCAATTCAATGAAACTACTTTTGTAGTGATCTTCTAACATATTTAATTTATAATTTTCGAATAAATAATTATATATATATATATATATACATGATGAAATATAGTCTTAAAGTGTGCTATATTTATGGGATAAAGTGCTCAATATCAGTGATAGAGCGGGTTTAAATTTAAAAGTGAACGTAGAAGCGACAGTCTGTCGCATGCTAGATGCAATCATCGAGCCCGATGATTGCATCTAGAAATGGTTGTTCTAAGTGTTGACTTCTATGTTCAGTTTTTTATATATATATATATACATATATGTAATTAAGTAATTGATCGAGTCTGAAACCTCAACAGAATGCTGAAAGCACTGTCACAGAATGCAGAAAGCACTGTTTCGTCCTATATCTGGGACTCATCAGCAGTGCGCATCCACTACCGAGAATTGAAACCCTGACAGTTAGGTTGTCAAGCGAACACCCTACCAACCCTGTTCTACGGGCCTCGGTGACGAAGAGGTAGCAAATCAGACTCAATATAGCGCCGCTCACTCACATTATTCCGTGGTGGAATCCAACTGAGATTCTCTGTAACCATAGGAGTGTGTCCCCGGGAGCCACGACTACTATCACCAAGCCGCCCCAACTGGAGCTATTAGAAGCTGGATCAAGCGGTGATATATAAGTAATAATTAGGAGGATTTGATAAATGTAATTAATAGGACATCGGTTTGCGGGTAAATATTACAATTCTGGCTATAAAAAGGAACGCTAGTCGTACAAGCGTGCAATAGTTTTCTTAAAATATTGGATTTAATTGATGGAGGTGTAATTATTTTTATACAAGGAATTGATAATAACATAAATAGTTCCTATGACGGGAACGTTAGTAAATAAATTCTCTACGCCAAGTGACGCAAGAAGGGCTTTTAAGTATTTGGAAGAATTTCGGGGTAGATTCAATGCTATAGTTAGTTGGAAGATATTGGGTAATTCTTTCTTTGAGAAATATTGATAGTTGACATATGTATTTTTACATGCTACAACATGTTTGACAAGAAAACTCACGCTACATCTTTCTGACTATAGCTCAGTTACGTCTCATTTAAATACTCATAGAAACATTTTGGACCCTATTCCTAACATATTTGTTTATAATACAAATATATCTTTATCGTCTACATGTAAATAATGGCTAAACATAAAGGAAGCCTTATTAAAACAAAAACTACACTGAAATAATATCAACTATGAACATGGGCACAATATGTTGGCCGTATTCTGAATATGAAACATATGAATACATGCATACAACAATCTAGTTCTAGTTAACAGTTAATATATTTCAACATGGAATATGTCTAAATGTATAGCCGAAAGAGCTCGGAAAAAAACAATATTTCCTCAGTTTTTATATAATTTATCTACTGAGAAGAAAAATTATAAGATTGTAGTATCGTATGCAAATTAGATAGACAAATAAAAAGAGAGAACAACTATTGAGCATAAGGAGTATTCTTAGCAAACTCATTTGCTAAACGTAACGCGGAGAACTGTGCTAAGACTGCTACTACACAGAGAGATATACCAAATATAAAATGGCGTCGCCGATAGCATCATTTAATTTAATGGATGACCTAAAACACATAGAAACTTGGATAATTACTTTTACAGCATTTGCTAGAGTGAAAGAATTAAGCGACATGAAGACCGATGGAGGAATGACCGAGATAATGGATGTATTTTTTACTACCGCTGGGTGCGAAGCTGTGAAGAAAATTTCGACAATAAGTTTCCCGAGCGATATAGAAGAAATGACATTTGAAGAATTTCTTAAAATAATAAAAAAGAACATAGGACCAAAGAAAAATTTTATCATTGCTGGAAAAACTAAGTTTTAATGACAAAACAAGTACTAAATAAGTCAAGTATACAATACGTCCATAGATTCAAAGATCGAGCCAAGTATTGCGAATTTGAAATGTTGGGATCTTGGGATATGACTATAGAAAACGATTTAATCCTTCTAAAGGATAAGACAATAACACATACGAAAATACTGGAATGTTTACAGATTAGTAGTATGCGATTGAAAGCTAGTGTCAAGTTTCTACGAAATTGATTAGAGAATTTAATCAACCAAAAGAATAATTCGAGACGTACATGACGAGCGTGACAAAATCCATAATTAAATGTAGATATTGTGGGAAAAAATCACAACAGAGACAAATACAAATGTCCAGCTCTAATGCAATCATGCTCAAATTGCAAAAATAACAGAAATCATTTTCCGAACCTATGCAAATACGAAAAGAAAATAGAAAGAGTACAATCGGTAAAAAAAAACACCTCCGAAGAAGAAGCTTTTAATTATTTCCTTTAAATGGTTTCTCTGCAATCGAAAAATTGCTCCAATTATTACTTTTTACCCTCACTACTATTCCGCTTAATATTGGGTCTTGCTTCGTTTCTATTATGAGTCTGTTTAAAGGAAGAACATCCGTTTCTACCCAGTTCCTTATTTATTTTCAGTATTTTCCTGATTTTCTTGTTTCATTCTTGAACTGTAATCTTTATAAAGCACTTACGTGAAGAATAATGTTCCCTTTAATGCATACTATGTCTAAATCCAATGTCATGATCTTTATTGTCCACCTTAAAACCCTTGACGATGTCACTTTTGGCAATTCTTTTGTCGGGTTAAATATGATTTCCAATGGTTTGTACTTCGATTGTTATAATAATATTATCCTATCAAGCAGTTTCAAGCTCTTTCCATTCTCCGTACAGTCGCTAGCGTTTCTTTTTCAATATTTGAGTAGTTAGTTTCTGCTGACGTTAACCTTCTTGATATGTACATGATTTGGTTTTATTCTTGTTAGAGAATAGCAGCAAACGCCTATTCACTCGCGTCTTTGGTTAAATTTTCTTTTTTTAGTGAACTAAAAACATTTATTATTAGTTTGTTCCTCAGTATTTTCTTTAGTATTTTCAAAGCGATAGTTCGCTTTTGTGTTCAGTTAAATCCATTGATTTTTAGATTTGTTGTATTTTTTATTTTATTTATTTATTTATTTGCAGAATTTTACAAATGGCTCTGTTATATCGCTGTATCTTGGTATGTATTTACTATGAAAATTTATTCGCCTCCAAAAGGATTCTAAACTTTTTTATTTTATCGGAGCAGCTATTTCTATTATTTTCTTTGTTAGTTTTTCGTTGCGTGATATGCCACCTTTTGATATTTTTATTTTTTTGTTACTTCTTACATCTAAAATTACATTTGTCGTTGTGTGCAATCAGGCTTGTCATATTTAACTCACTAAAATGTGCATTGTTTTATAAAAGTAATAATTGGAGCAATTGTTCGATGGCAGAGAAACCATTTAAGGAAAATAATCACAAACTAACTGTAGAAAATGGCATAATTTGCAGTGGGGATATAATAGTAGCTGCACATATTCTGAGGAAGTACATATTAAAATGAGACCATAATGTCGTGAATTGTGGCATATCATAAACGTAAAACAGACTAAAGCTACAAGCCTAGTGGTCAGGATATTCAAAATATGTAGAGGAATAAATTAAAGTATGCGGAAAATCTGCGGAAATAATAAAAAAGCTGCAAAGAAAAATTCACTCATGGACCAAGGAAGCAGAGTCATGTGTTTGGCTCAACATTGATCACACACATAACAAAGATAGGAGATTGTTCTTAGTATTAGTGTACTCATATTCAGAATGGCCAGAAGAGTAAAAGATAGAAATGACACGACAATAAAGCAAGTACTAAGAACTATATTCTCAATGAATGGAAAACCCCAGACAAAAGTCACCTATAATTCACTCGGAATTTACGAGTAGAAATTATGTGTGTTGTTAAAACAAATTAAATGCATTCCGTAAAAGACACCACCGTATCATCCAGAATCTAATTACATTGTGGAAAGAATGGTACAAGCGGTAAAATTGGGTTTAAAATCATTCTCACCAGTTAATGAAATCATAGAAGCGTATCTACAAAATAATGCTCCTCAGTTACAGATCAATTCCGCATATGGTAAAAAACCTGAACCCTTATGCATTAATAGGAAGAAAAATCAGAGCCCCCATAACTAAATCCTTTTCAACGAAAGAAAAGTTATGGTATAGAAAGAAAAAATAGTTGGATCGAGAAGAAGCAAATTTCCAAATACAAAAAGGTCACAACACGGTTATACTTCACAGAAAAGAGACAATATATAGAGGCACATACAGATCATTTCAGAAGTAGAAACGGACAGGATGACGGGAAAAGGAAGGTCAAGAACAAGAAGAGACAGAAAGTTAAAAAAAGTGGAACAGAACAGGAAATGGAAAACAGTGAGAATGAAAGACGAACAAGTATGAAGAAAAAGTATAGAGAGAGCAAGATCACCATTAAAAAGTAAAGAATAAAGAC
This sequence comes from Acanthosepion esculentum, assembly GCA_964036315.1. Lineage (NCBI taxonomy): Eukaryota > Metazoa > Mollusca > Cephalopoda > Sepiida > Sepiidae > Acanthosepion > Acanthosepion esculentum. Next base: position 31,495,225 of record OZ038482.1, on the reverse strand, counting down.
AAGAGGAAGAACAGCACAAATAATAATAATGAGGAAATGTAAAAGCAATAAATGGAATACAACCTCTTCGATTCAGGGATGTGTAATATATTATAGAAATCAGCCAATTATAAATAGAGAAAAACTGCAGACCATAAGTGCTATGCTGTGCTACGATTGCATATATATATGGGTGTGTGAGTAACAGTACATTTTTCTAAATTTAAGATTTGAAAGATTATATCGTAGAAATGATTAAAGATATCTTACTGAAATTCTGCGGGACTTTTATAGCACTATTGGACTATTACTTGAGCAATTGCACTATATAATCACTCTCAAAGTTTAATAGAAGAAACGTGCTGAAATCGATCATACCCGAAAATAGAATGTTCCTCATTAATTAACCATAGTATCATTTTCCATCTTATTGAAAATGATGACCTTCTCCAACTTTCTAAATTTATATCCCGAATTAACAAGGTACCTTATAATTTTCACGTACGGTTTGATTTTCAAGGTTTTATACGCTGCTCTTTGGACTGTAATAGGAGAAACTCATCTTGAACGTGTCCAAAATCCTATGGATTGAGTTAAAGCTAACTCGTCCCTTTAGATCAAAGTTTAAATGATGATCCCGCTCGCTGTTCTGAACGTCTGATCTAGTTTTCCTCTCTACTGTTCCCTTTTTAAAATTATAGTTATCATTCTCTTGATACTTCTTGAATGGACTTTGAAGATGGGAGCCAGAGTATGAACGTTGGTACCATTACTGAAGGCCTGAATGTTTTTTCCTCTCTCCCTTGCTCATTTGCGAAGACATCGGGCTGACACAAAACGGTTGTAACATTTGCAGGTTCTAGTTTAATAACACAAAGTGTTTGTCAGTGATTCTTACGACAAAGGGTAGTAATATAGCTAAATGTCTTCTCTGAGAACCCTGTAAAAAGAAACTCAATTAGTTTAGTAGTTCATTAGCAATTAGATATTGTGTGTGATAGATAATTATGGTGTTCCAGGATCTGGTCATTTTTTCTATTACACCCTCTTTGTGTGTGCATATATATATATATATATATATATATATATATATATATATATATATATATATATATATATATATATATATATATATATATATATATACAGACGTGTGTGTGAGTGTGCGCGCACGCGCAGAGTGGTTAGAATGCCTCCTTTCTTACCATGAGAAAAGTGTTCGAATCTCGTGGTTGATTTATCAAGAAAGTAATTACTTAATTTTAACGGCACCTTTGGAAAGTTTTCTGACAACCGTACACTGGGTTGTCATCAGACTTGTCAGGAAGATTGTCTCGACAGAAATACATGGTGACTGTCGATGGTTGTGCTAGCTCGAATTCGAAAGTCATCATGAGCGAGTCTTTGATCGTAATGGACTTATTCAGGCTGTTGATAATGTCAGATAATGCTCTTTAATGCTCCAGAACTTAACGAATGTCCGCTCACGATAGTTGCCGCATAAACCACAGTGTTATACAAACATAAATATACCTGAGCAGGCGTCGCCAATAGGGATTGTCTATCCGCCCGATTAAAACCAGTCATACAAATGAACAAATGAGACAAGGATTAAAACTAAACTTTGTCGACACGATTTTTTCCCAATCCCACTATTTTCCCAAGGCAACATACGCAACAGATTTGTTTAAAATGCAAAAGAAAATTGATAAAGCCATTTCTTCAATCTTTGAAATGCACAGAACAAACGTCCATCTCATACAATCTAATCACAATGTAAAAAATATTCATTTAAAATAAAAATAAAAATTATTGTATATTCCATGATCATTTTACATTTTACCACCCCTTGAATTATGACACTTTATGTCATCTACATGTTTTGACTGAACTTTCAACCATCTGATGAATATTCATGAAGCTTCTCAAATTTATAAAGTTTTACAAAACAATATTATCCTCGACTCTGTATATAAACACTTGCAGCATAATGAACCATACATTGCCTTTATAAAGTCGGATACACTATAGCTTGAATATATGGATTCGAAGATATCTCAAACAGAAATGTGATGTCCTCAAATCTATAATTCCAAAGTTTATCAAACGGAGCGCAAATCGCTTGGGATAAAATGTGGTTTCCCTGATGCAAAAATTATACAGTTTTGAATCATGTTAGAGGCAAACTATTATTAAGTAGTATTTTAAGACTAGGTCGGGTGATATTAATGTAAATTTTAAAGAAAAGAAATAACGATATCAATTAAACATCCTTAGCCTCCCAAGATTACTTATATATATATATATATATATATATATATATATATATATATATATCTGTGTGTGTGTGTGTGTGCGTGTGCGTGTGTGTGCGTGTATATATATATATATATATATATATGTATGTATGTATATATATATATATATATAATGTGTTGTAATTTATTTATATGTATTCGATGTGGCTGAAGCTTGCAATTATATTTATTGGTCAATTTTATAATGTAAATGGCTTCAATAATCTTTAGATATTTTTCATATTGAATTAATGGATTATTTTGGAAGAAGTTTCGGAGAGCATTTTAAAGTTACTACAATTCTTGTGGTGCCTGATAAAGCCCTGTCTGATAGCACTTTATTTTGCTAAGCGTCAAGTGCATCGGCAAACGTTATTTTAGTAGTTGCCAAAGTATAAACATTTAGGGGATTAAATTTATTATTATTATTATTATTATTATTATTATTATTATTATTATTATTATTATTATTATATTTCCTTAAATTTCTGGTGTGTACTGATTTCTTTCCTAGTTCCGACCAAAGATCTTACGTCTGAAATGGCATCAGAATGTTACCCAGTGCGCAATTTCGAAGAAGAAAAAATCACATATATTTTACATAAATAAAGACATTCGTCAGGTGTGGGCTGTACTCGTGAGAACATTTTTTTATTATTCCTTTAAGGCACGAGTATAAGGCATCCATTCAATGAGTGAGTTGGGATGTTTTTCAATCAATTAGAGAGCACCAACTATAAATGGAAATGTTGATATTCTCACGTTGAACATTTCTGAGATTTCGATTTCACGGTTCTTGTGTTTTGATAGTTTTTGGAGATCCTCAAATATGCATTGCAGTATGTAGTGACAGCCATATCGGTAATGAGACATCGTTTTTTGTGGTCTGAAATAACGATGTCCGTGCGATTAGCTTTGATTGTTCTCCGTGTATTGTGATGCCCCATAAACTTGTTACAGGTTCTACCTCCGTAACTATGTTTGGGTGGGTTTTATACCAAATTGTTGCACTTTCCTTTCCGGAATATTGCATATTTTCCAGTGCAGATATTGGCCCAATCTGTCATGTCGTCTGTTATATTCAGTGAGTGTCTATACCAAGCAACCTCATACAAGATGTTCAAATGTTTCAGAATCTTCATTTGGGGCTAACACAATTCTTTAGTAAATGCGATTGATAAATTCTCATTAGCAAGCATTGGTCCTAAGCAGCAAGATTAAAACCTTACGTTTCAGCTTTTAATCCTGAACTATGTAGCCACTGACGACTACTGGGTTTGTCTACATGAGCTTGTATGGTACGAGCAGTGTATTGACCGTGAAGCTGTTTATCTTGTCATCTTTTGCATCTGGTCGGTTGTATTTGTTTTTGCTTTCTTTTTTTAAGTATTTTGCATCTTCAATCGTGCTTTACTAATATTTCTTCATCCAATGAAGACACCATTTTGATTTTTTTTTGTTTCATATATTGATGGATAATAATGCCGTTAATACTTTCATCTTCTTTAATGCAAATCATCATCCAGTCTTTTGTAGTTTCCAGGTATCTTTCAAGACCAATTTATTATTATTATTATTATTATTATTATTATTATTATTATTATTATTATAGTTGTTGTTGATGATGATGTCGTAGTTGCCAATCTTTTCATGTTGCCTGATTTGAAAGCATAATTCTTTTAAATTACTACATGATTTGTCCACAATGTTAGTGAACTGAGTTTTCGGAGTATAAATCTAGAAGGAGTGCATTTTTCTGCAAATCTCAAATTCTGACCATGACCACCATCTCCTCGAACCATACCAGAAGTTGCTTACCCATGGCATCAAGAAAACGAAAAACATTGGCGACATATTCCACTCTCTAAACTGATCCCGTTTTTTCCTTTTTCAATTTTGATATCACATAGACATTATTCTTTGACATCTGCCATTTGCCTCCGAAGCACGCGGTCTATATGATGTTACATGTTCTTTATTTGATATTCACCTCCATAATGCCTGGCTTTCTGTGTGATAGCCCATCGTCAAACTGAATCATTACAATCTAAAATATTTTGTATTTAACATCTTCACCACAACTTCCGGGCTTTTCCCTACAATATGTGTGTCAACGACAATGTATAATTGCTGCATAATACCCAATTTTTCATTATTTCATCATTATCATATCGACTTCATATGATGTAAGTTTTGGGCACTCACTGACAACATTCCACTACTTCCTTTATAGAACTGAATATTCTGCATTTATATATGTCAATTGTATTGTTATTTTACAGTTAATATTATTTGTTCTAAGTGTAAAATAGACCATCAATTTGAAAATGTTTATTAGCATAATTATTATCTTATTTGATATAATCTCCGAATCTTAGATATTTTGCTCTTGAGATGATTGCACATATCTACTACTAGGAGCCTAGAGAAACAAAACATTCGTAAGCAATTAGCTGTTTCAAGCAGCGCCGCTACTTGCCTACTCGCTGTCATTCCAGGTATTATCAAGTTATCTTGCAAGCGAGAGTAATTTTCTAGAAATTTTCTCGAGTGCGCCAATTACAATATAAAGGACTAAATCAGCTGCTTGTGTATTCATCCGTTTTTAGCCTTGTACATCTGTACCTTTTTATCTTCTCCGCTTTCACGGTGTTCTCTTTACAAGGAACTGCAAGAGATAAGTTAATGGATATTCTGTGCACAAATGTAATATCTGGGTGATTACTCTTCAAGCGCTGATCAGTCAAAATGTCTGAAACCAACAATAATATTACGGGTTTATTCTCGCTTTTTTATTGTAGTGTATGATCAGTAGCAGACAACGGGCGAGTGAAAATCGAAACTTTGCAATTATTATTAATTTTTATTATTTCTTAGTTGGACATAAAGAAAAAAAATAAACATCTCCGGGACATTGTCCTTAATACAGATCACCTAATCGATTCCAAATAAGAAATTAAAATTTATGGTCTAAGTGGTGCCGCTTCTTCTGACAACAGAGTTAAAAAATATGAAAACGAAATACTACTTAAATATGTAGATTCTGGAAATATTAAACAAGATAAATATAGACAAATATGTTAATATGTATGTGTTACCTCTAACGACACAATGGACTCTTTCTGACACTATAAAGACTGCGCCTCTCAAGAGAGATGTAGAAGTGGAACGAGTCGAGAAAATAGTAGTTCACTCATACTAACACCTTCAAATTCTTCTATTATTATTCTGTTGTAATATATCTTTGATATTTCTGCTCCTGTGTTCGTTTTGTTCTTCCTTGGTCCTAAAGTTGTATCATAACAGTGGTGCGAGGATATTGGACAATAACAGTATGTATATCAATATAAAACCTAGTAAAAACTCACAGTTACCTTTCAGGGTGACAGAATAAATATTTTTGCGAGATGTTGCTAATATCAGCAAGAATATGCAAGAGAATGACAGTCATGAGGAAACTTCTTGTAAATGTGAAAGTCTCCAGTTACTGAATTCAGTTAATACAAATAATAATAATAATAATAAATGTAAGAAAAATGTCGATAAGGAAAATTTGGAAGTTAATATGAGTAGAAATTGAACAACGTGCACATTTTGTTCAGCTTCTTTCTGCATGTTGTAAAAATGTCGTGTGCATTTAGCAAATAAAACCTACGGTGTATTTTAAATGGTTTTCATGTAAACAAATTGCAGCAGGTCATGTTTATTACTTTGATTGTTTTTTTTTATTTTCATCCATTTCCCCGGGTAAAGAAAACGAACAAAATGAGTATGACTGATTTAGAATGCATTAGAATACAAAATACAAAGCCTCAGGGATTTCTCATTCTCTTGTTCATACAATTATTTAAAACTTTCGTAGTAAAAAATAAATTCCCCAGAAATTTTTGCTAAATAAAAAAACAAACATCTAAACAAAATAAATATGAAGATTTGAAAAAGAAGCCGCTGGCAAATTTCTCTTTCAATGTAGCTTTTTACAATCGTCCCCATTTAATAATACTTTTTCTTGAAAGCTAAAATATATTTCAAACATGAACGAGACATTTTCTTTGTAAAATAAAATTCACGACTACTCTAAAAAAAATTGTTACCAGATTGATTGGAATACTTTTGAAATATACTTCCATCCAAAAAGCAGAAATTATCTTATATAAATGTAGTGTGATCGACTTAATTGCTGGATTTGTATTAAATGCATTAAAGACACAATGTATACATTTAAATCAGGACAACACATATTTTTGGTAAAAAAAATATTTCAGCTGTTAATCAGAAAATGTAATATATGCTATTGAATATAAAGGATGTAAGCAAGATGATATTGGGCAATTAAAAGTTACTGTCAGAAACAGAATGAAAATTAATCGCCAACCTATTACAAGACGCTGCCACAAGACAGATGCCAATCAGTGAAAGTGTAGCCTTATTTGCGACAAATAAATCCCAGACATATCAGGTATTCCCATTTTATCACTGCCCAGACAATTCAAGCGATGAAAAATGAATAAATATAATATATTTATTGAAAGGTACAAACTACATCTGAACAATCTAGAACAAAGTACATTTACCAAGAACTATCCACAAAAACATACGCTCATGTGTACATATATTAATTATCAATCTATATAAAACAAATAATTACCTTCAGTTTGCATGTTTAGAAAATATTTAGCAACAAGAATGGACTTATTAATTTATATCCTCACCATGTATCAGAGTAAAATCTGGAAAAACTGTAGGATTCTTTTAAATAGAACTATGAATCTATAGCATTCAATAATTACATGAAGAGGAAATATATATGGAAAAACTTTCAAATACTTCAAATATTCTCATTATTTCATGCACAATGCTAACAACATATACAACCGAAAATAATAGTGACATTATTATCAACAACAATAACTATGACAATAAACTCTTAATACAGCCTAATAACGCCTTAATATTTAATATCCATAACATTTTATCTAATCTTAACATTATCAAATTAATTACCACGAAATTCAAAATTATCATGGATATGAACAGAACCCAAAATAAACAAAGCAATAATAATATAAGAATATATTTTAAAAAAATCTGTCACAAATGTTCCTTTTAATACATTGTCAAAACATGCATCCAACACTTTATCAAATTCATTAGCCATGCATAGAAATAACTTCAAACACAACAACGATCTAAAGCTTGTTACACGTATGAAAGGGGAAAATAATAGAAAATTGTTGTGATTACATATATCGAACGATAGTAAAATCGGAATCTGCGCGCTGTTTCTTTTCAAATATCTCAATGCCAGAAAGGAATACTCTTTACCCAATACAACGTACATGTCCATAAAAATGTTAAAACTTTAAAGGAAAATGGTTAAATTCCCAACATCCTATTATTTAAAATACATTACAGATGAATTAATCCTAAACTAAAATAATATATACATTATGAAACAATCATCATCAACACCATTTACTCAAATTATTTATTAGTCATTAAATTACATCAGCGAGCATCGTTCTTAATTTACCGTAATGTTTCAGATAGCCTGAACTATAGGTATTAGAGATCTTAAGTTTAAAAAAGAAAAACAACAGATACTTTTACTTCTGTTTATAAATATTTTTTTGCAAAATAAAATACTTATAATGTCCTTAATATGAAACATCAGCGGGCGAACGCATTACTTAATCCCGAGCAAGGCAATAAATAAATCACTATGTTACAATGTTGTTAATTAGAGTTACAGAAACAGAATAAGAAGATTAAAAGAGAGAAATGATAATGAGAATTGTATTTACATTTTCGAAGATCATAGGTGACAGGAAGATCATGCAGAAGAGAGGGATTTGTGCAATTGCGAGAGGAGAAACAATTAGCATAGAATTTATATAACACTGGTGTACAGAGCTTAAACTCGGAAAGTCGACTGCCCAAAAGCTGAAAATTCGTCATAACAATTAATGTGAAAATACTCATAGAAAATGAGAGGGACTGCTAGTTTAGGGCGGTAGGAATGTAACTGAGCAGAAATCTCATGTCAAAAGCATTATTGTTGGCGCTTCTGCAGTGGATAGTGTCAAAGAACTAACACCAACATGCATGTATACATGCATGCATACACACACACAAAACCAACACACACACACACACACACACACACACACACACACACATATATATATATATATATATATATATATATATCTTAAAATATTTTTTAAGATGTTTTCTTAATTTATCATTATATTACTCTGTAACGTACAGTGAACTCTCATTGAATCAATGTTTTTTCATGGAATTATTCCTACGAATTACATATTGATATAATATATATATATATATATATATATATACTCACGCACATAAAAAACAATAGGAAATCTGTAATATTAGCCGACGCGTTGCGTCCAATGTTGACTTTTTCAATGCTTGAAAAAGTTCACATTGGACGAAACGCGTCGACTAATATTACAGTTGTCTTATTTTCTTTTACATGTATAAATATTGTTTTTTTTTCACCAGGTTAACTCTCAGAAATTTTTCATATACATATATATATATATATATTGTTTTTCGTTTGAATGATTTACGTTACATAAATTGAATACGCACTACAAAACCGATATTAAAATAACCTGATCCTAAGTGCGAAATTCCTGATAATAATTGTGACAATACTATTATTATTGAACAATTTAGTTCATGCCACTTTTCTCCAGGACAAGAACGCACATTTTTCAAATTTAAAAAAATTCAACCTCAGCGTTGTGTCTGCAGCGCTCCAAAATTATTCTTACATTTACCAATATCTCATTACTAAAAAAGCACTCTTTCGGACCGCAATATCTTTCGATGTCGCATTACTATTCGGAGTTTAACAAAAGCACACTAATATGTCTACCTGAGGATGGTCGTTCGAAACGACTGAAAGCCGGCTCGTACCAAAAAATAAGACCAGATAAACCCGGAATTTATGAACAAGGATCACACCATTCATTAACAGATTCGAAGTTGGTTGTAATTTATTATTAAATATTGTTTGTGAGAGTGATTCTCGCCATATAACTAGCTTCAGTATTTGTTTTTCGTTTGAATGATTTACGTTACATAAATTGAATACGCACTACAAAACCGATATATATATATATATATATATATATATATATATATATATATATATATATATATATATGGAACTCTACTAGTGACCGAGTATGAAGATATGAAAACTAGTGACCGAGTATGAAGTATGAACATTTTCCACCCAATTTCTTTTCGGCATTATTATGTACAACTCAGCAGCATGTACATCACTTTTTTCTTCTCTGCAGGGAGACGGCATATAGGTTTTTGGCTACCTGCAAACCATTCTTGGGGTTTCCCGCTAACAAATCCAAACGCATTTGCAGCTACTTCGTACAGAACCTTCGGTAAAATTATCTGCATGTTCGGGAGATTCCACCTGATCAATTGCATCTACGGAAGATTAAAAAAGTTCAAGCTTTTAAACACAGGCCATCTGGGATACGTCAAATTTCTTAGAAACCTTCTGCCCGCACTTCCTCAAGTTTTATCCCCAAAGACACCTTTGCACGTAGTAAACGAGGGTCTATCCAGCACTCTTCATTGCGCCGAAAGTTGCTTTTACATCACACATATACTTCGGTATAACCACTACATAGTGAAATATGTGCTAATGTCCAGAGACCGGGTGTTTCCCTGTTATATTCAACTCGTTCGGATGCTTAACCCATGTATTTGCGAGAGCAATGTCAAACTCCAGAAATATTATATAAGGTGTAGATCGTTGTCGTTATATTTTTCTACATTTTCTACGACGTAGGGGATTCCATGTTACTTGGTTGTATCCTACCCTTGTCTTGAAATCACCCATGATCACAATTTTATTATCCTTGTTCTTTTTTATTCACAATATGAGATCAGAGTAAGAACTCTCAATGTCAGCCTTAGAGCTAGCAAGGGTTGGTGCATACACACTTATCAGCTTTATGAAACAGGCCAAGAGAAGTAGGAAGCGTAGTGTTATATGTCTATCAGAGATACAAAGTGCTAAATTTGACATGTCAGACATTAGCTTGAATTTTATAGGAAAGCAAAATCCAGAGCCACGACTGATATTTTTCGGCCGATCTTTATAAAAGATTGTATAAACAGATTCGGGTTCCTGTAAAGACCCATCACCAGACAGTCTTGTTTGTAATAAAGCGACAATATTCAAATTGTAACGAGACAATTACTGACATATCAAAGCACTTCTCTGCTCAAGGCGTGATGTGACCGAGTAATCAAGTAATGTTCTGACATTCCAGCATCCGATTTGCCTCGTCGTAGGCCATTTAATGTTAGTGCCCATTAAATGATCATAATTTCCCACGAATTAGTGAACAACCGCCAGATGTGAAAAAACCGGCCGGCTTATAAAGAACACCTGCAATTTTAGGACCGCCTTTTCTAGGCCACCTCCTGCAAGTACGTGAGCTGAAAAGAATTTGGCATAGTCAAGGCTGACGACGAAACGACCATTACCCATATGCCACCGACGTGCGATGTTAGAGTTTCATACCTCCAGCTTGTTAAATGTGTGCGCCACAGTGTAATTATCGCTGTAATACTTTGACAGTGTTTTAATCCAGAGAGTAATTCCATAGTTCAAAAAGTTCCTGCGCGTCAATTTCATTATAATTTTCGAAGCTTGCCTAGCATTTCGCCCAATTTTTGGAAGAAAAAGTTCAGTTCAAACCAGTGTCAAAATAAAGTTAAAATGAGTAGCAACTAAGTCGACCTCAGCAACTTAGTCGACCATAGTGTATATATATATATATGTGTATATATATATATATATATATATATATATATATATATATATATATATATATATATATATATATATATATATATATGTGTATGTATATATATATATATATATGTATGTTTGTATGTATATTACATGCTACTTCGTTATACGTATCTAACCAATAAGAAATAAAAAACGCAATGTACAATTAATCTACATCTCTTTGTAATTTATAATTTTTTATCATTTCTATCTGTGAAGGAAATTTATTAAAAAGAAGCATAAGACTGTTAAATGTTTCTAATGTGTTCTTTATCCTATCCTTTTTTCAAATTGCTATCCGTACTCGATCTATATTTGACCTTCTATTCCCACAAGCGCACGTTCGCTCACACACACACACACAAATATATATATATATATATATATATATATATATATATATATATATATATATATATATATATATATATATATATATATATATATAAGTAGGCATTGAACACCACTAGGCAACAGGGGGTGTTGGTTTCAATGCCCATTTTTATATTTCTGTTTACATATATTATGTCGCTGATATTCAGTACTATAACACATAAGTATACCATAAAATTATATCTTATCATATCTATATATCTATTTCTCTATTCCTCTCTCTCTCTCTCTCTCTCTCTCTCTATATATATATATATATATATATATATATATATATATATATATATATATATATATATATATATATATATATATATTTATATAAGCGTTTGCTAAATACTTGTATCTATAAAAAGAACGTTAAACATAATATAAATGTCTTTAAATAAATTGTCGGACTATGTCCAATTCTAATATATATATATATATATATATATATATATATATATATATATATATATATATATATATATATATATACACATATATATACATATATATATATATATTATTTGTATATATGTTTATCTTTTCAAGAGATTTTGCAATTTCAATTGTATTTCTATATAAGCGTTCGATATACTGTCAAACGAATAAAACAAATTGTATTAGATTCGTCTCATAGAAACAAAAGTGTGCATACTTCCTATGTATTAGCTATTCTCAAAAATGCCCATGGATGCTTAATGACCTCGTTTTAATTGAAAAAGCCAGTTGACAGCGATGTGCTTCCAACAGCACCCGCTAAGAATTTCAGGGAGAAAAGATGGGAGCCACGAAGATATCCAATTAAAATACATGATACTAAAATTCAATAACAGTGTTACTGCGACACATAACGAGGAAGAGAACCGACAAACTTAACACTCAGAGAACATCCCGATGAAAAGGGAGGTGAATTGCGTGTTTTGTTTGAATGGTTGACCTAACTGGCACAAGTTTGCTGTTTATGTATGTATTCGTTTATTTAATTTTGTTTGGCGCCTATTCCTACCCCCCCACCATATTTCATATCAAGATCTCAATATTTTTTACTTAATTTTATGAATTCAACTACATATATTTTGAACTTTCTTTTTATACTTTCAGTGTAAACGTATATTTTATAGATATATAGTTTGTAGACGATCTGTTGCAGGTGTTATATGTTTGGGGATAAACCTATTTCTTTCACTGTGGTCAATATGTTGACAATTTCACAATTTTCAAATAGTTTTCTCCTTTTGTTTTCCATCTTTCAATCATGTCTTACAAGATCTAAGTGAGTAAATTCAGTTAAAAATGTGTTTCACCGTAAGTGACATGATGTACAATTATCTATGTTCTGCCTGTGTGTTGTCAAGCGAGTGTTGCTTCCTTTTCTATTTCTTTTCTTCGCATTTCTTTGCAATCAATTAAAATCACTTTCATTGCGAGATGCTTATGATTTCAGGTGCTGCTCCAGCTTGTTTGCCATTTCCCTTAAACGGATCTAAAATGTAAAAATACTACATGTTAGTTTCTCATAATGAATCTTGAAATTATTATCTGGGGTTTCGTTTTGGGCAGATTTTGCAGATGAATGTGTTCATTTACTGTAGGATAATGAATCTCGTTTGTGCAGTAATTTTACTAGGAGGCGGTTATGAAGGCGTTTATATTTTATTGCGGTTGTGAAGGCGTTTATATTTTATTGCGGTGGCGAAGGCGTTCATATTTTATTGCGGTGGCGAAGGCGTTTATATTTTATTGCGATTGTGAAGGCGTTCATATTTTATTGCGGTGGCGAAGGCGTTTATATTTTATTGCGATTGTGAAGGCGTTTATATTTTATTGCAGTTATGAAGGCGTTTATATTATATTGCGGTTGTGAAGGCGTTCATATTTTATTGCGGTGACGAAGGCGTTCATATTTTATTGCGATTGTGAAGGCGTTCATATTTTATTGCGGTGGCGAAGCCGTTTATATTTTATTGCAGTTGTGAAGGCGTTTATATTTTATTGTTGTTGTGAAGGCGTTTATATTTTATTGCGGTTATAACTGATTAGATATTTTGTTTTTCTTTCCTAGTTTCTTTTAGCAGATTTTTCTTTTTTATTTTCTTACTTCTTTTTTGTTTTTATTTCAACCCATCCGGGATGATGTCTGGGATAACAATCTTTTAATTTTGGAAGAGTTAGATACCGGTTTTTCTTAAAGTATTTGTAGGTAAGTGAATATAACGAACCTACTGGAATTGTAAATCAGCTCTACGATCTTCAATTCCGATCTGTTATTCTTTACACTTACCAAGACATCCATACTTGTAGCTCCAATTATTCCCATGCCGTCACTCATCAAGTTACTGTCCAGGTCCAAAGTTGCTTAACTTCTGTGATCTTGCGAGAACAGTTGTTTCATCGGAATGTGTCTGAAACAAGACACGAGATGATAAATTTTAAAAGCTAATTAGAGCAAGAAGAGTAAGAATGTTGCGAAAGGCCATGGTCGCCTGTTGTGATATATCACATAGAAGAAGGCATACTTTAAGTCTTTAAAGTTCTAATTCTTTCTAAGGCTTACCATCACAAGTACTATGTTATAATTCGACCATTAAAAAAGCTACATGTCGAGAATATAATTCGACCATTATGAAAGCTACATGGTGAGCAATGAACAAATTTTCTTTCCTTAGGAAAGATATTTATATATTTATTAAGGAAAATTTATTATATATACAAGGTAACCAAAAAAGTTCTGTCCGTTTTTTGATTAGTCATTGAATGAAGTTGAAATATATACGAAATGCGTGTAGCAATTGTTTTCAAATTCTGCCAGCCGGAAGTAGGAACATCAGACGTTATGAAAAACACGTGCACCATACCGGCCATCAGTTATAAGCCGGGCAGCTGTGAGAAGGATGGAAGTGTCTTAAGATCTCGTTCGGGGCTGTTTGCTTTACGACATCAAAGTGGGCTTATCAGCAGCTACATGAAGTCGCCGCATATGTCAACCGTTTGTGGATAGTGCTGTGGATGAACGTACTGCAAGGCGTTGGTTTCGAAAATTCAAGTCGGGAGATTTGTCTCTCCATGATGAGCCTCGCAGTGGACGACCACAGGTCTTGAATGACAGAGTCCTGAAGGCGGCCATTGAAGAAGACAGTAGTGTAACGTGTGGTGAACTTGCAAGACAGATCAACGTTTCCGATGAAACAGTTAGACTTCACCTACACCTATGAGGTAGGACGTACGGACAAGTGGGTTCCGTCACCGCTGTTGGAGGTTCACAAGGGACAACGAGTGGCAGCCTGCGTATCGCTGCTTTCTCGCCACCGTACTGCATCCTTATTCAAACGAGTGCTTACCAGTGATGAAAAGTGGGTTCTGTACAAAACTCCCATGCCTTCCAGACATTGGTTGTTTCCTCAGGATTCTGTCTCTCATACCGCAAGACCGCCTATGCACCCACGCAAGATTATGCTTTGTGTCTCGTGGACAGGTCGTCAAGTGGTTCATTATGAACTGCTACCAACGGGCCACTGGAGACCTATACTCGCAGAAATTGCAACGTGTGCAACAGGCATTGCTCCAGAAGGAGCCAGCACTGGTGAATCGCAAAGGTGTGCTTTTCCTCCATGACAACGCAAGGCCGCATGTCGAGCGGGTGGTCTGGGATAGCATACAGCTACTTGGGTGGGAGACTTTGTACCATCCACCTTATTCACCTGACATTGCGCCATCCGATTACCACCTCTTCCACTTCCTGGATAATCATCTTCGTGGGAAATCCTTCACCAGAGAAGCAGACTTGCGCGAAGTCCTCACGGACTTCTTTGCGTCAACCCCCCGCCCCCGAGAAACCACAAGGGCATTTGTCACCTGAAGACACGTTAGCAGAAGGTGCTGGATGCCGATGGCGATTACTTTGAAGACTAAATATAAGGTACACATAGTTTGAAGCGTTTTCTTTTTTTCCTTTATAAACGGACATAACTTTTTTGTTTACCTTGTATATATATATATATATGTGTGTGTGCGTGCGTGCCTGCGTGTGTGTGTCTGTATATATACACACACATACACTCACACACACACACTCAAACACACTCAAACACACACACACATACACACACACACACACACACACACACACATATATATATATATATATATATATATATATACATATATCTTGTAGTTTTCAGAATTAATTGAGATCTCTCTCCAAACCCTGTTTAGAATAGAACAGTCGACCCTACACATAAGCAGTCGATTTTTTCACATGATTTGATAAATTGGAATAAAGCTTATCTTTAAGATTATTCGGGCTTTCTCTTTTCACTATATCCTAATACCATCCTCAAATTCGGAACTATATATCTTAACATGAATATTATGCAAACGGTATGAAATTAAAGTGAAATTGCCTTCCTGTTCTGTAAACCAACCAGCTCATATTGTATTGATATGTTTCTTATTAGTATTGTCTCATCCTTTATTTTGAATGTATGCATACATTTCTTTAAATATGTATGTGATGATTTGCTTTATTTCATTTAAATAACTTATGTATATAATTGTAAGGCGAAATATATATTACCTTTTGCAAATTTATTTCCCGTTAATTTAATTATATTTCAACTGGATCACTTTCTTCACAGATAAATCAGTCTAAAATTTCATTGACAACAACTATCGAGTATTATAGAGAGGAAATTGCAGATCAATTTCAGTTAATGTTCCGGTCGGATTACGGATTTATCGATGTATTTTCTTTTAAGTCATCAACCTCCTAAAGTTGCTTGTGGCTAAATTAAAATTCCAAACAACTATGACATTTCCTGTAAATTAAATATGTTTCGTTTCATATATTAAATTCCCAATATTTAATGAACACGTGTGAATGTCTTTGTATTCATAAATAGAAATCTACATAATTAAGTGAACAGATATTAGAAATATTCATATTTTCATTTAAACAAAGTAGACATAAATTTTACTTTGTTCATTATAATGCGTGCTGAGGCAGACAGTGTTTTCTTTGGACAGGATATTGAATGTAAATTATTAATGAAATATCTATTTTCGCATGGGTCTTTGCACGAGACATGTTCAGTGTTTTTCTATAACCAATCAGAATTTAATTTAAAATCTAATTGCAAACTCACTTTTTGCATAAATATGTATATAGGTAAGAAGAATCGTATTGCACATATGCCTGCGTAAGGTTTCATGTCATCGTTTTTCCTCTGTTACTTTGAGTCTTAGAATAAATCAAAATATAATTCATAGTGTATGGAAGAAGCCTCTACTGAATGCAAAAAAACACTGAACGTCCATTTCGTATATTTGGAACTCTTCAGCAGTGCGCATCCAGAACCGAGAATCGAACCCGGATCATAATGATACAAAGCAAGGGTCATACCACTGTATCAAGTGGACTCAATGACGGAGTTTAAAATGACTACATAGCGACTCCCTAACACACACACATATATACATATATATATATATATATGTGTGTGTGTGTATGTGTATGTGTGTGTGTGTGTGTGTGTGTGTGTGTGTGTGTGTGTGTGTGTGTGTGTGTATGTTAAACTTTGAGTCTTTAGACAGCAAGTTCTCTTTTTTGCATGTCTTCTTCTAAGATCATCTTCAGGGGTGCAAGTAGTACAAAACTATATGCTGCTCATAAAAAATATATAATAATTAATCTGTACCCTCCATTAAAAATTAAGCCTAAAATATTGATAAAATTACGTATAACCTGTACCATTTTATGTTCACAAAAATAACGTATATGCACAACGTGATGGGGTTTCAATGTCTTCAGTGTTAGGTTCAACCATCACTAAATTCTACATGACTAACCTAGAAAATAATATATTCAGTACCTCCAAGAAAGCCACCATACAACTAAGATATGGAGATGATATACTTATTTAAGTTAAAAGAAGAGAAGAAAGAATGGAAATCAAAAAACATTCAAAAGAACTGAAGTTTACGTACGAATTTCAAATCCCTTTCCTTGAGATTTTAATAGACACACATATTAAAATATTTACTACCTCTACGTATAAAAAAATTAGCAAAAGCTCTTGCACCCTTCACTATAAGAGTGAATATTCAGATTACTAAAAATTGTATCATACAGAATTTAATTAACCTCCACATAAAACATTTTCTACAATGAACTAAACATATTAAGCAGATAAGAATGACTTTCGAAACTATATTGTAGATGAACAAATAAGACGATATATAAAAACGTCAACACACGTCAAACATAATATAGTACTTCACCAAAGGACACTAAATATATCAAACTACTGTATTGTAACCAGTTGCATGCTAACTAAAAACAGGATGAAAAAAATCATAAATAATCTCATTCAAACTAACATATGTTCCATATATTCTAATGTAAAATTATAATTAATCATATATTATAAAAAATACAATAAAAGTAATTTAATTATTCGTCATGACTCTTTCCCACTAACTGATGTATTACGTAAGACCAATATTATATATTAATGTAAACGATCATTGGGAGAATGTATCTCCGATAAATAAATCAAATATCTATTTTGGGTATAAGACAAATACACTAACAAAAAGTCTTACACTACACCTGTCGGATCATTCGTCCATTGCGAAACATCTACAACAACATTCCTGTCCACATTCACAATATAAAATTTACTAATCAACAACACAACAATCCTACATCATGAAAACAACAATTTCAGATTATAGATACTAGGATCAACTTATATTAAAAACATTAAATCGGCACGGAACAGAATCGACTATGAATACTCCGGTAATGTTCTGTAACGCCTTTAAGGGAACACCTTTTCACGCTTTAATGCGTGTCATGACCATGACCTTATAACATGAGAAAAATTCCTCCAAAATGTAATTCTTCACGCTCAAATGAACGCTCAGCACATTGACTAACCCTTTGCATTTAAAAGCATACTGAAAAAATTAAGGTAATGGATAACAACGCACATCTTTGTGTAAATACTTGTACTTATTAACAACATATAGTTTTGTACTACTTGCACCTGGGAAGATGATCTTGGAAGAAGATCAAAAGAACAGGGTAACCCCAAAAACGGGAATTTTTTAAGTGCGTATTACACGACATGAGCAATTGGCAACACTGCGAGACAGTGACCTTGAGCAAGTAAACATTTCGCCATTTTAGTAACGAGAATGAAATTCACAGTATCCCAGCTGAGATGTTGCAGCAGTCAATGAGGAATCTCAACAGCAGATTTCAAGAATGCATTCGTACAGAAGGACGCCATCTACAGGACGCAATTTAAAAAAAATGATAATTCCATCATTGTTTCTTAAATGGCATGTCTTAAGGTTTCAATTACTATGAATTAAATATTTTTATTCCATCACTCTTGGTTTTATTGGATTGTTAAATAGTTCCCGTTTTTTGGGGTCACCCTATATTTTGCGAAATGAAAAATAAAAGAGATTTACACAGCTATAGCACATTTCTCTCATCATTTAACATCAATACACGGAAGGTTATTCGTGAGTATGAACAGATAGCAGATATGTCTGTAATTTTATTCAATCATATATATATATATATATATATATATATATATATATATATATATATATATATATATATGAATGAAATGAAAGGTGAACGAATCGATTATAAATCCAACATTCGTAACAGTAATATTTTTTAGATTTATGTTATGCATGCTGGAATTTATATACACATTACAAAATTAAAGCCAAACGGCACATTACAAAAATAGTGCAAAATATAAATGAAGGCTCAATATAAAAAGATGAGCAGAATTTTGCTCTACTTTTTGTAATGAAACCTCCTTTACATTAATTGTACGGACGTTGGAATTTATATTGGAATCGTTCCCATTTAATATGGTTATATTGCTACAAAAGGTCGAACGATGTTTACGTTTATTTTATAATACTACGTGGAAAAAATTATTTCGTAATGTGGTCTACAGACATTCCCATCACAAACAAACGGGGATATTTTTAAAAGCCGGTGTTACAGACCGAGAATTTAATGAGAAGAATGTGACAGAAAGGTAAATTCTTTCTTCTGCGTCGAGATGTTCGAAATACAGCCGATTTTTATGGATATAAAAATTTAAAACTGCACCTCTCATAGAACGCTTACAAGGTTTTAAAATGGATCTTTCAAAGATTATAAACGTCATCACTTTCCATGAACATAGAAATCAGTTTCAGAAAGGTTTACCTAACATGATAAATGATATTAATAAATCTGAGCAGATATTTGTGAAATCTGACAAAACTACTATTTTCTATAAATTTCATCTAAAGGATTTCATGAAACTGACAAGAAATAATTTGACTAAGAATTACAAAAAGATAGATGTTAACAATTTCAATTGCGTTGATCAAAACAACAATACTTCTAAAAATATTGCTGATAAACTGAAAATTAGCAATAGGTTGGAAAACTTTGCACCAAGGAACCCTACGTCTTACATAAAGACCATAAGAGTTCAAGATCCAAATCTACAAGAATTATAAATCCCACCAAATCAGAGATTGGAAAGATAAAAAGGGTTATCCTTGAACGGGTTAATAAACAGATCCGTAAGCGCCTGGTTCTTATTTGATAGAGTGATACCACAGATGTTATTAACTGTGTTAAAAGCACTTTTTCCATTTTGAAATTGTTTATTACGAGCCCTCCATATCCAAGGACCTCTTCACACTGGCATTAGTGTTTGCCAAAGTTTATTCTAACATGTCCAGTGAAGCGATATGTA
>OZ038482.1:31449919-31469919 GCA_964036315.1 Acanthosepion esculentum | reverse complement strand
GCTGAGGACTGGCTGAGGACTTCAGTGTAGACCACATTTTCAGCTTTTTGTGAAGGTGAATAAAGGAACACATCATCGCGCCTGCCCACTCGACAGCAGGCTACGTAAAGTTGGCCGTATGAGAACCACTGCTCCCCTAAGTGTACACCAGTGACAGACAGTGTTTGTCCTTGGGCCTTATTAATTGTCATAGCAAAACAGGGTGCGAATGGGAATGCGGATCTTCTGAAAGTGAAGGGTACATCGGCATCTGATGGATACAAATGCATCCTTGGGATAAGCACTTGCTGCCCTTTAGCGCATTACTGTGAAGCATTGAAATCAACGCCGACGAATGTATAGTTACAAGCATCAATTGTCTCTCCTCACATCACCATACCATATGCACAGAAATGAATGACCCCGACCAGATTACGGGCCCTTTCAAAAATGCGTGCGAGACCCCTTCGTGCATCAAAAAATCGATAAGAATCTCCGGTTCGACCCAGCCATCAGCTGTCAGTTTTTGACTTCTTTTCACGCCCAGGCTGCAATTAACGTC
This sequence comes from Acanthosepion esculentum, assembly GCA_964036315.1. Classification (NCBI taxonomy): domain Eukaryota; kingdom Metazoa; phylum Mollusca; class Cephalopoda; order Sepiida; family Sepiidae; genus Acanthosepion; species Acanthosepion esculentum. The sequence continues at coordinate 31,469,378 of OZ038482.1, read as the reverse complement.
AAATGTCAATTTAACTTCCGACATTTACGGCGTCAATTCGTAACGGAGACAGATTTTCAATTTTGACTCGTGCTTTCAAATAACTGGTAAATCGGCTGGTACCCCGGTATTTGGACGGATTACATTCTAACATTTCGGGCGTTCTTTACAATTCAACCAGAATGTCCTAAGCGGCCCAGTTAGAGGTGTCTTGTATAGAATGCCGTGTGACGCTGTCGTGACTCAAAAATGGATACAAACTTCCGTGTTGACCATGCCCTCAGCAGTCCGTTTCCCACTTCTTTAAATTTTGTTCTTTCTCCCAGGCCGCATCCCAAATCATTGTGTTATGCCAAAGCACGATTTTTTATTTGGGACTTAAACTTTGTAAAAAAACGATTAATTCACAGGTGACACGGATTTTGGGGGTTTTAAGTTGAATGTCTCGCCTGCACTACGCGACCCAGTACATCTAAAAATTTAACCTCATTTTGGACTCTGTGCTATTGACTTCGTGTTGTTAAACACTTTTAAGCTATTTTTATTTGAACTTAAAATCGGATCAATGTATGGTTTCCAAGGTACCGGGCTAACAAGGGCAACAACAACTCCGTCCAAGTAATATGACCAGTCTCAATATTTCAGGAAACTGGGTTGCGTGTGAAAAAGCATTTGTTGTTAACATTTTTTCACCTACTTTTCGATGAACGCACCTTTTCCCATCTGATACAAATAACATAAACTTAGATTCATCACTGAAATGCACCGTTTGACATTTTTCTTGAGACCACAACACATGTCCGGTTGCAAAGGTAAGACGACAGTTTTTATTCTTGGAGCTGATCAGTGGCTTCACTGCAGGTGTTCTTGCTTGTAGCTCATATTCAACTACACGACGAGACACAGTTTTTTATACATAACGTTTTCTTCATTACAATGCTCATTTCCCGAGAAACAGCACCAGCAGTTTTAAAACTGTCCTTTTTAACCAACTTTACCATAGAACGATCTTCTCTCTTGATCGTTTTCTTGGCCTACCTGTAAACTTTCTTACTTCACACGAACCACAATCATCGTAGACCTTAAGAATACTGTAAACAACACTTTTTGACTTGTTAACAATCTTTGCAGCAGACCAAATACTTAAATTATCCTTCTTTCGAAGTTTAATAATCTGCTGACGAATTTGTAGCGGAGTAAGTACCATTATATTACAAAGTACACCGCAGTTATTCTTACTAATGTTTATTAAACGAACCGTCACGTAAAAGAATTAAAAACATATGCCGGCCTTCTCCGCAAGCGCCAGGGTTATGTTATCACAGGTCGATTGTTTGACCTAATACAATCATTCCTGTCAAACCGGTATTTGAAGGTTGTTCTTAGTGGATTCATCTCCAGATCCTATCCCGCTAACGCAGGTGTTCCTCAAGGCTCCATCCTAGGCCCTACTCTGTTCCTCATGTTTATAAACGACCTTCCTGACGCCATAGACTCCCAAGTCGGCATCTACGCTGACGACACCACTATTTACTCCTGCCTCAAACACAAATCTAGTGAGGCGGTCAAAGCTTACATGGCAGCTCAAATTGAAAAGGACCTCCAATCGGTTGTGATCTGGGGTGAGAAATGGATGGTTAACTTTAACGCCTCTAAAACAAAACTGCTCTCTATCAACCACCACAAGGATCCATCCCTGCATTCTATTAGAATGTCTGATGACCAACTTCTCGAGAGTTCCTCCCTGCGGCTGCTCGGTCTCACGCTGTCTGCTGATCTGAGATGGAACAAATACATCGAGTCAGTTGCATCAGCCACCGCAAAGAAAGTTGGTTCTCTGTGCCGAGCCAGGAAATTTTTCTCCCCTGAATCGATCCTTCAAGTCTATAAATCGACCATTCGCCCTTGCATGGAGTATTGCTGCCATATATGGTCTGGGGCCCCTCCTGTTTGCCTTGGGGTTCTTGATAAGATCCAGAGACGGATATGCAATGTGATTGGCCCTGATCTGTCATCTCGTCTGCAGTCGCTCTCTCACAGACGCGATGTTGCCTAGCTCTGCCTTTTTTACAAGTACTTCCACGGTAATTGCTCTGAGGTGTTGCGTTCGCTTGTCCCCAGGCCTCGTGAATTTAAACGCCCCACCAGGATGGCGTCCCGCTCCCACACCTACACCGTGGAAACTGTTAGAAGTAGACGTCTCTTCTACTCCAATATCTTCATGTCTCGCACATCTCGCCTGTGGAACTCCCTTCCCTATTACTGTTTCCCTGACAAATACAATCTCCAACGGTTTAAGTGTAGCGTTAATCGAAATCTCCAGTTGCCTTGATCTATCCACTTCCCTTCTCCACATCCTTTCATTTTTCATTCCTATCTGCTCTCGCTCCGGATCTTTTGTGGCCTCCTCGCCTTGATCGACCCACTGACTTTCTCTTTCTCCACATCCACTCCCTTGCCACTCCTATCTGCTCTTCCTCCAACCCTTCTTTATCCCCTTGCGTGATAGTGGCCTCCGGCCTTGCTTGTGGTGATATGATTAAAAAAAAAAATGTCTACTTGTATATATATGAAGAGTATAAAAATTATTTTGTCGTCCAAATTACGCAAGTATAAAAATAAAACTGACATCTCATTTTACCATGCATTCTTACCAAAATTACACAAAGATATCTTGAAATGCTTAAGAGTGAATGTATTCAGTTAAATCGCCATTGGTACCCACCACGGCCTCCAGACGACTGTAACCTTAGCCTACAATTAGTTTCTCAGTGCATCGCCTAAATGGCTGATGATTAAAGAAATTACGAATTCGCGATGGTGCAGCTGAAAAGAATAATCTTCCTCTAATTATTTATTGGCAGACAAAATTATCAATGTTGAATTCGATATTCATAATTAGACGCGATTTGTTTATGTGACATGTCATTTTAGGATGTAGATACAAACATGTCTCCACAACTTCCAGTGTAAATAATCTGGGAAATGGCCGTAGTTTTTTTTTTCTCATATTAGTCGTTGTGTAAATATTTTTAATCCTTTAGATTCTTTTTTCTTGCGATTCAACTCTTTACGGTGCGTTGTAATTTTTACTTATTCATGGTCTGCATCCTACTTTTGTTTTATTATATTTGTGTATATTGGTGTTGTGCAAGTGGTATAATTGTTAAAGTTACAGAACCAGAAATCGGCTGGCTGAGTTCAAATTCCGGTGGAATCTTTATATTTACTTTCTCAGAAATACCATTACAGAATGTATGAAAGCTATCTATTCTCCGCTTAGCTAAGAGTTAAATAGTATGACAGACTGAACTTTCAGCCGTGGTTAGAAAGAAGTATATTAGAAGGAAGACCGAATTCAAAACTGAAAGTGTGCCTAATTTAAGATTGTTGATTACCTAGATGGGGACCGCTTGAGGGTCAAGAATGGCGGGTTTCGATGGGCACGATCGACTGCTAATATCGTAACTAGCATTCCCGACAGAATTATTGAGGCTCTTGACGACAAATTCACCTCAAGAACCACACCATTAGATATTTGGGAGGCATTTAAAAAGATGTGGTCCAAAATATTGTGATGGAATCACTGGAAATGTTTTCTTAATTATAAATTCGTTCCTAACGTGTTTGTCACTCAAAGTAATTGTTAAAGTTTAGTCCGACTGGACCCTAGCCATCAAGACAGGCGTTCCAGTGAAGGGGTACATGTAGGAGAAACCCTCTTTTTACTTCACATGAAAAAATTGCCAAAGTATATACTAATAATATTTCTGAGTATCTATGCAGATAATACGACGATATACGGGTGTAGCTACAACTCGTGATGATCAGAGTTTGGAAGCTGGTTTCTCAATCGATCTGGCTCTAGCTTCTCAATGGGGGACTAGCCGGTTGCATTCACTGCCTCAAAAAGAAAAACGAATTCGTTTCATTCCAAAATCGTCAATTGGATCCCGAACTACAATCAGTCACAATGAAAGATACTGAAGAGACTGACGGGTTTATCCCGGGAAAGGGAAGATCGCTCGCCTGCGTTCCTAAATACCAGACATACGCTTGAACCCTTCTACAGGCGTGGAAAGGGTTTCTCCTTTAAGCAGCGGTTAAATATCTTCGCCTAAATATGGGAAATTTCCAGATTGATATTCAAAAGGACAATCCCAGAAAATTGATCTGGGGCAGTGACTTTCTTAATTTTTAGGCTTTTGATAAATCTTGAGTCTTCTTGAATAATGAAAATATTACTGAGATTGTGCTAATTGAAACGTGCGAAGATTGGAAGGGAATACATTTTGTTCTCTAACGTTGAATTCGAGGCGAAAATCGAGGTGAAAAGCCTTGCCTTATCTGTCGAGTAAGATTTAACCTCGGTGTCATTTACAATAGCGGGAACAGCCTCTTTGCCTCTGTTCATAAATTGGTTGGTGATTTTCCAGAATTTCGTAATGCACTTTGTTTCTTTTCAAACTAGCTTTGAAACACTTGTGCATAGACACACTCTGCATGTCCTAGAACATTATACAATTATTACAGTAAGAGCCAATCCATACCGCTATACTAATTGCATATAAAAGAAACGGTATAGTTCAACGTAACCACTACTGGCGGTGGTTACGTTGAACTATGGCTGATGCGCGTTCAGGGGTGAACGTTAGCTGACAGTTCGGGGCTGTTAATTTTTTTTTCCCTTGCGAATATACATCAATTTCAATATGTAACCTTCTACCTTGTGTGATACTCGGATTTGGGTTTGTGATTGATTAAATATTTAGCAAAAGAACGGAGCAGAATAATCCCTGGTTAATTTAGAGATTAAAAGAGTAGTTATGACATTAATAAAAACTACACATGTGCCGATGGTGGATTTAAAAAGAAAATGACAAAATTAATTACATATTTAATGGTGAGAAAATAAAAAATATAAGTGTGACCACTATATGCATCCATAATGCATCGTCGTGGTGAAAAGAAATTAATGCTGGTAATCATATGGCTCTGTGGAATAAAATAAAAATACTGATCAAGGAAGAACACTGCATATCTAGACGTCAGTAAGAATCACTAGATATGCTAGTCTATGAGGACGTCTAACATTGAAATAAATAGAATAGCCGCTAATTATGAGACACAAAATACAGCATGTCTTCAATATCATCAATTATAACAAGACAGCCAACAGTAGCAGTTGAAACACTAATCAGTAGGCAGGTTAAATTTAAGACTTGAAGTTCACTTCAGAAAAATGTCATAATCGGGCAATGGTTTAGTGGATTAAAACTATGATTTTTGAATTTCGTCACATTATGAAAACGGCAAGCAAAAACTGTCAGCTAGTCATGTGCCATGCGTGATACACGATTAGGCGATCATTTATCTTTCGATACATAACTGACGTTTTTTTCTCGCAGTAGGTTGCCATTTCTTTCTGCGGTTGACCAGTTGCCATCCAAGGCAATACAATCCACCCTGACATGCTATTTACCCATAGCCAGGGAGATAAGAAGAGGATTCATATATTCCCCAAGAGCATTAGCACGTAAGTGAATCTAATGGATTCAACTGGAATTCGAACTCGGCTCTCTGATTCCACAATCCGTGCCTCCTCAAGCAATAACTGTGTATTACTAAAAATAAAAACCAGACGATATACCTTAACGCGTGTCGTGAGAAAAGTTCAGAACGGCCGAATCTTTGTGATAACAAAAAAGATGAGGACAATATTCCAAATAACTATGAATAATGATAATTTCTCATCCCAGAAATGGCGTCGACAGCATCTAGAATATGCGGAATCAATGAAAAGAGTGATGCAGAAGTCCTAAAACGATAGAAATAGGGAAATATGATTTGCACCATCTGCAAAAATATATTAAAATTTGGGAAGTTACTTTTAGGAAAAATAAAAATGTTAGACTGCTGTGGATTCTCTAAACTTTGAACTCATTCCCACATATAAAGAATAGATTTCAGAAGACCGTAGAGAGATTCTATTGACCACTTCTGAGAATCCCATGGACAGCGCAGAGGAAAACGGAAGAAGTTTTAAGAAGAAATTGTCCTCAATCAAAATGTTTTGTGGCAAGTTTTCAAGAACTGGATACTGACAAGATATAATGTATGAAATTAAACGAAGAGGAAACACTGTTTAACCTTCCTAGGAAAACTGGGATAACGAATAGCAGAACAAACGCCATCATAACAATGATGCGTGTTAAAGCGGAAGAGTTACTCAGAACAACAAAAAACAGGAAATTGCGGAAAGTAGTGATCGCCTATGCCATTAAAGTATATGTCACCAGAAGAACGAAATGCGCTTATAAATCGTCTGATTTTAATCCAGTGGAATTCGGGGATTAATTGAAACTTGGTCTTCATAAACAGAAGCCCTAGAATGTGAACGATTTGGAACGATTCTCTATCGGAGAAAAGTCGGAAATACCAATTGAGAAATACATAAAAGAAAAGAAAGAACCTATTAGTTGTTATCCGTGCAAAATAAACTCTTTTCTTAGTTAAGATGGCGGACTACTTATACAAATTATTTTGTATGTAAATATTGCTTAGTGTGCAATATATTACATAGCGTTGTGAAAAACATTTTAAAGCATGCTTACTGAATGTGATATTTAAGCTAAGGTAAACTATTGATGTCTTGGCGATAAACCTGTTTTTCTGAGAGAACTCCATGGTGGTTAAAAAAGATGTCTTCTTATGCTTTCATTATTAATAGGGTTCTGAATGGGAATTGAAAAATTTAGAAAGCAAATTCGAAACATTATAAAGTTATAAACAAAATTAGAAATTTCGACCATTGTAACATATTTTAATCATGATGATCATGGATAAAAGCGATTTTTTATATATTGCCAAATGTCACTGAAATAGTTAATTCTGGAACACCCTCTACCGGGTTTATCAAAAATATTTTTACAAACAATGGAGGCTGGTTCCTCAAACCAAAATAAAGTCCAAAAATCCATATAATTATATGTCTGTGAAACCTTCATTTTTGAGTTAAGTTTCAAAAAGTTTACGAAAGATTGCCTGTGTAGTAGGGAGTTAACTGAGAAGAGTTCCGTTTAGAAATGACAGTATATGCATATCGCGACCAGGCAGATATGATTTATATATACGGCTCCAAGGCTGCACAGCCGAATCAGGTTATATTGCCAGATCGAAGGCAGCCAAGTCATCCAACATTTGCTGTTTCTTATCGTCGCGTTGCTGAAACAGATTCCGTGGAAACACATACTATGGGTTAAAGAAGACAGAGATCCGCTCGAGTGGCTGTCGGAGATGATCCAGTTATCGGAACGTGTCAAAACATATGACCATGTATGTTTGCTTGAGAAAGGGGTTATTTGTTTTTGGAAAAGGGATATTTGAAAAAACTTCATAATACAATGAATTCATGTCTGTATTACAGCAATTATAGATTGCAGGTAGCTCTGTGTAAATTAAACTCTGTTTAATACCTCCATGTTTTAATGTCGATTTAATTACACACACAAACACACACACATACACACACATATATGTATATATATATATATATATATATATATATATATATATATATATATATATATATATATATATATATATATATATATACATATATATATATATATATATATATATATATATATATATATATATATATATATTAAGGCATAACAAACATTTTTTTTTATTATAGGCCATGATAGATTTAAAATAAAAACACCAGTCGACAGGTTTCGTCCCCCCTCATCAGAACTGTTAACGGGGAAAAGTAATTTTGAAGAACAAGAAAGTCTGTAATGGATGTGACATGAATAAATGGGGAGGGAAGAGAAAAATTGGCATTTGCATCGGATGCGTCAGTACGAACATATCAGAATGTTTGTGTCAAACTGAGGCAAGTGCAGATGATTTCGAAAGGAGTCGGGTGGGTCGAATGGCGATTACGAAAGTATAGCAGCTTGTTGTGTCCACTAAAATATCAAATACAATATTTATAAACCAATCACATTCTATAAAGTGCTTAAGTCTTAAAAACACACCAATAAAACCATATTATACAAATCAGAAGCGTTGTTGTATTAGTCAACATGATTTACGTAGACACCGCCAAAATATCGTGCGGAATTAGTAGAAGACATACCATGTGGATTTTTAAGGCCAATTAGGAAGAAATGAATAATTTAATTCTGGAGCCGATGTTCTTACGAGAAAGTGTATAAAACCCACGATATCCGGCCCCATATAGGATAAGCGCAGATGTCACCAAGGTCCAAGTCAATCTCCCTGATGATCTTCACGAACACATTCACGTCTACTTGCTAAAATCGACAGTGCTCACGAACTTGAAAGAGACTGCTTCGAACGAAAAAACCTCTCTTCACAGTAAGAATCAAATTCTATCCCCTGTATCCTCTTTACTATTAAATACACAGACATGTGCTGACTCTTTCACAAACACAAATATAACATTTTATTGTTCCTGACATACATACACAAATACAATTTTATTACTTTATTAACTGAAACAAAAAGATATTACTTTCTAATCTATGAACAACTGATTGTATTCTTGTCATTGTAGTAAATTCATATGTATTTGTCGAAACAACGTTGTATTTTTCAACTGAATTTTATTGTTTCAACGAAGATCGTGTGATTATGCTAAACGGACGAATTACAATATTTTATGTTATTGTATCGAATTCTGACACTCCGAATTTTGACATTCCATGAAAAGCTTTTGGAAGCATTCCTACAAATTAAATCCGATCGTTCTGATAAGAAATGAACTACTGAATTTCTAGCTGAGGGCCTCAGACACAACACGCAGACCAACATCAAGTTCCTTGGGTAGGTAGTGTTGCCCTGTATCAAGGGATTGGCTGCTGGAAGACCCTATGTCTGGCAACTGGTATCTGCACCATGACACACAAGCAGGACAACACACTCATGCCTCTCAGACAATTTCACCCCTTACATATGGCCACTTAACTCCGCAGATTTCAACCCTCTTGATTATTATGTGTGAGGCGCAGTTGAACTGAAGGCAAAGATTATAACAGCATTCACAAAAATTAACAAGGATTCTGTGCTGAAGAGGTGCAGGATATTCCGAAGTCGTCTGGAAACCGTGGCTGAATCGAATGGCGATTTTATTGAATATATTTACATTTTAGTATTTGAAGATATTTTCTAATTATTTTGTATGTGTTTATGTATGTATATATCCATATATGTTTTTGTGTATTAATATATCCATATATAAAAATGCTGCGAATTTGGCCATTCGTCATATACTTCGGTTGTATTTATTGGAATCTTTTTTTGCTTTTATGGAATTAGCCTTTTTTATCCAATCCGAGAATGATTCAGCTATCATAATTTTAACAATGGCATTAATATTTTTTAAAGGTAGCCCTTAAATCGAGAATTACACGCGAATTTAAACTCTTTATGTACCTCATCGGATTTCTAAAAAGCTATTGTATTTAAATGTGTTACTTACTTGATGTGATTGAAAAGATATTTAACATATAAATAAATTATATTATTATACATTGGAAAAATATCTTAAAGCCTAATTAACTAAATAATAACCAGGTTTAAAATTGCGTATAATATATATATGTCAGGTCATCCCATAAGTTCTGTCCGAATTTTGAATAAAGAAAACAAATGACCAAATATTACATTTAATTACATATTTAAACCAACAATGTATTTTCCCTGATTATCAATGAATTCCTTCCATCTATTAACAAGCTTACTATTTCCATTACTGTAAAATTCTGTTGGCTTTGATTCGAAGAACTCACAAATGTCAGTTTTAACCTCTTCCTGTGTTACAAAAGCTGTTTCTTCCAAATGATTCTGTAAGCTACGAAACAAATGGTAGTCTGAAGGAGAAAGGTCGGTAGAATAAGGTGGATGAGGAATTTACTCCCATTTTTGTGACGTGATTCTTGCCGTGTGTGGTCGCGCATAGTCCTGATGAAATATCACCAGTTTTCGATTCACTAGAGCAGGTATTTTTTCCTCAAAGCTTGGTTCAAACGCTCTAATTGCTGACAGTATATTTGAGCATTAATTGTTGCATTATATGGTAAGAATTCAAAGGGAATTCTTCCTTGGCAATCCCACCAGATTGAAAGATGAATATTTTGCCCATGATGTTCAATTCCCGGCAGTGGCTGGGGCCCTATCCCATTAATATGCCACTGTTTACGACGCTTAACATTTCGATAAAATATCCATTTTCCGTCGCCAGTCACAAGTCTATCCAAAAATGGTGAAACAATTTTGCGACAATGGTGAGAAAAGCAGATGTCAACTCGGGATTTGAGGTTGTTTTCAAACAATTCATGAGGCACCGATTTTCCAAGTTTAGGAACATTTCCAAGTTGTTGAAGCTGACGATGAACAGTTGTATGGTTTGAACCGAGAACCACTGCCAATTGCTCAACTGATAAATCAGGATTTTCTTCAAGGGCTGCTTCAAGAAGCTTTTCATCAAACTCAACTGGACGTCCGGTTCGTTCTTAATATTCAAGGGTGAAATCTCCACCTCTGAATTTTTCAAACCATCTTCTGCAAGTTCTTTCATTCACACATTCCTCTCCATAAACTGAGTGAATGTTTCTGCTGAGTTTCCTTACTTGAACTCATAAAGCATTATGTGCCTCAAATGATTCTAGGGTACTTCCATGTTAGCAGGGTTTTAATCAAACAAAATTTTATTTTATTGTTCTCTGAAATAAAATTTGATCAGTTTAAATGCATCTAAACATAAAAATAATGTTCAGCTCCATTAGACATTAAAAATACTTTTTAAATTTCGTTAAATAAAAAAAAAGTTAAAATTCCGACAGAAATTATGGGATGACCTATATATATATATATATATATATATATATATATATATATATATATATATATATATATATATATATATATATATATAGAGAGAGAGAGAGAGAGAGAGAGAGAGAGAGAGAGAGGGAGGGAGAGATATATAGATAGATAGATAGATAGATAGATAGATAGATAGATAGATAGATAGATATTAAGTACAAAAATTGCTAGAGGTTGTATTGGAAACACTAAATTGAATGAATAGTTTAAATGCTATGCTCACATGGAAATATTAACCCACAACGAATATATGAATTAGGTAGAAGTCACATATGAAGTAATTCAGATACGATAAATGGTTCAAAATAATAGTGTCTATTTATTATTCATACTATTTACATAATTCGGGTTGTTGTCCACATCTATCTTTACATATTCACAATATTTCAACCATTGTACACTCTGGCCTTCTTCAGGCGATTGGAATTTTGAACTGAAATCTTTATTTCGTCCCTCGGATTAGATAGTTCTAGTTCAAGTTCCATGCTTCTTCTGGATGTGTCTAAGTTAACTCTTTAGCGACACTCATTAGTTCCAAGCGATGTTTTTATCCATTGGGCCATGTTTCCATGAAGACATCAGAGGATGAATCTTTGGAACTTTTCTAATGTCTAATTACCTATTTGTTTTACCAGTGATTGCAATTTTTGTTGTTATTATTGCTTTTCTCTAAGCACTCCGTATTACTAGTTCCCATATTGTATTTATTTATATGCTTAGCCGGATTAGAAGATTTTTGTAGCCTAGCACATATTTCGATTCCTTAAGTTTTCGTATTTTTCAGTAATGTTCTCTGTCTACTATATTAAGCTCATCCCACAGGAGACAGTGGCCTGAATTTCCCTTCCATATATGGTCAACTACGCCTGATCTTTCTATTTCCCCTCGTGTTATGGTTAAACGATGTTATTGCAGCCTTAACTTAAGGGTGATGGCCTGCTTTTATATTTCTTGCCACTACTGCACGGTATGGCGTACATGCAGTTCCAAGTCTCTTCTATGGGGGGTCTTACTTGGAAGATGTATATCCAAAGTGTTATTGAATGTAGGCCTGATGTTATATAGACGAAATATCTATATATTCTTTTCAGAAAATTACCTTCACATATGGTCGGCAAGCTGAAGGTCTTTTCTGAGTGTTTTGCCATATTTTTTTGTATTTATGCAAAAATAAATATCATTTAAACATTTAGACAGGGGAATATGAAAGGATTCCTGAAAGAAAAACATATTTTCCACGCTATATTTGGCGTTGGTCGAACCGATTGACTGAAATACTTCTAAAATTCACACAGACAGTTGTCAGAAGAGTGTTTACGAAAGTTAGCAAAAAAAGCTAAATTTTATTACGAGATACAAAAAACAGGAACTTGTGGAGAACCACGTATTAAAGGGACGAGTCACACAGAAGAAGAATATAACAGTTGAATATAGCATAGTTGTCTTAATTAGTTAAGAACTCAATGCCACAAAATTATAAAAAAAAACACGTCTGTACCGGTGACCTGTTACCAATTTTGTAATTTTGCCAACTCCCATAAGAATACCTTATTTCTGTATTTTTTACTTGGAACAGTAAACATCATAATTTGTGGGTGACGTATTAGATACCGATATATACCTTAAAATTTAGATGATGGGAAAGAAGGGAAAGTGGTGGTCGTTAGCAGTCGAATTCAGACAGAATTTGCTATCTGAATTTCTCTGTCTCTCGCTTGCACTGATAGTCACACAGTTTGGCAGTATTCTCACTGAAAAAAAATGAATTTCAAATGCGAGACTCCTAATTTGTTTTCATTTCTTTTTCATCTGCTTTTTTATATTTATTTCAATTATTCTCTCGTTCTAATATTTTTCGTTGATTATTCAAGTACTTTTCTTTTTGGTGTCATCCTCTCATCAAAGATAAGACAATACATCAAATAGAATCGATCAAAATCATATTGAGAAATTAATATTTCTTCACGTTGACATTTATATATATATATATATATCATATTGAGAAATTAATATTTCTTCACGTTGACATTTATACATATATATATATATATATATATATATATATATATATATATATATATATATATAGTTTCTGTGAGCTTACACCCAAGATCAAGCAACATTGACTCACCTCATTCTGCCAGCATTCTCTATTTTTCTCGTAGCCGATTTTCCTCATGCTTTATTTAAAATAGTTTCACTCCAAGGAAGGCGATAAAGCATCGATGGCTCAACGTTACAAAGTATGAAAAACATATGGGAAGACCTTACTGAGAGGAAATGACAAAAAGAACAGGGTACACAGCGAAAAAGGATGTAGAATTTTAATATTTTAATTTCGTAGTTGACATAATGTTTAATATTTGAAGATCGTAATTGATAAGAAATCAAAATACGGGAAGTGAGTCTAATAGGCGAGATGTATAAGAAAATTATTAGGATGTAAATTAAGGTTATATCTAGCTATTTCAACAATAAAACAATGAGTCCTTGTTGGCAAATACTACTACGTTTTAATCCGTAAGGTCAATATACCAAAGATGAAAACCCATTAGATCGATTGCTATGCTACCAGTAGCTATGATGAAAGGATAAACTATCAACTGTAAAAAAATTGTAATGCCTTGCCATTAGCAAGGAGAACATCCAAAAGTGATAGCTACGAATTGGAAAATCAAAATTAAGCTACTATCCTAATTTAATTATGCGTGATAAATTATTACATCTGATCGAAAATCCGACTGAGAATGGAATCTGACTGTCACCCTGAAAGAACAAAAGTTACCATTCACAAGATTAAGTCCGATATTAAGAAACGGTGATATTTAGTTGGAAATAAATATAATAGATTTAAACTGTTATTTATAATCGATATTTGTACGTCAGTCGGTGCGTGACATTGTCCTTAGAGATATAAGTGAAATGTGGTTCTCGAGAATTACATCACGAACGGCGCATGGGAACAACGGAAATGTTTTAAAAATATAAGCGAAACGGATACTATTTCCGATGTTCAAAAAGAGACAGTTGACATTTCACTTGAAAAAAAAAACAGGAAAGCGTGCTTGGCGAATCTGACACACAGAGAACATATTAAAGAAGAAAGAGACACAGAGAAACAGCAAGTAACTTATATAAAAAGCCTGTGTATATGAATTCCAGAACACGGAGTTTATGTGATTGTAAAGGGTGTAACATTATTCAGTGCTACAAGAGACAGGAAATGATAGACAGTCATTCGTCGTGAAGGAACGGGCACTCACAAGAATGTATGTATAGGTGCTTCCCTTATTTCTGAGATGTAATTAATTTTCTATTTCTGTTCAAGAATTATTATTTCTGTGGTTACGCTTTTGTGTCTCTTAATATATTCCCCTTATTATTTCTTCTATCAGCTCCTACCATCTTTGAAGATATAGGTTATTCGTGTATTTCATTAATCAGAGAGAGAAAAAATAACTAACTACAAACAGAATATATCGAGAGATCCCAATTGTAATCTTGAAATTTTCACACAAGTACGATTTACAGTACTTCAGTGTTGATCAGTGACAACGAATCTAATATTCTAAATTTCCCAATATCGGTGCCAATGTTAGCAATATTTTTGTCTGGAACAAAATTCTACAATTACAACTAGAATCAGAAGAATAGAGTTGAAAATTATATGGCGCGTAACGGAGAGAGCGTGCTTGAAGTATCTGACACTCACTGGATATAGCGAAGGATAAAGGTAGGGAATAACATAACAAGTTTGTGTAAATGGTTGTGATAGTAAGGATTGATATGTATAGCAAACAGAAAATCACTGCTAAGAGATAAAAAATTACAACAGACATTGGAAAGCCATAATATCCTAGACTATAAAGGTGTATAGACAATAGAATGAAAAGCCTGTCTGGTAGTTTCCGATTTTCCTCGGCTTAATTATCCATGTTTTCCTATTTCTTTTCTGATACTAGAAGAGAGGGCTGCAAATATCATAGGCTAGAGAGGAAAAATTATGCTAAAGCTGTCTAATTTTCCATGCATTAATTTCAAATCTTGTTAATAATAACTGCATTGTTTCCTTTCCTGGTTGGCTGACATCTGACTGCTCAAAGAAGCGTGTTCTTCCTGTTGGTCAGAAATGTAATCAACAGCAGAAATAACATCATAATCCTTGCGATATTGGTCCCCAGTGTGACGTCCTAATATGGCAGCTGCTGATCTAGGGTCTTGTCCTGGTCGCGGCGCCACTTGAAACACTGATCCGGAGTGGGTGGTGTGATCCTGCAATCACTCACCGTATGTGAGTCAGTCTAACCGTGGGACACCCGCTGAAGTCCTGATCGCGACGAAAGATGTGACACTCTAAATGTGCTGATTACGACGGCATCGGATGTGAGATTCTAACTCTTGTCTTGGTCGCGATTTATGTCTGCTTAGATACGGCATCAGCTTTGTCGTCTCCAGCTCGCCTCCAACGTCTGGTTACCGAAGCAACTATTTTGCTCTCGGTCCAATCTACCCATGTTGAGATTTGATCTTAGGTTGTCGAGATCAATCAGGCGTCGGGCCGTAGTGCGTGCCGAATCCGGGTCAAAGGTGAGGCTGCACAAATGAAAAAAAATAAATGAACAATTCACGTAGTTCGAATGTTGTTAAGGAATAACAATTTACTTTCTATCTGTTTGTTGGATACATGAGTGTGTCTCTCTCTCTCTTCCAGCCCACATATATGGATTGTGGCACTTTTGCGTTTCTTAGCGAGTTTTGGTATCTTAAGTTGTGTTTCAGTAAACGGCTTTTGGTATCTTCAATCTATGTCTGTTAAAACTGGCATTGGTGGAAAATTTCAGTCGGACTTCACTGATTTATTGTTGGTTAGAAATCTAAGTCGAAAGGCGTGGAATTCGTGCGGTCACCTGCTTCGAGGCGTTATTCTCTAACTCTCAACTCGTAACTGCCAACTTACTCGAACTCTTCACGAAATGTAACTGTAACTGCAACTCTCTTAACACCCGGGGACGTTCGTTTATATGGACGTCGACCAAAACCGGGTGTGGGGGCCACACGCGGTCTGGATTCCTGGATAATTTCAAATCCCCAATAATGATTTTTTTGTTTTCGGACAGGAAAATTCATCACTTTCCATTTTTGGAAATCTATCGCTCTTTGTTTAGAGGGGTTCACCCACTTTCGTGAGGAGAGTTCGGGGGAGAATTATCCTGCTAAAACTCTTCCTCTTCATACCAAACCCTTCTAGGGGCGTCAATAACAATTCCCTTCCTTCTCATATCTTCACCTTCTGTGAGGAGAGGTCGGAGAAGAATTATCCCTCTAGGCTTATCCTTCCTCACACTGGTACCTGACACCATCCTCCTCGTGGGCGTCAACAAGTTTCTCCTTCTTTACCATATTTTTCGCCTCTGCCTATCACTTCATGCTACCCTGGTGTGGGTGTGGCTAGGCTGGTGTTAGCTTACGTTGACACTCCCAAGGGAAAGAAAAGAAAGAAAAGGAATTATCTTCTCGGAATTTTTTTTTCACGTTATCTTTCAAAATTCTTATTAATCCTACATTGCCATAATTTAAAAAAAAATCTTTTTCGTTATCGGTCAAAATACTTTTATACCTCAAAGAGTGTGATCGTTAAATTCTTTTATCTTACTTTAGACATCTGGTAATTGTCCAGCGCATTTATTGCTGACTCTTTAACTATTGCAATCAACCTTTACCTGGGTGGTTCTTTTCATTTGATGAGCAAAATCGTTTTTGTTTTTCTCGTTTCAACTGCCCAGGTGACCATTTCTGGCGACAGAGATCCTTGCCGTGTACAGCTTGCCGTCCATATCAATGTATTTGTTTCGCTTAATGCGATTAATTCCGTCTTTCTTGTTAACCGAATTCTGTTGAAACCATTTTTCCACACGTAGTTGACCGACATTCGAAATTTCGAGTGTCAGCTATGCGTGTGGTCAAGACCGTTTCTCTTATCAGGACATTAATTAATGTTAACAGATCCACGATCTGTCTCCCTTACAACTTCCCATTTTCTTGCGAGAAAGGAAAAACAATTATATCTCACATCGCAAATGAAAATAAAAAAATAAAATATTTTACCCATTTTTTGTTTGTAAAAATAAACAAATAATGTCGCTCAGTATGCCTTTCGATCTATCTTCTTCTCGCTTTAAGTAATTTCCGTTATTAATTTATGTGATTAATTAATTAATCAATTAATCACCGTAGCTAAATAGTGCCACACCAATATCTTTTCATATTGGGGAAAAGATTATAGTCAAATCAGGAGAATAGGGAGGACGACCAACAAGTTCAAACACACAATCACTCACAACAGCTATTAAAACCAAGGACATATCTGCTGGAGCATTGTCGTGATGAAACTAAAGCACTTTTGTCAGTTTTACGAGGCGTTTGGTCTTGACAGCATTCGTAACTGTATCAGCAATTTGGCATAATATTTTACAATGATGGTGTAGCCGTCTTTAAAAAAGATTAATAAACAGAATGCCTTCCTCGCACAAAAGAAACTGCGACCCTCATCTTCTCTCTAGATGAAATTTTACTAACCATTTTGGAGGAGGTGATATGCGGTGTTTCCACTGAATACATTGTCACTGTCTCTGGCTCAAAATGATAGATCCAATACTCATCCTGGGTTAACAAACGTTCAAAACCAAGTGTATATGCTTCAAACAATGTCAGATTTAACCTGATGTTGCCCTTTTGATTTGGTATCAGAAGACGCTGAAGCCTCCGAACAGAAATCTTTTTGTATGCCAAGTTCATTGAGAAGAATTGTCGTAACTCTTTCACGGGATATGGTAATAGCAATTGCTATTTGATTTATACTCTGTCATCCATCATCATGTGGTGAGAAAGTTCAATGTTTCCACGGTGGTAGCAGGTGGAGAACGTCCAGACATTGGGTCATCTCCGATACTCTCCCTTCTCATCCTAAATTTAGCTGCACACATTTCAACTAATGTTAAAGCTGCAGCATAGTTTCTTAATGCAGCAAATATGTTTGCAAGACTGTACTCCGGGCTTGAACCCTCTTTCTATAGATATTTGATAACCCCACGTTGCCAGATTGTCTCTCTTCGCAAAAGAAGCCGCTACTAATCTTCTTTGAGCAGTCGGCTGTCAGTTTGCCTAAAAAGTGACTATAGATTTATTACGAGGAAGTAATTAATGCATGGAATAATTCACAACTCGAGCGTGAATTTTTCATAGTCAGCCTATTTTTCGGCTCACCCTTGTACATTTTACCCATTGTATTTCCTTATCTCTACTTATATAGAATTTTTATTTTCGTATCTCTTCTTGGAATACCCCTTCATTTTTTTCCTCTGTCAGGATGACTTATACTATCATTCAGGAGAGCAATTCTATTTACATTCTCACTCGTACGTTTTTTTACTGAGATGAAATGGAACTTTTATATTGAATCGAATTGTTGCTAGGAAGGAAGCTTTGCTGCGTGAAGCCTGTCAGTTTGTCTCAACAGAATCAATTTTGTATGTTTTTTAAGTCTACCATTTTTCCCTGCATTGAATATTGCTAACACATCTGGTTTGATATTACTGCTATATATCTCTTGATTTTTGGGAAAAATTCGTAAAATGAATCAGCGATATTATCGGTGAAGTCCTAGCAACTCTGCTTAAATTAGAATTCTCTCCGCCGTTATCTAGCTTCCCAGTATATATTTCTATGAATGATTAAACCTTAATTGTTCTAATATGCGTTTTTCTTTGAAAACTTGACTACATGAAATTAAGCGAATTATTTGATTGATAGATTATGTTTCAGCATTTTACTGTTTAAATAGATAGATGTAACCGTAATTTCTATTTCGTTAGGTTCTTCTCTGGAACTCCCTTTCCGCCTTTCTGCTTTTCTGTCAAATATAACCTTAAAATATTTAAATGTAACGTCAATCGCCACCTGCTGTCTTTTGAATGCATATTGTTTGCCTTTTTTCACTACAGACTTCTTCTTGTTTTTTTGGTTGTTTTTTTTTTTACTTTCAGTAACCTCATCAGTCTTCGTGGTTTTATCGTCTTCCTTGGGGTGAAATGGTTTTAAAATTAACACGGCCAGCCCGACAGACTTTTGTGTCTTTTTCACTTACTTGTCAGTACTGGCGCCGCTCAACTGCTGCTTATCTGTTGACCACTCCTTTCATCCATCTGTTCTGCGAACGTTGTGGTCTTTGACCACAGTGCAGTGAAGATGGAATTTCTCTCCGCATTTAAGTGTTGAATCGATATGCCGGAACCATGTTATTAAAAAAAGACAAGAATGCTTCCGCCGGTGAAAATAACGAAAAAGGCTGCTGGGTTAACTTTCAATGTGTTTATATAATCGTTGATACAAAAATGTTGAGACTCTCCATTCCACTATCTATCGTGACAATTAATCTCTTGCTTCTAAAACCTGGAGGTGGTTAAGCATTCAAACGAATTGTTAGGTCGTTGGGAAGTCTCTTCAGTAATTCTCTTGTCTGGCTCAACATCAGCAATGCTTGTGGCTGGCTCATCCTCAGCAATTC
>OZ038482.1:31429919-31439919 GCA_964036315.1 Acanthosepion esculentum | reverse complement strand
AACAAATTACCAGCAGCTAAAATAGCAAATCTAACACCAGATGCTGGCAATAGGCTGCTAAGTGTTACTGAAAAGTGCAATAAATTTTAGGAGGTTCTTATTATTTTTTGTTAATATATCTTTTATTTTTAAAATATTTTTTGTATGTTTTTCCTTTAAGAAATTGACGAATTTGTTCTAAAATCTTTTCATATTATTTATATACATTAGTTTTACAAGGTATAATAATATAAAAGTATCAAAATAAATAGTTGCAAATAAACTACTGACAGTCAAATTAGTCTGTTTTGTTAACTTAGTAAAATTGTTTCCAACCAAAAACAATAGTTTTCTCTATCACTATATATCTAAGTTAATAATATCCAGTAGATTCTAAACAACATCATAATAGATCTTTTAACATTAAAGACGTAACACTTTATACCAATTCATAAATTGCATATAATCTCTAGACGGAGTTTATTTGTATCCACGCACAACTACATACATGTATATAGTGAATATCAGCGAGAAAATTATTAATATATTACCACGCTATTTATCTATGTCTCAACGGTCATACTTTTCATTATGACTGTTTAGTGAGAGTAATAATTTTTATGGCGATTTGGAAATTCTTTCTTATGAATCTGAGATTGATTCTCCATGTGGTCGACAATTGCGAATGAATATGCAGCACATTACTTAAATCATTCAATATTAAATATATTCTTCTACAAACACGTTGAATTAAATTTAACGTCTCCTAATAAACGACGATTTTCACCCATCAAAGTATTCTCGAGGATAAGAAAATTAATTATATCTTCGGCAGTTTATATACAAAATAAACGAGTTTTCACGCATCATTGGTTTTTCGATCACGCTGTTGTTGTAGGAATCATTGGACGATAAGTGATATGATGTGGGTGGAGAAATTGCAATATATTTTTTCCAGAGATACGTTGAGTTCACTACTTTGATCTTTTGAAAAATTTCAGTGATAAAAGCTTTAGAAAAGTGACTATAAATGTTAATACAACGTTTGGGTAGCTAATATTAATATTCCAATATATCAAACACCAGAAGATAATAAGTCTATCTATCTATCTATCTATCTATCTATCTATCTATCTACATATATATATATATATATATATATATATATATATATATATATATATATATATATATATATATATATATGAAGAGATAGAGAAATATTTATGTGCCTATATCTCTATCGAGTTAGTATTCCATAGGTTCCAAAAAATAAACACAATTCTGACTAGAAAAAATGCATTGAAAATGTATATTGCTCACAGAGGAGAGGAAAAAAATAACTAGAAGTACGCGCGCGTGGACAAAAAGAGAGAATTCATTGTTACACTTATCTGATTGATGTTTGCTTCAGCATCCCGACTCGAGAGTTACGTAAGCGGACCTGTCCGTCCACACGCCATGAAGTATGAGCAATTTCCTGCAAAGATTTGTTCGGTTTTTGTTTCTTTTTATGCATATTTAACACTGGTGTGAGTTTTCTTTTTTATTTCCTACGTTCAGCTGTGCGCATCTTGCCATACGACCGTCTCTGAAGTTCTAAGCTCGCTTGCTCTTTCCGTATGCGCGGATGTACGTCAGTGTACGGTGTCGTGTGAATTTTGAGCTTTTTTTTTCACTTTACATTCATTCATGTCGCCTTCTTATTTTTTCATTATTATTTTTATTTATGTGACTTATAGATTTTCTGCTAGGTAAGTTGTATTTCGTTTTTTACATTATTAATTGACATTAATGATTAAGTGATATATATATATATATATATATATATATATATATATATATATATATATATATATGTGTGTGTGTGTGTGTGTGTGTGTGTGTGTGTGTGTGTGTGTGTGTGTGTGGCCTGATGAATGCGTTTAACAGGAAACAGTCTTTCGCCTCTGAGTGTTGATTCAATGTTCATTTTATATTTACATGCTCTCTATCTGATATTAAGCACTATCGTCTAAATATAGCACACCTTAAAACTATATTTCTTCATATATATATATATATATATATATATATATGATACTTAATGGTAAATATTTATATACACACGCGCGTTCACACACACACACACACACACACACACACACACACACACACACACACACACACACACACATATATATATATATATATATATATATATATATATATATATATATATATCTAATAGCTGTCGACGGCCACATATGTTCCGTCTACCCAATCTCATTCACTAGGCTTGGGTCAACATTTGCTATGGTTTTCAGGCACTTTCTAAATGTGCCGCACGCTGGAGTCGCCCCCATTCCATACCGATAACACATGGAAGTCTCCTTCATAACAAATTGGCCCTATCAGAAAGCGTACTTAAATGGAATATGTAATTAAAATATGTATTTTCAGAATAATTCACAACTATCAATTTCATACATAGAAATTACAACTATCAATTTAATATATGGAAATATGAAAAAGAGTACTGAACTGTTACGTTATATATGTCTATCTATATGTCATCAGTGAATGCTGAACAATCTCTTCAAATTTGAAGAAGAGATTTAGGGTAACCGAAATGTAGACGTACAGAAGAATGTTGTGATTACTATGGACTGCACATGTCAAAATGATGAAATTTCAGATACATTGTGAAACGATACTCATACTTAACATCAAAAACCGTTATAGGAAATTTCTATTATGCATTATGAGGAAAGAGGGGTTAGAAATGCCGACACCGTGAGAGAATATTGGAGGCAAAAGTGACAAAATATAACTTACTTAATGAACATATATAAATGGATGGTAGAACAGGGCTTAGAAGAAAAGGCACAAAGACAAAATTTACTAACATCTACAAAGAACAAGAAATTACGGAGAGCCAGGGTTGTCAACCAAATAAAGGGGCATCTCACATAGAATAAGAATTTAGGAAAGGGACCGTATATTATTTTGTATTTAATAACTAAATCAATTCTATGATTAAATGTCCTAATTAATCTATAATATTAATTTGAATTGTTTAAATTGAAAAATAAATTATCATGTTATAACACAGTAATACTTAAACAGAAAAAATCGGCATTGCATTTTATGATTTCTCTAGATTTAAATTAGGCCGTGATGCTTAAACAATCTCGGTCCGATATACTTTTGACCAAATGACAAAACAGAACGCTATCTTACAATAGAGAAATTGCTACATAGTTGGAGAGGATTTAGAGTGAGTGGAAATGTTTGGAATCAAATTATTGCGTATGATGTGTTATTTTTCCCTCGTCATATTGCTATATATCTTAATACACTGCATAATTGTAAACTATATTTCGAGGAAACACCGATATTTCTCCAATCAATATATTTCCTACGCAAAATCTCATTAGAGAGACTCAACGCCCTGTAAAATGTATTTGAAACACTTACACACTTCTATCTCACGCGCGTCCTCACACACACACACACACACACACACACACACACACACACACACACACACACACACACACACACACACACACAGATAATAAAAATACAGATACAGAATAATAGATAGATGGATATTGAACAAAGATAGATATATAAAGATCAATGATAGATAGATATGGTGCAGTTGATATATATATATATATATATATATATATATATATATATCTTTCATAGACAGTACTGTTTCGCTGTATCACAGCTCCTCAGTACCACTAGACTTCCGAATGCCTCAAGCCAGGATTGAAACACAACTAATTTTGTGTCAGCCAGAGCTATCTTCACTCAGTAGAGTTACATAACTAAATCTAGCATATTGTTTTTACAAATGTAAACAAATGCCACTCAGCCAAAGTGCTCTATTCATTTTACTGAAGAGCTTTGCATTAGTGCAGGTGGCTGTTGTTTATAGAATTAGCTTATCACTCGACAGTGCTCAATTGAAATGTATTTTCAAGAGCTAAATTATGTCATTCACAGACAGTACTGTTTCGCTGTATCACAGCTCCTCAGTGCGACTAGACTTCCGAATGCCTCAAGCCAGGATTGAAACACAACTAATTTTGTGGCAGCCAGAGCTATCTTCACTCGGTAGAGTTACACAACTAAATCTAGCGTATTGTTTTTACAAATGTAAACAAATGCAAACCAGTCAAAGTGCTCCATTCATTTTACTGAGAAGCTTTGAAAATTTATCAGAGTTAACCTGTAGAGAAGACAATCTTTATAAAAAAAATGACAATAGGAAAACACTAGTAATTGCGGACGAGAATATTGTCAATACAGATAATGAAAATATTACCCACACGTGATATTAACTAACGTTATTTTCAGTTAACAATATGAAAATAGCGTTCTCTACATTCCAGTTGTTGTTTTTTTGCTTTTGTTAATTACCTTGTTTAATTAATTACGTACAAAGAGTTTGGGTGAGACAACTGACGATTACGAAGGTATATGGAGTGATCGCTAGTGATAGCGACTCAACTTATAGCCCTTACGTCAATAACTTGAGGAGGTAGTGTTGTCTTGGGTCAAGACGGTGTCTCCAGGAAGACCGTATGTTTGACAAGAGGACTCTGTTCCCTGCCACACAGACACGGGAACCCAATCATGAAAATTTCTGCGGCCATTAACACTCCTTAACGCCGGCCACCTAACTCCGCAGACTCCAACCCCCTTGATTATTAAGTGTGGGGCGTGTTTGTACGAGAGACCAACGTAACTCATTTTAACACCAGAGGATAATCTGAAGGCAAAAAGTATGGCAGTATTCACCAATTAAACAAACAAGCTGTCCAGAAGAGATGCCGGATATACCGAAGTCGTCCGGGGGCCACGGAGACAATTTTATGGAATAAATTTACTACTTAATATTTCAAGATATTTTTGTGTAATTTTGGTAAATATATGATAAATTCGAATTCCATTCTAATTCATTACATTCACTTACGGGCGATTACCCTTGGGAAAGGTATGATTCCTCTTCTTCGCCTCCCACCAGCTATGGGTAAATAGCAGAAGAGACCGGGTTCTACAGCCTTGGATGGAAATTGGTCTACCGCAGAAAGAAATGGCAAACTTCTGCGGGGAAAAAAATCTGCCCCGTGAGTCCTGTATCGAAAGATACATGATTGCTAACGGGTCTATCATGCACGTAAGTGATGTTAAAAGGAAATGTCAGTGTTATGCACATCTTTTTGCAATTTGGACGACCATTTATCCATCGCAGCCGGTATAAGAAAGGAATTAGATAAATATGAACAGAATGAGATACATAGATATCGCGATAGATAAATAGATATGAACAGGATATCTGTCATTCACTGTTTATCGAAAATTAAATACGCTAAAATTAACCTTCCTCTCTGCCGTGCGCCGACGGCTTAGCGGTAGAATTCAGTCGGGTTTCGATCCTAGCTAGAGGCAACCGGATGTCTAACCACACTGAAGAGCTGTGATACCGCGAAACAGTTTGTCTGTGGATGACAATAATATATATATATATATATATATATATATATATATATATATATATATATATATATATATATATATATATATATATGTAGAGAGAGAGAGAGAGAGAGTGATACATATTAACATATGAATAGATTGAGAGATATATACGAATAGATTGAAATAGATACGAATAGTTTGAGATAGATGCATATGAACAGATTGAGTTATATAGGTAGATACGGATAAACTGATATATATATATATATATATATATATATATAGAGAGAGAGAGAGAGAGAGAGAGAGAGAAAAGAGAGAGAGAGAGGGAGAGAAAGAAAGATAGAGTAACAGGCTTAGATAGATATATAGATAGAAACACGCTGAATTATATATATATATATATATATATATATATATATATATATATATATATATATATATATATATAAATATATGTACATATATACATGCATACATGTTTATAGGAAGAGATAGATAGATAGATAGATAGATAGATATTGTAACATTCGAGAGAAAGTTATATTTAAAATATATGTTATTCTTAATTTCATTTCCTAATTCATTGAAGTCGTGAAGTTTTTTGTACTGTATTTTTTTCTTTATATAAATTAACAGATACTAGTACAGTTTCATTAATATTTAACAGTTATCTCCCTTAAAAATATATTTTCTTATCATTCAATGACCACAAAATTGCTTTTTTCAGCATCGAATGACCATAACGAATTTTCAATTCATTTATATTTCTTTCAATACCTCTGGCTGCAGTCACTGAATACACACTCTACATCATTAGCCGTCAATTGTAATTCACGCGGATTTTATTCGTTTTCTTTATCTTAGCTCACATTACGATTCTCTCCATTCAAGCCCATCAGCAATGATCCATATTATCGGTTAATTGTTGTCTGCTTAGTGGCATAGAATATTGATGGAATAAAGCGGATTATTAGTCTGGTTAATTGAAGCTTTACTTCGATGATTTGCTGGCGTAGTAATCGTGAGTTCAATCACTGTCTGGGTCGTACGAATTAAGGCTCCATGGTAAAATGTTCTAGAAGTAACTGATAAGTGAACAAGACGAGATACACAACATAAGTATATATATATATATATATATATATATATATATATATATATATATATATACGCATATTTTAAACGAAGCGTTCATTTTGAATTTTTTCTATCCTGATCTACAGAAGCATGAAAGATTCCGTGTATTGAGCATACAAGAGAAGAAATATGTTTATAATAACAACTATCATGACATGTGTCCGAAATTAAATAATGTGAGAAATGATAAAACGTATCCTAGAGTCTTACATTTAAATATTACACACATACACACCGCCACACACACACGCACACAAACACAAGTTTGTGTGTGTGTCTCTGTGTGTGTAGGAATATATGAATTCACCTATCTCAAGGAATTCAGAACATTTCTTTCTTATAAAAGCGTGCTCAGAGACAGTGTTGAAGGACAAAATATCGAAAGGACAAAATGTCGAACAGACAATGTGTTTAAAAGACAAACTGTCTAATGAAAATTGATGAACGGACTAACTATCGAAGGAAGAAATTTTTGAATAGAATATTGCCGAACGAAAAAAATAAGTCCAATAGACTAAATGGCATAATTATTATACTTATGAAAGTATTCTGTCGGTAAGTAAATAATTTTTATTTAATATAAGAATATGTGATAAAAAAATTTATTCTTAATATTTGAACAAGTATCTGAATTCAAACAACAGCAAAGAGTTAAACATTTTGTTTATGATAATTTACAATTGTTGAAAAGAAAAATATTTTCTTTTTATTTCTGAGGAAATTGCAAATATAGCAAAATATAATTAACGATTGTGTGCGATGATTGTGTTCGTCTCTTGTTCCGTTCAGCATTCAGCATGTCCATTCAAACCTTTCTTCTTTCTATAATTAGTATGTTGAACTTTTTCTTTTCGACAATTTGTCCATTTGTCATTTTGTTTTTCGACACGCGGTCTTTCCACACACTGACCTACTACCCATAACAGAGAAGGAAATAATTAGGTTCGCCAATTCTAATTTACACGCCAATGAAACTTGTACTGGCAAACGAAGATTCCGGCCTATGTATGATAATTACTTAAACTCGTTCCATGCAAAATTAAGTTTGCCAGCAAGATTAAATGTCCGACTTCAAGACATTGTTATTCAGATAAAATTGTCTTATATATTTAATTAATCTATGCGTCTTTTTCGGAAATAACGTTACAATAAGAATTGAAATTACTGCGGTATATATTTTATAGATTACAGAACATGCTGTTGCTAGAGTAAATACGCACACACACACACACGCATATATATATATAGCGATGGAGAGATAAATATATATATATATATATATATATATATATATATATATATATATATATATATATATATATATATATATATATATATATATAAATACCGTCGTTTAGGTGTGTGACTTAAGTTTCGCTGCTTTTCCATGTCATCGAGCACAAATATATCTTATATTTGTATATAAAACAAAAAGATACACTTTATATAATAATATAAGATATACTTTTTGCCCGCTGAGCTGGAAAGCTATCAAAACTTAAGTCCCACAACTAAACATAGGTATTTGTATATGTATATTTAGTAATATATATCTTTTGTCTGTCTAAACACGTCGAGCAATATTATGTTTCCACGTCACAAGTTTGTTGATTATTTATTTGCTAGCCTGTCTATGCACGACAACAGGCGCGGATAGGTTTGCTTATATCTGGTAGTTTGATTTATCCAAATTTATCCAAACATGTGTGAGTGTGTGTGTTTGTGTGTGTGTGTGTGTGTGTGTGTGTGTGTGTGTGTGTGTGTGTGTGTGTGTGTGTGTGTGTGAGATGTATAATATTATGCGATAATGTGAAAATAAATAAAGTGAAGATAATATGACAATGACGAACGCGTCGTTTCGCCGAGAGCTTCTGGTCTCGTTATTTTCTTCAGGTTAAAATGAAAGAACGATAAAACAGTATGTGATGGAAAGTTCTTGGAATCTCTCACTGTGTTATTGTTCTCGTATCAGAATCTCTCACTGTGTTATTGTTCTCATATCAGAGCCGCGAAATCCAACCAATAGAGCATACAAAAAAAACATACAGAATATACAAAAAATGCGAATAATAGTCCTGAAAACCATAAGAAAATTAGACATAAACCTATCAACTCAATAAGAGAGACCATTAAAAAAAAAACTTGGCCAAACGTAACATAAAATTCATCAACACCGCGTCTAAGACAAGGAGAGACATGGTTAGAATAACGCGTGATGGCTACAGTAACAGAACAGATGCCGAAATATATTTTAGATGTTATCTTTTTACTTATTTAAAAAAAATCTTGTGAAATTTTAAATACTATTAAGTAATTTTCCTATATAAGCTATATGCTAATATTTAAATATAGGTCAAGGAAGACGAGTTTCACTCAGTGCAGCTATATCAATGTTGTACTTCTTCTCCATTGCGACCAAGCTGTCCTTCTTTTGGGTGCTGAGTTGTTGACCTGGAGAGTTTGTACATTCCAAGATGAAGTTGATGTTGTTTCGTAGCGTTTTCGCAGTAGCTGGATGACGTCCGGTCCCACGCAACGGTGCCGGTGGATATATGCCAAGCCAGAACCCTTCAATTAATGTTCCAGAGCCATTATTGCAACTGGTCTGTGCCATATCAGCTATTTTCATTGAGTTTTGTTGGCTCTTTAGGGTTTCGGCCAGCCATTGTTATTGTTAAATTGAGTAGAACTATTTAGATGTAGTCGTCAGAAAACCAACACAATGATTTGATGAATGTGGTGAAACTTTTGACAGACCATCCACACTTTTTGGATCTGTCGATAAAAAAAGTAACAGTGCAAAAGACTTGCCACGGAAACTCCGAACGACAGTCCTCGTGTGTTATTATCGGGGAGTTTAACCTCATCTCCGGATCACAGTCAATATCAGCCAGTACACGCCTCTCGGCAGGCACATGCAATATAATGACCGCGTTAAGCTGTCATGGGTTTTCCTTCCCATCTGAAGACTTTTTATCGTGAAAGCAACAATAAAAAGGTTATTTTAACTATCTTCTTGACTTCAGATACTCACACTTCTATTACTTGATATTGAGAGTTTATCTAAATTCTCATCTCCTACGTCTTTTTTTCTTCTTCTCCCTTTCTTTTTCTTCTCTGTATTTTCTCTCTTTCTCTCTTCTTCTACTTCTGTTATTCTTTAAATACTTAAATTCTTAAACTCTTACTTTATTTCTTCATATCTCTGAGCTAACAAGTTCCGCAAGTAAGTTTTGTGAGGCGAAATATCTAGAAGAATTGCGTAACATTAGATTTTGCCATGTAATATATATATATATATATATATATATATATATATATATATATATATATATATATATATATATATATATCGAGATAGAGACACATAAGTTTATTTGCATATGTATGTATGTATAGATTC
>OZ038482.1:31419919-31427419 GCA_964036315.1 Acanthosepion esculentum | reverse complement strand
TAATTACGTTTACTGTTCTTTCTGATGCATTTCCTTCCTCTGTTCATTCTTATTAGACCTTGCGTTTTAGAGCCGCAAATTACTCAACATACAAGGTAACGAAGTTGAAATATATAGGAAATGCTTGTAGCAATGGTTTTCAAATTCGGACAGCCGGAGGTAGGAACATCAGACGTTATAAAAAAACACGCCTACCGTACCCGGCCATCAATTATGAACCGGACAGCAGTGAGAAGGATGGAAGTGTCTAGAGATCTCGTTCGGGGCTGTTTGCTTTACGACTTTAAAGTGGGCTTATAAGCAGCTGCATCAAGTCGCCGCATATGTCAAGCGTTTGGGGATAGTGCTGAGGATGAACGTACTGCAAGGCGTTGGTTTCGAATATTAAAACCAGGAGATTTGTCTCTCCATAATGAGCCTCGCAGTGGACGACCACAGGTCTTGAATGACGGAGTCCTGAAGGCGGCCATTGAAGAGGACAGTATACTAAAGTGTGGTGAACTTGCAAACAGTTAGACTTCACCTGCACCGCCTATGTAAGACGTACACACTGAGCAAGTCAGTTCTGCAAACACTTTTGGAGGTCCACAA
The DNA here is from genome assembly GCA_964036315.1 of Acanthosepion esculentum. Taxonomy (NCBI): domain Eukaryota; kingdom Metazoa; phylum Mollusca; class Cephalopoda; order Sepiida; family Sepiidae; genus Acanthosepion; species Acanthosepion esculentum. The sequence goes on along the minus strand of OZ038482.1, from coordinate 31,426,828 downwards.
GGGACAACGATAGGCAGCCTGCGTATCGCTGCTTTCTGGCCACCGTAACGCATGCTTATTCAATCGAGTGCTTACCAGTGATGAAAAGTGGGTTCTGTACGAAACTCACAAGCGTTCCAGACATTGGGTGTCTCTTCAGGATGCTGTCCCCCACACCGCAAGACCGCCTATGCACCCAGGGAATATTATGCTTTGTGTCTGGTAGGACAAGTCTTCATGTGGTTCATTATGAACAATTATCAACGGCCCACACTGTCACTGGAGACCTATACTCGCAGCAATTGAAACGTGTGCAACAGGCATTGCGCCAGAAGGAGCCAGCACTGGTGAATCGCAAAGGTGTGCCAGGCCGCATGTCGAGCGAGTGGTCAGGGACAGCAACTTGGGTGGGAGACTTTGTGCCATCCACCTTATTCAGCTGATCTTGCGCCATTCGATTACCACTTCTTCCACTCCCTGGATAATCATCTTCGTGGGAAATCCTTCACCAATGAAGCAGACTTGCGCAAAGTCCTCACGGATTTCTTTACGTCAAAACCCCCCGAGTTCTACCGCAAGGGCATTGAACAGTTGGAGACACATTTGCAGAAGATGCAGGATGCCGATGGCGATTACTTCGAAGACTAAATATAAGTTACACATACTGTGAAGCGTTTTCTTTTTTTCCTTTAAAAACGGACATGACTTTTTTGGTTATCTTGTACAATCTATAATTTCGTATTTCTGTTGAAAACAAACATTTATAACAACGTCATTTCATATATCTATACTTTATATAGTAATAGGAATCCATTTATCTCGCGATATAACTGTAACGCACTCTTCTGCCAAACATTCAGCGAATAGCGTGTGGATTGGCTTAGTAGACCAAACTTTGTGTAGGACTCACTTCTGCAGGTGTGATAGATGAAGATGAATGTGGAACTGAAGACTGACATTCTTCTGTGTTTCCTTCGTCCTCTTCTAATCTCCAACAGCTATTTGTAACTTTCTCCTGGCCTTCGTGACTCCTTCTTGAACAGTATGATACCAGTGGCTGCCATCGTCTGACAGCTGCTCCACTTTTCTGTTCCTTCTTCCGAATTTCTTTGAGACACAGTGTAGGTCAACTATCCGACGGTGTCCCGTGGCCAGCCCACCGTACATGATGCATTTTGGCATACGGCCGTCATTCATTCAATGTACGTGATCCATATGTACTTCACATATATTTCTTAAATATTCTTCGTTAAATCTTTGATTGATTAGTCATCAATCGATCACTCGAATTGGGATAAATTCTCGTACCTGCTGTCCTCCTTTCCACCACGGTTCTACATTTGGGACGTTTGTATTTTTGCAATGAAGGTAGCCCTGTCCTTGAAATATTAAGCATATAACGGTATTTTATTCGTAGACGCCGTCGCACATTTTTGTTTGAGCTGAGAAATCACCGCACTTCCTCGTCTCCTTGGCTGCGAGGACATCGGCAAACGTCGTCCATGTGAGAATGACGTCCTTTTTCTTTCATTTTGTGTGTTGGGTCGCCGTTGGGGAATCTCGTTTTGGCTGCGGAGACATCTTTGCACATGCGAGGACGTGGTAATTTCTCGAATCCTTGACTGCGTGATATCATCGCACATTCTCGTTGCCTTCTTTATTGTACTAGAGATATAGGTATGATGGATGCCAACACATTAATGAGAGCTGCCACAGTGAATTGGGTGATTTGTCGTGGATTTAGAAGTACGCGGACGAGAAGCTGACATCCTGTTACAATGGGGATGCAGAGAATTACCGTGTCATGAACTGATCAATCCAGCTGGTATCAAAATGTAGTCTATCCTGACAGATTATGACAAGCTAAGACACATTTTGTTGCCGATTACACGTGAGCGGTGTCTGGACAAATTTTAAACAGTGGACCGATTGTACGCGATCGGTCACCCCTGTTAAGTAACTGACCTTGTTTCGCATCCAGACTTAGTGATGAGTTTGGTAAATACCGGAGTATCTGTTCTGACAGATTATGACAAGCTAAGACAAGCTTTGTGTGCGATCTCGCGTAAGTGTGGGCTGGGAAAGAATTGACCAGCATTTTGGCGAATGACCCGTGTGTACACGCGCGGGTACCTCACGTTAAAACTAACCTTGTGCCGCATCCTGACTCCGTGAGGAATCTCAGTAAATACAGTATTATCAGTTCCGAAGATAATGACAAGATTTATGTACGAACTCGTAAGGCCTGTGTAAATTGTACAGGTTTTGACAACTGATATTATTCCTTATCTAATTCCTCCACTATTTTCTCAATATTATGGGCCTTAAAGTGAGCTCGTACACACGATTAATTGATAAAGCTGCTAGGAAGATTATCGGTTTCCTGAACATCTTTAGTAAGTATCTGACTCATTGTACTATCTTCTACAAGTACAAGACTCAGTTCAGGTCTAAAACATAGTACTGCCGTCATATATAATCAGGAGCTGCTTAACCTCTACTTTCCAGTGTCGGTAGAGTCCATAACTGTCACTTGTTCTTGTGGTTGACGAATTCTTTTCCACCCTAAAGCCTTCTTCTCACAGACAAAACCTATCACTGCTTCATCGCTATTTCCATGGAAAGTGCTCAGACGAAATATGTCCCTTTTCAGCAGTTCTATCATTCATGGCTCAGACCTGCCATGCTACGCAAAAGTTTACCAAACTCACATTCCCTTATTCCATTTATTTTCCACTCGAAAAGCTTCTTCCCGCGAACCACTGCTTCGTGGAACCGACTCAAAACAGAGTGTTTTTCCTTTCACTACAATCCTTGCATATTCCAGTCTGGAATTGTCATTTATTTTCCCCACAGATCCGTATAAACTCAAACTTGAGTGGCTTCCAGGACTTGTACAGAGTGAACACCACTGTAAAAAAAAAACATCTCCTTCTTTGTCTTATGTTTTCTAATTATCGTTACATCGCGATGTACTTATTTTCCTTCTTTTTTTTACAAAGAAAGACACGAAAAAAAAAACGAACAAGTTATGGGTATCTAATTTCTATTTCCTCTATCTCTCCATAAAGTATTACAACATATCACCGAGTTATTCGATTGCGGAAGGAAGTAGATTATACCAAAGTTGAGTTTTCTCATTGGATTTACGTAACACTTACAATGAAATACTTGTAAGTGAACTAGAACATCTCAGATTTTAAAATTAGCGAACATAACCTCAATAACCTCAGACACGTTGATGACAGTGAGTTGACGGCTGACTCCGAAAAGGATCAAAAGATCCATAGAGAATGCTGTAAGTGAAAGCAGGAAGAAGTGTTGATCTATTAACTATAAGAAAAACGGGAATCCATTCTTGTCAGCAAAAGTCGGTGCCGGCAGATTTAGCTCTATTTTGTATACGTCAAAAATTCGTGTACAGAAATTCAAATATCTGAGCAGAAGGGAATGTGCAGGAATGTAAGAATAACTGACGACTGCTTCCGGAAAATGAGCGGAGTATGAAGATATTGCAACATATCAAGCGAGGAAACAGTGCGCTGAAGATCTAGGTAATAAGTTATCAACTTTCCTGCAGTTAATGCGGCATAATACCCTCACAACTGAAGGGAAGGTTTGCAGCGACATATAGGCGGATGCTAAGAATATCTTGACGAGTGCAGGGAAGTTTTATCGTAAGTAGAAGCTACAAAAGAAGCTGGTTGTAACGATTGTGAAGAGATAACTGTAAATACCTGGGGCACATGTTGAGGATAAGTGATTCTCAAGAATTTGATACATAGATAACATATCGAAAGCAAAGTGGGGAGATAAAAAGCGACTAAAGCAAATAATGTTTGGTTTGGTTTGGTTTGTTTTACGGCATATCAACCTAAATGGGTTATTTAATAACGACAACATTTTTATTGCTAGTAATGTATTTTTCTTCAAAAATTTATTTCTGGGAACATTTTTCCTTGAAGAAATCTATAGCTGGTAATATTTTTTTCAAAAGATATATAGCTGTTTGTATTGCTGGTATCTTTTAAAAAGAATTGCTGATAATAACTTTCCTTCAAAAATTATTGCTGGTGATATTTTTTTTGATTATTATTAAACAGTATTTCTGGTACTAAAACCTATTTTTACACAAGTTTGCGTGTTAACTATTTGCCCATAGCTGGGACCCTAACAGGTGCTACCACCCCGGGTCAGGGAACACCAGCAATTAAGAGGCGGTTCCACGCTCCTCAAAACCTCCCCATCAGAGGCCTTGCTGTTGAGCGTAGTTTATCGTCTTACCGAGGTCGTGGATGTAGTTTATCGTCATACCCAGGACGGAAAGCATATAATGCGTTCCTGTGACTGGATGTGGAATGAAAGAATAAAAAATGTATGATAAAGAGAGAAAAATGAATTAGATATTAACTCTTCCATCATAAATAAATATTCGACTTTCATTAACAGAGGAAACATACCTGCATTCGGATAACATTCATAAGATCTTTACATTAAAAACATTTCTTGACGGCCATTAACTGTTATTTCTCATTCTAATATTAGAGGCGGATCTTCTTCCAAAGCAAATGGTGTGGATTTCAACCTCTTGATTATGTCATTATTTTCACTTATGTTCGCGTGATATCCATTTTAGTCGGTGCTGCTATTGAAATTTTTTAGGCGACGTGATTTCTGTTGTTGAGGACGTATATTTATTTACATACTGTAATGCCAGTCTACGAGACTCGAAGAATGATGGTCCTTTTCAGACCTGCAGGCTGAATTCGCTCGATGCAACCTGTAACCTTAATCTGAAAAAAAGCGGTCGCGTACTGCTGACAATTTAGATATTGCTGAATGAGTATTGTGGCATGCATGTCATCTACATGCATATCTCGTTCTTGTTTGTTTGTTTATTGTTTGGGGTTTTATGGCATATCAACCACCATGCGTTATTTAATGCCAGATCGAGTATTTACTAGATATATCAAAAACGTATAGTTGGCAACGTCATTGTTTCAAAAACGTATAGCTGGCAACATCATTGTTTCAAAAACGTATGACTGGCAACATCATTGTTTCAAGAACGTATGACTGGCAACATCATTGTTTCAAAAAAATGTAGTTGGCAACATCATTGTTTCAAAAACGTATCCCTGGCAACATCATTGTTTCAAAAACGTATAGCTGGCAACATCATTGTTTAATTTTTTTCCTACTGATTGACCCTAAGCCACCGCTTTCCATCACATTTTAGGGGTAAGGTGTTAGTATATTTAGTGAAGGGTTTGGGTGGGAAAGTTAATTGTAAGTTGTAGTTGTTTGGGGATGGGTTAGATGTGATGGGGCATAACATGACCAGCCGATTGATCGGATCGACGACCTTTTGGTTGGACGTAGTTTATCGTCAATCCCAGGACGCGGATGTAGTTTATCGTCAATCCCAGGATGCGGATGTAGTTTATCGTCATACCCAGGACGCGGATGTAGTTTATCGTCTTACCCAGGAAGCGGATGTAGTTTATCGTCTTGCCCAGGACGCGGATGTAGTTTATCGTCATACCCAGGACACGGATGTAGTTTATCGTCATACCCAGGACGCGGACACACCTTGGGATTTCACTAATTGCCCATAGCTGGGACCCTAACAGGTGCTACCACCCCGGGTCAGGGTGGACCTGGGAACATCAGCAATTAAGAGGTGGTTCCACGCTCCCTCAAAACCTCCTGATCAGAGGCCTTGCTGTTGGATGCAGTTTAACGTCGTACCCAGGACGATGTCTCGTTCTGACGAGACTATTTAATGTTAAGACACGTTAAATCTCGGAGTTGATTTATGTTTATTTGATGTAATGAAACATGCGCACGTTTTTTCATCTTTTTAAATGGGTGTCTGGGCAGATAGTCTAGCCAATTCCAAGGCGATTTACACGTAAATGAATAAAACGAACCCAAGGGGAACTGGAAATGGAATCTCCGGTTAACAATTATCAATTACATCACCGCCACATTCAAGCTTACAGCACCTGGTATTTCCAAGCGGTCACCCATCTAGGTATTGACGAAGCTCGAAGTTGCTTAATTTTGGTGATCGAAAGGGAATCGGGAATCAAACGTAATATGGCAATAAACCTATGCGTATTGACCTTTCTTTTCTTTGTATCTGACGAAATTTCCATTTATTAATATATTATTTAGCTTTTGGAATGTTTGTGTTGTCATTACATTGAGTCTTCGGATTACGTTATCACGTAAGTGAAAAAATAGAAAACTATAAATAGTTATTGATTAAATGCGTACTAACAGGAATAGTTGTTGCAAGCAAATTTACCACTGACTTGTTATACTGTTGGTAGACATATTATTTCAGTAATATGTATGTTCCTTTGTGGACGCAAATGGCTTTAAGTAAAGTGTGTATGTAAAATTTACCCTTACGATTTGCAGAGAAAAAATAGGATAATTTGTCTCAGGATGATCTGATTATGAAAGATTTAAAGATTGACAGGATATGTGTCATTGTAAATTTGAACTAAGCTTAAATAACACATCTCATACTTCTTACTTGCTTCTGTATTATACTAATGCAGTGACAGGTAGTAAGATCACACGTCCAAAATTTGATTAAAAGGATTATATTTTCTAAACATTATAATGTAAATTTGTGTTTAGGAGAACGTTTCCAAATCTAAGTCTTATGAAATTGAATTAGGTAGATTTTACTATAAAATCAAACTGTCTTTGAAGTGCCAAGTAAAATTATATACGGGATTCTGCGCAAATACATATATCTGTGTTTGCATTGTTTCTAGAAGAAATATTGTATCTATCAATATAATATAGACAACATGATATTATTACCTTCACGTGTCGCTGTGTGGTAAAAATATTAACTAATTTCAACTTGGCATCACTGTGTCTTTTCAACATTAGTGTAGTTTTCCAAGG
>OZ038482.1:31359919-31412419 GCA_964036315.1 Acanthosepion esculentum | reverse complement strand
ATTTAGTGTCATATCAACCATTTTAGGTTATTTAATGCCAAAATCTAAATATTTTTTTCACAAAGTTTTATTTTAATTTTGGAGCCGATAAAGTTTTAGCGATATAAGTATTACTCATTAACCCATAGCTGGTGTGGTAAAAAGGTGGGTTCATATTTTCCCAAGGGAATTTGTGCATTATTGAATATAAGAAACACATATGGAATTAGAACTCGTCTCTCATATTAATAATTCCGAGCCACTATACATCAGGCTATACGCAAGCCTACAGCACCTGGTATTCCCAAGCGGTCAAACATCCAGGTACAGACAAGGCTAGACGTACTTAATTTCGGTGATCATACGCGAACAGTTGTTTCCACGTGATGTTTCCTTAAGCCGACATAGTACTGATTCGAAAAAAATTCCTGCACAATTTTATATATATTTTATTAACAGTAGAATAGGGTACGTTATAGGCTTTTGTGGAAGCTATCAGAACTTTTGTAAACTTTGGTTTGAATGTGTTACAACTTAAAGGAACATAATCGATATTATCAGGAATGACAAATCTAACTGATGTATTTTTCTTTTTAATTTTAAGATTTACTGGGGATTTTTTACCAAGCAATTTTACTATATGAAAAATTGAAACTGGTCAAAGATATTTGCTTTTATATCGTATATCATCTTAAATCCTTTTTTCCATTTGACATTAGATTTGGAGGCAGCATATTCAGTCTTATGTATTATGACCTCAGGTTAATCCCTATGATTTGTATCAAGTCTAGTTGAAAATCCAATTATACAATTGATATCATCCTGAAAAATAAAAGGATGTAATGAATTTCAGACAAAGAAAACATCAAAGTTGTATTTGTCTACCAAAGATAAAGATACGCAGATTTGTATTCGAGTAAAAATGATTGATATTCTGAGCACACTGAGTTCTGAAAGGTTTTCATCCTAATCCACTTAACAAAGACGGACCTAATTAGAAATCGTCGGATATAATTCTTGGTAAGGTGGCAGGAAATTATTCAATTGACCTTCATAGATATTTATATTCGCATACGTGCGTATATAAATTCTGTCATATAACTGAGAACAAACAATAACTTAGGATGTTACAATAACTTGGAGCGATTTTAAATGTGAATTAGGTTTAAGCGTCTAACGATTTTTTCTTTTGATTTCAGATTTAACAATTTAAGTCTTTGGCAATTTCAACCATGGAAAGATTAACAATCAAACAACGTGTTAAAGTTATCGAAGCATAATACGAAAATGGACGTTCAAACAGAAATGCATTTCGGGCATTTCGCATTTATCTTGGTCAACATAATCAACCAACCGAGAGTGCAAGTGGAACAATTGTTCGTAAATTCAAACAAACTCCGTCGGTGGCGGATGGGAAAACACCACTGCGTGCTCGTTTACGCCGTTCAGCTGATAACATTGCTGTAGTCCACGAGTATGTGGTCGAAATTCCAGACACCTATATTCGTTATCGCGCGCAGGAATTGAACCTCTCCAACAACGTTACCTCGAATTTTATCAAAGCATTCGACTCTACAGGCTTACAACATTCAATTGACACAAGAACTGAAAACTGCTGGCCATGTCGAGCGCCGTAATTTCGTCCATTGTGTGAACGAACGAAGACAAGCTGAGAATTATTTTTCGCAATAAATCCACTTTAGTGATTAATCCCATTTACATTTTGGTGGATTCGTTAATAAGCAGAAGTGACGCATTTGGTCTGGTGAAAATCCAAGGAAGATTGTTGAAAAGCTACTGCATCCACAAAAGGTCACACTTTGGTGTACATTTTTTTGCTAGCGGAAATATTGGGCCCTATATTTATAAATTTGAACGTTTTTTTTCGATATATTTAACATGTTATTTGATTCTTAATCTTTCCATTGTTGAAATTTTCAAAGACTTAAATTGTTAAATCTGAAAGGAAAGGATAAAAAATACATTAGACGCTTAAACTTCATTCACGATAAAAATTGGTTCAAGTTATTGGAATCTGTCTATATTTCTGAGATGAGGTATTATGTACATTATTTACATTATTCGGACTATTGTCCTCATCTTTTTCGCCATATTTATTACAACGTTTTGGCGTTTGTACGCTTCGGGTGGTTGGAATGTCGAACTGAACCCTTTATTTCGCTCACTGGGATATACTGTTCTCGTTCCACGTGCTATGTTTAATGGATGTCAGTTATTTCCTGTTAATTTCTCTCTGAAAGTTCTCCACTGCCTTAACCGGGTATTGAACTCACACTCTTTTGGTCCTGTGACAGTCGATAGAAGAAGGTCGGAGAGTGCAACGGCCGAAACGTTCTAATAAATATGGCGACAATGAGGACAATAGTCTGAATAATTTAAATAATGTGCAAGTTGTTGGAATATCGTATATAATGACAACTAAATAAGTCAACTAAAATATTGTATACATGTTCAACAGAAAATCAAAAATACTTTATTCAATAAAACTAGCCTCAACTTTGATTGGTGTCAAGAAAAATGGGTTAACTTCATGTTAAACAACACATCCTCGATAACGGCCGTTAAAGACTCCATTTTTTAGAGCTGATCAAGCATTCCCTTCCACAGTGTATTCGGGGTGAGGGCCCGGGGTCTATATATAGCCAATTGTATATCAGCGGTTATTCGAAGATAGGCTGTTTTATAAATTTATATTAATTTAACCGAGTATAAGCTTGCCTAGAACATTTTATGTCCACGGTTATAAAATAAGGTAGCCGCTTAAGCCAGAAGCTACACAATAATTTATTGTATCCTACAGATCAGCTAATATGGATCATATAGTGTCACACATCCACAGGAAAAAATATGGGTGCATTCTACAGTCCTAACTTTTATTACGAAACCTTGCCATGCGCATTCGTAGGCCTAACTTCTGTTTGTTTACTTATATTGGGAAAAATAGACTGAACAGTACACATTCTGTAGACTCATTTTTTCAGCAATAAAGAAAGAAAAGAAATAGTAAAAGTATAAGAAAACAAGAAAATTAAAAAAAGAAAAAATAACAAAAACCTTCTACACATGCGCATATACACACACGTACAGGCGCTGGCGGACACTCTCTATCTCTCTCCCCAACACACACACATAAAAAAGTCAACATAACGTCACCAAATGCGCATAAATTATTTTTATATCATTATATAAAATAACAAAAATAAGAAAATCGGTAGACAATTACTTATACATCCTAACGCGTAGCCGAACAATTACGGAAAATCTTCGTCTTCGAAACTCTAGAGTCGGGGTAATGAATATAACATCAACCATCTAAGTGAAAAAAATAATATTTTTTATTAATCATATAAATATATATATATATATATATATATATATATATATATATATATATATATATATTATTATACATATATATGTTATTTTATATTAATAATCACACACACACACACACATACATATATATATACATATATATATATATATATTTATAAATAAATGACAATAGGAAAACAGTAATTGCTGACGCGTTTCGTCCAATGTGGACTTTTTCAAAGCAAGAAACGAAATGAATTTAATTAAACAAATACAATTCATAAAAACAAATAACAGAATCTTCTTAGCAACTGGAAAGTAGGAAACGCTATTTTCATATTGTTTACTGAAAATAACGTCCGTTAATGTCACGCGTGGAGAATATTTAATTAATCTGTGTTGATGGATTCAACCATTTTCTTTTGATTTTAATATGTTTTTGTGTACATTTGTTTGTTAGAAAAGGTGAAATAAGGAAAAAGCCTAGCCGTAGATTAATATTTGGGTATTTTTCTATCTAGAATTGTCTCTCTAGAATTGTCTCTCTCTAGAATTATCCTTCTGAGTGAGTTATTTTCTTTATTTATAAGTATAGCATTTTAAAAATAAAAATTATGGTTGAATCTATTCCTATATATTACTAAGGCATTATTTAAGTTGTTTATTCTAAGGTCTCTTTTGTGTTCATTGATACGTTTTTTTTTATTGTTTCTGCTTGTTTCGCCAATAAATAATAAATAATGCCTTAATAATACATAGGAATGAATTCAACCAAAATTTTTATTTAAAAAATTCTATACTTATAAAAAAAGAAAATAACTCACTCAGAAAGAAAATTCTAGAGAGTGCTGCCATAGAACAATACCCAAATATTAATCTACGCCCAGGCCTTTTCCCTATTTCACCTTTTCTAACAAAATTACTGCTCTCACAAACAAATTTATCCAAAAACATATTAAAATCAAAAGAAAATGGTTGAATCCATCAACACAGAATAATGATAATATTGTCCACGCGTGACATTAACGGGCGTTATTTTCAGTAAACAATATGAAAATAGCGTTTCCTATTTCCCAGTTGCTAATAACACTCCAGTTGCTAATAACACTCATTTATTTGTTTAATTAAATTCATTTCGTTGCTTGCTTTGAAAAAGTCCGCAATGGACGAAACGCGTCAGCAATTACTGTTTTCCTATTGTCATTTATTTATAAATAGTGTCTTCTCTAAAAGTTAACTTTGAGAAATTTTCACACACACACACACACACACACACACACACACACACACACACACACACACACATATATATATATATATATATATATATATAGTTTAGTGATGGTATAGGAATAGATAGTGCATACTTACTGCCATTTTACTTCCGCAAGCGATCTTCAGTGCATCATTAAAGATTGCGCAAATATTTCATTAGTAAATATAATTAACTTACGTTTATTCCAGGAACTTATTACTTCCTACAATACACTTAATAACAGACTTAAAACAATTACATTTTTGAACTACTGCACGTTTCAGTGTGTGTTGCAAGTGACAAACAATTGAACTGTGAAAATTATGGACGTATAAGAATGTTATTGAAAAACTATGTACCCAACTGATAATCTGTCGCTTTAAAAAAGATTAAAATACAAAACAAGCATTGAAACAAAAATGTTTGAAGTTGGTAGAAGTAAATATAAAACGAACAAGATATGATAAATATTTTCACTATTTTACAGCTGTTTTTAAACCAGCCGTCTTGTTTTTTTGTTGTGTTTTTTTTCATTTTTTATAATCAGAAAACAATCTGGACATTACGACACATAAATCATTAATTCGAAGAAACTTTATGTAACACATCTAATTTTTGTGAACAAATTAGGTGCTTATTTTCTATAATAGTACATCCAGTCCCACCCACCCACAGGATATATATATATATATGTATGTATGTATGTGTGTGATTGTGCGCGCGCGCGTGTGTAGTAAACGCTTTGCTGTATTGTCAGCTATGTTTCATCATATTAAAATTGAATTTGCAAAATATATTTGTGAGTTTAATGAGAAAAGATCTTCTCTCACACCTATTCCAACTTGTGGAGTTCTCTTCCGGCTTGTTGCTTTCAATTTCAACATTCAAAAAACAAAATGCAATATGACTCGTTATCTTGCGTCTCTTTCAACCTTGTCCTCTCGCAATGATAAAGTTTTTCCATATAACTTATTCTCCGTCAATAGCTCATGGGATCTTAATAGCTTTCCCGCCATGCTTGTTAGTGTAACGATTAATATATATATATATATATATATATATATATATATATATATATATATATATATATATATATATATATACTCACGCACGCACGGTCTTCCATTTGTCATATTCTTAAAACTTTCTCTGGATTCTGTATCCTATTTACGCATAGACACACACACACACACACTCTCTCTCTCTCCCGCTTTCTCTCTCTTTTTTATACATACAGATAGATAGATATTAGTGATCCTGTTAATTTTCAACATGCCGCTTTCCAAAAACATTTAAAAATAACGCAAGATCATTTATTTTTAAGTGCATTTTGTTATAGCATTCACAATTAGCTTACATTATCGGACACCTGAAAGATATTAGAATCATGTACGTCATTCCGCGTTATGTGGAATGCATTTATAAATGCCTTCTCATAAGTTCAAGTAGAACGAGCTGAAGGTCAGCTAAGAGCAGGATAGGGAAGGGAATCCGTTTGCCAAAAGAAAAGTAGTATTAAAGAGTTCATAAGTATAATTGGTTGCCTTCTATTTCCGTGAGTTTTATCCGCATCACTAATACCGCCAAATCCGTCAGGCCTCTTTGAAATGATGGCTAGCCTCAAACAAGCGAGCAGGGATTACGTGCCATTTCTAGATATGGCTATTATCTAAATTGCACCATGCAGACATCGCGCAGGTTTTGATAGAAGTCAACTTTTATATAAGCAAAGTCAGCTGTACTTTCCTAAAAATACCAGAAATATTTTATCGAATGATAGGAGTAATTAATAGGGAATAAAAAGTAACAATGCAAGAATATTTAATGGAAATTTCGATATTAAAATTGATATCACATATATCCTTTATCGATTTATACTTCTGCGGTGATAAAGTCAAATATGAGAGCGTATAATGTTAGATGTATGGAGAGTCAGATACGAACAATCAGATTTACACACACAAATTTTATTTCTCTCTTTTTTTTCGAAACACACACGCGCACACTATCATTCCCTCTATCTATCTCGCACACATATACTTAAACACACACATATATATGTAACTACTGCGCGAATAATATACGGAGTCGGCAAAATGAGTTTAAATTTTCGGTGAAATACTTTGTGTCATCTTTCCAATAATGGTCGGGAAAAAGAAGGATTTTCACAAGAGATCTGACCTGTAATTCCTCTATGCTCTGCAGCTCAAAGAGACAAACTTATGCGTAAAGGCATAAATATCTGACTCTCGGGCTTTATGACTTGATCATAATGTAATAATTTTATTTAATCCTACGTTAAGTTACACACACAAACACACACACACACACACACACACACACACACACACACACACACACACATACACACACATATCTGTCTGTCTGTCTGTCTATCTATCTATCTATATATATATATATATATATATATATATATATATATATATAAAAGTGAACATGGAAGTCAGCACTTAGAGGCGACAGTCTGTTTCATGCTAGTGCAATCGTCAGACAACTAGTGCTGTTATTTTCTCGGCTATTTATATATAAGGGTCAGTGGTGCATTATGGGTAATCTCTTTTGGCGGTTACTTTTACCGGAAGTCGCTTATTTGTTTATTTATTTATGTCAAATCATTTTACTTGTTTTTTTTGTTTTGTTTTAAAATAAAAAACAAACAAACAAAAAAACAATTGAAATAATATTTTTGGAAATTGAAGGAGGAAGGAAAAATACCTATGGTTAAATGGAAAATCCTAAAACAATCCACAACAGGGAAATCTTTGAAAGAACCTTGTTATTTATGTTTGCAGGAAAATATATGTATTATTGAAGTTTTGAACAACACCCAGTTATTAAATCAAAGATATGAAACACCGTATTTGTACGCATATTAAAGATTTAACATTACACACTTGCTAAACATTAAAATCCATAACTCTAAACATTTAAAATTATAACTCACATCCTTTGATATAATTTCTACCCTCTTGTATATCTCTCCACTAATCTATCTTAGATAATGATTCTTAAATTGTTTTTGCGCATATATAATACACGTATTATCTTCAAATAAATTGATTTAAACCCATACTTATTCTACACATTATACACCCCGACAATAGGTCACACTTTGCTTATAAATGGCATATTAATATCGTATAATTTTATATAGCTTTCTACTTTCATCTTAACTTCTATACTAAATCTTATTGTTTTTTTTTAAAAAAAACGCTTAACTTATGTATTCACCATACCAAGAAGTTTCCAACTTTTTATTTATTAATTTACAAAACACTTTTATTGATTACAAAACTAGTTGCCTAAATATATAGAATTTAGCTTTAGCTTAGTTTTTAAATAACCCCCCAAACATTCACAATTACTAATATAACTACCATCAGAATTTATCCCTCCTTCCTCTTTCATTGTTTTAATATCTACTATTCTCAGCTTTCCTACCCCACCCCCATGTTTAGAAGGCTTAAAAATGCTGTGCTTAAACCCTTGACAGTTGTTATTGAAAATAAATTTTTCAGGTCTAGCCATTACATTAACACATCAACCATCCTTCATCAAACTGTTATCAAGAAGCACTTTTGCTTCACTCAATCACCTTTTTCCCTTTTATGTATTTTTTCAAACAAATGGAAAAAAGGAAATGACGTTTCACATGCCGCTTACTTTCAAACAAAATTGTTCATAACCATTTTTGTTTTCACCAGTCTAAGTTTAATTAAATGCACTGAAACGAAGTTGCATCATTGTAGTAAGTAAATTGTTTTTGTCTATATCAACTACGGAGATTCCACATGTGAGAAGTGCAAAAAATAAACAATTAGAATAGACGAAAATTATTTACCAATTTAGTAGTAGTCCGATTAAGTACATGTGGTCAAGTTAGCAATGAGAAAACTATCATGAAATTATATATAGGAAGATATTGAGAAGATTACGTAACTTTATAGACATGTCTTTGGATTTCTTGGAGACTCCTTAGACGTATATATATAGCAATAACATCACAGATATTGCAGCAAAAGTCAATGCCCTGAAGAATTTTAGATTTGTAATTGTGCCAGAATGATTCTGACGATAAAATTAGTGCGGTAAGACATAGTGCGCCACCCTTGCTACCAGCAGAATAAGCAATTTTTTCGATATAATTGATCCTCTTGATAGACATGGCAGTGGAAAACAAAACTAAAAAGTTACATTGCTCTCCGAGAAATTAACAATGGAAAAAGAGTATATTTATGCTGATTAAAATATAGCAGTTACGTTGTGAACACGCTAAAGGTTACAAGACATTTCTTGCTTCAGTTATCATCCGACTGGTGGTCATTATTTACAATAACTACCAGTTTTATTTTGTCGTAACTATCGAACTGTTTTCTTCGTTTCACCCCAATGCCAAATGCCACAAGAACGCAGGGGTTACATGGATTGAAAGTGAATGTGAATGAAAATAAAAAGATTGAAAATGCGATGTAAGCAACTCAAAAGAAACAGCGTTCAAGAAGAAAGAAATCTGCGATTGTCGTTGAATTAAAATTTTGGAAATTAGTAGTTATCAAGGAAGCAAGAAATTGGGAGGGAGTTCCACAATTCGGAAATGCGAGAAAAAATATGTAGAAATGGCGATTGCATCTCGCTAGTTAAACAAGTATAACGCTGAGACCTAGTTGCCAATCTATTAGCCCGATTAAATTCATATACCATGGACACCGGGAAAAAAAAATATTTGAGCATTTGCCAAGGAAATATTTGTAAAACAGACAAAAGAAAGCCAGGACACAATGGCGAGGAAGTGACTGTAAACGAGATGACTGCTGAGGATCGATGATTGGAGTAAAATCTTTTAACGTCGGCATAAATACCGAATGGTAATTGATAACATTTTACGAAAATATTGTATGCCCAAGGTGAACCCGCGCATTGATGAGAAATGATCGCGAAGCGTGAGCTTTCAACATGATTTTTAAACAACGGTTCGATTAATTCAAATATTCTTTTAGTGATGCGATAATGTGTGAGTTTATGCAGAAAGCCTATCAAATGCTTCGAGATATCAAAAGGTACTGATCGAGCCACTCTGTTCATTTCTATACCATGATGGATAAATTCAGTAATTACCGATAACACATTGAGAAAGGAAATATATATTGCTTATCTGAATGAAGGCCGTGGTAAGTGAGATGCTTAACCAATATGGTAAATGTCAATCTATCGGCAAACTACACACAAGTTGCAATAGTACATACACATTTCTAATATTTTTTTTTCGGAAAAAGCTCGAAATAAACAAAACTGATGGCAAATTCTTTATACAATATGTCTAAAAAGTGAATAAGCTATTCGCAAAGTAGTAAACGATAATACACGAACGTAAACATAATGTTTAGTACTTATTAATGAATAATATATTCGAGTTGGCCTACTGACCAAATACACAATCATCGAAATGATAACAAATTCAAATGTCAGTGTGACATTTTGTCACACTTTTTCAGCTTTATTCCTAGAGGCCGTAGACCAACATATTGGAATAAAGCCGACTCCGTGAGTAAATTATAAACATTCCGCGGAGGATCCTGGCCGGGAATCATGATGTTGTGAATTCTCAAGTTTCCATTACTGCGAATGTTTTCGCGATTTTTTTTTTACGATAAGAATATTTATAACTTGAAAATAAATTTTGGAATAATAGAAGTTAATTGTGAAATCCAGCGAAAGTCAACCATGAAATAAAGATAATTGTTTATACGTATAGTTAAGATATAGGCACATCAAATTTTCTTTAAATTAAGTGGTGACAAAAGAATTCTCGTAGAACGTTCAAAAGGTAAGCTTAAATATTAACGTAATACTAAAATGAAGGGATAAATTTTGAGTTCTTCACTAGTTTATTGTTGTCTAAATCTCGGTAACTTTTGTGATGACGCCTCAATCAAGAGACCTGTCCGGGAACTATCTTAAAAGCTTTAAAACTGATATATATATATATATATATATATATATATATATATATATATATATATATATATATATATATATATATATATATATATATATATATATATATATATATATATAATTTGAACCGTTACGATAAGATGAAATCGTCATACCAACGGGCCTCGGTGACAAAGAGGTAACGAATTAGAGTATATATATATATATATATATATATATATATATATATATATATATATATATATATATATATATATGTATATATGTATATATATATATATGTATATATGTATATATATATATATATATATATATATATATATGTATATATATATATATATATATATATATATATATATATATATATATATATATATAGTTCTTTCTGTTGATGTTTCTTCTAGACTGGACGAATTACTTAGATATGAATGTCTTATATCCTCCTAGTAATTACTATCCTATATATATATATATGTGTGTGTGGGTGTGTGGGTGGGGGTGTGTGTGTGTACATATATATATATATATATATATATATATATATATATTTGTAATAAAATAGGCAGCATATATTTTAATCGCATTCATATTGCTGATTGATTGAAGGTATGATTAACTCTTTGTAATATATATTTATATATACGTGGTGGCTGCAAAAGTATTTATAAAGTTAGTATTATATCCGTATTACCAGCATTATAATACTATTTCTAGGATCCTGTTTGTACGAGATTTCATTAAATTCATTAAAATAATAATTCATATTCATAATTTCATAATTTTATTTTAAGATATGTATTATAAGTTGTGTTCGTAAATAAACATGATAAATGTTTTGCAAATAACAAGCAAGGAAAGTATGAATGACGGGGACGAAAACTTTAAACATTTATAGGTTTGATATATTTCTTATTGATTTGTTTGTATAATCAATGCAATCTGTTTTTTGCACACATGTTCTTTTTCATTACTTTATACCTACTTTTGCATAAATAGCATTCATTTTGTGCAGCCTCGTTCCCAAATGCCGTTACACATGGTGCCACGCGAGACAATTTCATTCGCCAATTTTCCAAGAGCATAAAAGGATGATGACAACTAAATTCTAACTACGATACCATATTGGTTCTGGATAATGACTGCGAAAGTCGAAATGAATTGAACAAAAATAATAAGACATGGACTTCGTGGTGTTTATCCAGAAAATCGAGCACAATATGCAATAACTTATAAGAAAATTGAAGAAATACAGTAAAATATTAATCAGATAAATCATATCGGTCCAACATATATATGCATATATATATATATATATATATATATATATATATATATATATATATATATATATATATATATATATATATTAAAAGAACGACTGATCTGTATACGTCAACCCTTCTCTATAGTGCTGAAACGTGGACCCTGTACCGCAAGCAGATAAAGGAGCATGACGCCTTTCATATGCGCCGTAATCGTGCATGTGATATAAAAAGGGTTGAATAATAGTGCAATATTGAGGAAATTTAAAAACATCACAAGCATTGTAACCATCCTATTAAGGATACATCTTAGGTGAGCTTGTCATGTTCTGAGAATGGATGAGGATAGGCTTCCAAAATAGGTACTGTATGGAAAACTACCAAAATCCAAGCGTTCAGTTTGACGTCTACACTTACGTTACAAAGACAAACTGAAAAACAATTTGAAACGTCTCAAATTTGATCTGAACACCTGAGAATCCCAAGCATGAAACAGAAAGGATTGTTGCAAGATTTGTTTCATTAATTTAAAGGGTTTGGAAAAGGGTTTGGAAAAGGGTTTGGAAAAACAAGAGACTGAAGCACCGGGATTAGTTTCGTCAAACACTGAAGCAGAGACGCTTTCAAAATCCTGTTTAACAAATTTCATCTGCCAGTGTCGCTTTGTCGCCCGCGGCAAAGCTGGTCTAGAATCGCACTTATAAAAGCAAAAATAAAATATCACTTTACCTGATTTTCTCCACAATATTTCCTGCTAGCATGCATAATTTTAAAACTAACGCCACCATCCACCTCTGAGCATCATTTACTGTTCACAATAGAAGATTCGACCACATATATATTATATATCAAAGTTTATATATATATATATATATATATATATATATATATATATATATATATATATATATATATAGATAGATAGATAGATAGATAGATAGATAGATATAGATACATAGATACATAGATAACATAATATGAAATATATAATTGCAAATATACAATATCATAGCTAATATTAACAATAATTATGTTTTAGCACAGATTTATTAACTCTGACTACATTTGCTGGATGATCTTCCGGTCCCAACCCGCAATTCAAGGTCCGTCTTGGAAAATAAAATCACGAGAAACGGTTATTTTTCGCAGCAAAGAAGTATGGATTGTTTTGAAGCTAACTTCCGTCCCCAAGCTGTGTTGATATAGTAAATAGCTTCTGTATCGTAATGGGAGAATTTGAATTCATAGAAAATAATGGCTTGGAAATTCTGTTTATTCATCCCTACTTCGGAACAGCATGGAGAAGAAAATGAAAGAAAGTAATCAAAATATTTAAAGAACAGCTGCAGGACGAGATGCGGAGTTTTCAAATGATTTATGGATGCACGCATAAACAGATGGGAACGATACGAAATGACAGATTGTGTTAATGCAACACATAAATGTCCATTTGTTTATTTCTGGTTAATAGATAGATAGATAGATAGATAGATAGATAGATAGATAGATAGATAGATAGATATTTACCAGGCTGAAATAGATAGATGATAACAGTGAGAGATAGATGTCAACAGATAGTTATAGAAATTTTGCTATTAATGTGATAGAATGTGATAGATATATGTGATAGATATATAAATAGACTGATAGATTTTAACAGACTGTGATAGATGTATAGAAATATAATAACAGACTGTGATAGTTAAATATTAAGAGACATTAACATTGACAGACACATATTGGCACACACATACACACACATATACATACACACATACACAAATATATACATATATACATATATATTTATATATGAAGACTGTTATATTAACATATGATTATAAATGTATATTTGTGTCATATATATATATATATATATATATATATATATATATATATATATATATATATATATATATATATATATATATATATATATATTGGACCCTAAATGTCTTTCGGTATTGTTATGCCGATCTGAAATAGACTATACTCCTATGAGGTTATTTTGGATTTTTGCTGGAAAATATAATATCTCTATCTATAAAAGGCAGGATGTGTTTGTGTGTGTAACGAATTCACGGCCGCAATTTTCGACGGATTTGCACCAAAATTTACATGAACATGCTCCAAGTTAGCCGAAAGGCTAAGACCGACATTGCATTTCCCTACTCCCATCTAAAGTTGAAATAATCGATTTTTACATGTTTTACGGCAGTTTTCATATAGCTTGCAGCCATTTTCTACTGGCCGGAGCGAGAGCCTATAGCTGGCTGCCACGAATAGGCAGGAAGTTTCTATTGGCCAGCGTGAGAGCCAACAGCTGACTGACACGAATGTTAACCAGCATGCTACCATGCAAAAAAAATCGAAAGCTGCATTCGTCACGAGTGGGAAAAATTGAAATCTGCATGGCACTTTACTCCAATTGGCTCATTCGCTTGCTTAAACTCCGCAGTAAAAAAAAAAGTATGTGAAAAAGTATTTGTTGTTAACATTCTTTATTCATTCGGTTTTTGCAGCTACGAGTCCCTTTTTAAATCTGATCGTTTTGTGTTCATTTTGTTTAATTCTTTTTTCCTAACAGATTTAATGTTTAGTATAGAGCTTAGAAAAAATTTGCAGTGTGAGATAGGCAAGAAGTAAGGCATGTAGCAACATCAGCACGGCATAGGGCACTCCTTTAAAGGCAAGGAAAGGCAACAAATATTTTAAGTCAAGTCATAGCGATTGCTGTATGAGTCATACGGTTTTTGAATCAAACACGGGCAACGCCGGGCCATGCTGCTAGTATAATATAAAATATAACATAATAATCTTAGCCATTTGGATCTGTCTGTCGTATACGTTGCTATTTATTTTGAGTCGTTCGTTATAAAATAATCTCCTATTCATAAGACTTTTTTCTGTTATTAGCGTACGTTTTGGTAGTCATTTCGTGACTTTATTCGGGACGCCATACCAATTAATATACTTAAACTTCTGATTGAGTATTGTGGTACAGAGTTTTATTCTTGGTTTAAAGCCTGCATTGATGGATTTGGACCTTCACACAAACACCAGGTGAAACCAAAATATTCCTTGAGATCGAAACCTTCCAATTAAGACAACATGGATGACTTTTCCAGAATAATCCACGTAGTAGTTCCTACCACAACAAACGCCTATTGGTTTACGATTACTTCTCGGAATAATCGTAAGGCTGTCATCAAAGTGTTTGTTGATAGAATGTGGTACCATATAGCCTCTAACTAGTTTGGTTCAATTTACCGCTTGCTGTACCATAATTTTGTGTTAAATACGATAATAATATTTGTTTTTTTATTTCTCAAATTCTGGTGTTAACATAACATTTAAATTTCAATTATCTTCAAATAATCCTCTTGACTCATCTGGAGACAATCCACTTAGAACTGAGTATCTATTGAGGGTTATGCATATAAGTCTACCCATGGTTTCTGATATCATCTCTCTACTTGACCCTCACTAATCATGTAAATTTGTTTGTTTCCATTTAATACGCCTTAAAAAATGGGCTCCTGAACAGGATCCTGTATTTTCTAATTTCTACAGTAGACACTTTCCTGCTTCTTGCTTTCCTGGTTGTTGGAAATTCTCTTCTGTAATTCCAGTCTTTCAGAGCTCAGCCGAATCGTATGATCCTATTAGCATTTTACCTCTTTTTGACAAAGGACTAGACGCTATAATTAACTCTGAATTGGTTAAGTATATCACCACGCAGGTTCTTTTTTCAGATAAGTAATATTTATTTCCTTTCTCAATGTTATCTTTTGCTTTGCTAACGATTATTGCTGAAAGAGTATATCAGGTAATAGATAAGAATAATGAAATCTGTCTGTTGCACGAATTCATTTGAAAGAGTTTGTTATACTGGTCGTCTTCACAGTTTGGAAGGTTATATTATTTCTCGAGATATTTTTGTACTGATTCTGTTCTTCTCTTCATATGATGCAATAAAATTTGTTTTGAGTGGTCACGATTCTAGGTCATTTTACATTAATGAAGTTTTTTCTCCAGGGCTTTATCCTTCGACCTACATTTTTCCTAATTTCCATGAATGCCCTTCATGATGTCATTACTTCTCAATTCGTTATCTATGCTGATGGCGCAACTCTTTACTCCTTTCTTAATAGTAATTGTGACTGACTTAGGAGGCACGGTCGAATAATGGATAGTGGCTCGGATTGAGGAATCGGAGAACCGAGTTCAAATTTCAGTCGATTCCATTTCATTCACTGAAGTATTATTACCCTTGGGAAAGGCATGAATCCTCTTCACCCCCGCCCTGCTATGAACGGTTTCTAGTGCAGAAAATTATGGCAATCTACTTTGGGAAAAAAATTTGCCTCCTCAGTCTTGTATCGAAAGATACATTCTTGTCTAAGCGTCTATCACGCATGGCACATAACTGACTGGGTGTCTTCCACTGAATTTATTCAACATATACTGGATTCATAATGGGCGCCCACAAACTTAACAACGTAAAATATGCACACGACACGGAAAGGAAACTAAAGACAGTAGTGAAGGCAAGCGTGAAGAAAGGATTAAAAGCTGTTAGCAAAAGGAACTGACCAATAAGCTAAATTACAAATTTGAGATATCGAAATCAAACAAGTACAACAATTTAAATAACTGAATAGAGTTTTAACAGAAGGCGAAAAGTACAACACTGAAATGCGAAGGCGCCTTGAGATAGCCAGAGATTAATTTCAAAAGCTAACCCGTGTATTATGAAAGATAAAACCTTAGTTAGAAACAATGAAATGGGTACTGTTAAGGTTAACGAGTAACAATTTCCCCACAGATCAAGAGAACTAAAACAAGAGAAATGTGGTTTTACAGAATACTATGGACCAAACTTTTGAACAACGACGAAAATCTGGACAAAGTGGAAATAAAACATATCACTTATATTTAACATCAAACAGTTGAAATTTCTCGGGTGCTTAATGATAAATGAGCGATTGGAACATTTCATACTACTGGGCAGATTGTAGGCAAAGGTTACAGAGGAAATTGTGTGGGTATTAACACATTTGATGAGGTTTTTATGCTCCTGCTACATTTGAAAAATAAGATATAGAATTATTATAAATATGGGGACTAGTTAGTATTTACATAGAGACAGTGAGGCATTATGGTGTTTGGAGTAAGAAAGGCACGTATGAATGTGTTGTTTTGGTGTATGGAATATTGTTCGTACGATTGGGTCAGTGATTCCGGCTAGCTAAGTTATAGTTAAGACAGAAGAAGACCATCCTTTCCCCAACCCCCATTAGGCCTTGTGCCACATTTTTATATAGTACTGAATAAATATTGCTACATTTGACACTCAAAGATTTTTAGCGGACTCTTGTGAATCCGCAGAAAGATAAGATAAATAATTTAAACAAATAAATATAAATAATATATTGATAGGACATTTTACAAAAGGAAAAATGAAATAAAACTGAAGAGTTGGAAGCTACCTTCAGTGACTGTAATTGCGGTACTTACATGTCGGTGGGAGTGAAAATAATACCTTTTTTCGTTATGAAAATTCACAGAAAAAGATATGGATTCTTTCAAATCACACACTGTCTGTAATTATCGTTAGCGTGTCGTATTTCAAAATCTTGCCGCCTGTGGTTATCATCAGGACGTCGGTAATACAACAAATACTCCCCACCAAACTGAAGAAGATCCTCTTATATAATCTGATTTGTAATGTATGTTTCTAAATGTCGTAGCCATTGTACAGTGCCGCAAATATTTGTTGTAGCTATTGTTAGAGATATTGATACTGTAGGTGATGTCGATTGCTTTTCCTTGATTTGTGTTAGATTTTGTGTGATTTTTTCAATGTAAGCAAATTTTAAACGAACCCCTGGGAGGGTGTTTTTCTTACATTTTTGAATCGTGATAATTTTTTCATATCGTTCGAACAATTTATTTGAAAATACATAATTTGGAAATAGTGCTTTCTGAACCATGGAATTCTTCAGAAAATTATTTTTATCTGCATGTATGAAACATTGTTTAGTTACACGTCTAATGGGTGTAAAAGTTAATGTCTTTATCTTGTCTTGGATATCTAGGACCCCCCCACGCGGTCAGATATGGCACAAGACCGAATTTAATGTGGAGCACCTGATTCCGTAGCTTTGGCCAAAGATTCCCCGTATACCCCGTATAAAACGGGATGAGGTAGCTGTTTCCCTAGATGAGACGCTGACATTCGGTATAGTCTCGTTTGGGGATCCTCCTTGCCCGGAGGCAGAGAGTTTGACCAGCACAGCTGGAGACAAATCTCCAATTCTCGACAAAGGCCAGTATGCAGTAGTTGTCTGACATCGAGAATGTTGTCAAATTCCTCGAATAAAATGAAAGAATGATCCTTTGTCAGTAGTAATCATGAATGGCACTCCAAATGTACTGATCCAGTTTTCCAGTTCAACCTTTGCGATTGTCTCTTTGGAACTATTTGAAATAGGAAAGGTAGAAGGTTAACGACTAAATCAATTCACTATGTTGAGCATATAAGTGAAATCCTGTGTTTTTCAATACTGTCTATATGCATATGTATGAACGTTCCATAGGGTCTTTTGAATTTACGAATTTTGTATGTTTCCCAATTTTCTGTTTTTGGTACTAAATGCATTGCAGTGTCAAACTCTTTATGTCAGAGGACATATTCGACCATACAAATCGATCTATTATGACTTTGGTGCTATCTTTCTGATAAACAATAAAGGCGGCTGAAAAATATCTCAAGTAACGTTGGCGGCATATAAGGGCGAGGTAACCTTTTTCCGTGTCAGTTATAAGAGTCGACTGCACTAAATGGATAGGTAAACTTTGAAGTTGCAATGAAGTATCCTCCTTAACTTGCAAAAGTGTAAATGCTTTCTTTTGTTCCTTGGCGATATTCCCGTAGCTTAACATTTCCGTATTTACTGAGAATGTGGAAGTACGGGACATTTTTTATATCTTGTATGTCCGAGGGATATTTTGAAATGTAATCAAGATATCTTGTTTCACGTGGCAAAATTTACCGGACCTGCTGTGTATGACGTAAGTGAGTGGTCTCTGGTCTGTAATGCTTGTGTATTCGCGTCCTTCTAAAATATAACGGATATGTAATATTGATATATAAATAACGAGAAATTCTCTCGTAAATGTGCAGTATTTCATCTATAAGGAATTCAACTTGAGAGAGAAAAAGGATATAGGTTTGTTTTTCCGGTAATATTTTGATGTAAAATGACACCAACAGCGTCGATGTGTCATCTGTTGCTAAAGTTAGTACCGCATTCTCACCATCACTGAACTAATTTAGTTTTACAAAGTTTACCAAGGCTTCCATTGCTTCGTGAAACGCGTATGAAGAATGACCTTGTAGCTATACTTTTGCATTATTTTTTCTGAGTGCTTTTTTACATGTCCGTCAGAGGGGCTAACTTTGATGAACAGTGTGGCAAAAATATTCTATAGTAATTTATCATGTCAGTAAACCTTCGAAGTTGACGAGTTGATTCTTTTTGTGGGGATTTTTTTTTATAGCTGCGATCTTCTCATGTGGAGATGATATTCTTGTTTAATCTATTTTTGTTTCATAACAATGTTCTTTTTTTTGCAATTTTTACGTTAATTTTTAATCCAAAATGCTGAAGGCTTTCAAAACAAGTTGGAGATGTTCCAAGTCTTCGTCGATATCTTTGCTTGCTATGAATACGTTATTGATGTATGCGAAAGATAAAACACTTAAGACATCGTCAATCAAGCTTTGGAAATATTGGTCTACGTTTGTTAAGTAAAACGGCATCCAGGAGAGTTCGAATAAACCGAATGGAATAGTGATAGCAACTTTGGGTATATTGCTTTCTTCGAGAGTGATTTGTGAGTAGCACTTGATTAAATCAAATCTGGTGAAAATGTGCATATCCTGTAATCTCACCGGGAAATCGTGTGAATAAGGGATAGGATAACAATATCAGATTATTGGCGCAATTAATCGTCGGAAATCGTCACATAAAAGCCAAACAGACGAATCTTCTTTCGGTAGAGTGTGCTACAGGGAAGACCAATGGCTCATGGGGGGTCGAATTATTCATAACTGCAGCATGTGCTGCAATTCATCCTTTGCCTTTTTGTATTTTGCTGGGCTGAGGAGCCGCGGGTTAGAATGGGCCGGTTGATCAGTCGTTTGAATGTGGCGTTTTAGCGTTGCGTAAAATTGTGTCTGTGTGTTTTATTAGTGTTGTAATCGCAGGGAACAAATCATGTCGTCCGGTAATGCTGAAATAATTGTTGTAAGAAATCGAGAAGGGGTCCAACGATTTTTTAATTGCATTCCGTTGTCTATCAGTGTCTCGGCAGCCATTTTATGTGATAACTTGAAATCTGTGAGGAATTCTGCTGCTAATGTAGGTGTCATCACATTTGCTTATATAAAAATCCACGAAAACTACGTCGGATACCAACATTTAACGTAATTGATTTTCCACCATTTTTTGTACATTTTGTTACACGGTGATTATATACGTTTTGCGTTAAATTAATTTCTGTTGTGGGAGTAATAAAGCTAAATTTGGCAGCTGTGTTGAATAAAAATTAATATCATTGATACTAGTCCCGAATATAAAATCGACGACCTTTCTTCGAATATCTGGACGCAGTATTCGTCAACACTTGTCAGACTATACAGTGGCCTAAGAACAGTTTTTTTTAGCCAGGAGAAATAAACTATATTCAATTTCAAAATTTAATTACGTAATCCCAATCTCAATATAAATAAACAGTATTTGGAACTAATATGAACTAGGTCCTCCATTTGCTAGTTTCAGTGCGTGTATTCGATTGTTCGTGGATTTTATCAAGTTATCAACAATTGTCTGATCCATCTTTTGGAATATTTCTTCAAGGGCTGCCACTAAGGTGATTTTGGTTGAACTTTTCGGTCAAGGTGCTTCCAAACGTGCTCTATTGGATTATATCTACTTTGGGCTACCCACGGCAATAACTTGATACCTTGCAATTAATTCCAGGGCTTTTCTACTTTGCTCATATGATATAGCACTCCATCTTCTTGAAAAACGTAGATATCATTGTCAATCGGATTGGTTTCAAATACTGGAAGTAGCCTTTCTCTACTATTTGCCAGTATTTTGGACCATTCAACCACTCGTCAACAAGAATCAACTCAGATTTCCATCCAAACCAGATAGCACACCATTACTTCAATCCCTTAAGTTTCACGGTCGCCTGCAGACATTCAGTGTTCCAAGTCTCACTATGCTTTCTCCAAACATAAACCTGTCTCGAGTTAAAATATTGGCAGAATCTATTTTCATCTGACTAAATTACAGACTGCCAAAATTCATAATCTATGCTCTTGAATTCTCTCGGCCAGTCCATACACCTGTATCTGTTAACCTCTGAAATCAAGGACTTCTTTCTTGCAACTCTTCTTTGATAGCCTAGCTCTTTCACAGTTTTTCTCACCATATATGGCAACATTTCGATGCTGTTGGTGACATCTTTGACGCTCTCACAACGGTCTCTGATGACGTCCCTCATAAGCAGTCTTTTTGTTCGCTCAGTCTCGATGCTTGGTCTCCTTGAAATTTGTTCCATGCGAAAATGGCCTTATTCATTAAATTTCTTGTCAATATTATTAACCCTTTGATGACTTACCTGAAAAAAAAAAAAACTAGCAATGTCTCTATTTGACTTCACACTGATGTCATCCTATTATTTGCCCTGGTTGAAATTCCAAAATTACCATACTTCTCAAACATTTCATTACAAAATATAAGTCAACTATCTTTCATAGATGAGAGTAGCTTGACACTAACACAGTATTGTCAGAACAAAATAGAAGAGACATTATTAAACCAGCCAAAATTGCTGTAATCAAGGGTGGCTGAAAACCTATCATAGCACATTGTAGGTTTCCCTGGTTTGATGGTACGAATGCACAGGGATTTCTACATTTTCTAGCATTAGTGCTAAATTTATGATGCTACCAAAATATCCTCGTGTTGGGTACACGAGATGTTGAACTCTGTCGGCTGCTAAGTGTATTTCGATTTGAATTCCACCTGTGATAACGCGATATATGTCCAGGTCTCACTGATATGTTTTCCACTCGCTCGGTAAGATTAGATATAACCGACTAGATTAGCTTTATTTGTGAGTTAATTGGATTCTGGATAACGTTGAAGTTGTGTGTGCCTGCGTCTTCGCAAAAGATGGCGGTGGTTTCTGACAGTTGATCCACGTTGGTGTCATCCAACCAACGGGTTAATATTTGGATTACAGGTTTTGGTACGATATTCATCTAAAGTCGCCGCCAAATATTCTCGGGCAAGTTGTGAGGAACGAGAAGGCTCCTCAGGTGTATCAGGATTTGAGAAGCTGTACTATTTTCAATGGGGATATCAGAAAAAATATTTGATAATTTATTTTCTTCGGAATCACCAGTCCGTTGTAAAATTGTTTTTCTCGGTATGCCGTATAGATTCACTTCAGGAATTGCACTGCATTCAAAAAGTCCAGAATTTGACGGTCGAAATTCCTTGAAATATTTTCAACAACGTAGGCGAATTTCGTCTTCTGAGAAGTCACTTGTCTTAACGTGAAAATAGACAACAGTTAATCGATCCATATCTATACATCAGGTGAGTTGTATCGGTAAATGCAACAATAGGGCGGCTTCAGTCATTCCTTTCATATCTATTGCTATTGAGGAAGAATATTCGTCTTTTGCTTGAGAGCGAAGTTGGCAATTGACTCTATAAAAAATCCTGCGGCTGTAAGAAACTATTTCTGCAGTGCGAATGTAGGATATTATAAACACTAGTGAAGGAAAGGAATTAAACTGTGCCTGGTTTAGTAGTTATAGCAGTCTGGCTAAAACCATAAAACATGTTGTGACCAATAAAAAATAGTGTAATGTCTGCTTTCAATGTGTATTATTTTAAGTATATATTCCGGAAAACATCACGTCGTTCGGTCATCACTTTCTAGCGGGTATTAAGACATTTGATGTGATTTTTATACTCCTCGTATATTTGACCCGAAAACAATTTTGGCGTATCCGTTTGAATTCACGAAAAACTAAGAAACAGAATTTAAAGAGATGAATATTAATAAATATATTAATAGGTTATTTTACACTTGAAAAAATGAGAATTAAAAGTAAATGTGAAGAGTTCAAAGCAACCTTGAGTGTCTGTACTTGAGGTACTTACATTTTCCAGGAACAAATTAAACCGTCACTTCAAAATGAAAATTCTCCGAAAAAGTCATGGTTTCTTTTAAATTTCACGCCGCCTGTAATAATCGTCAGGCGGCGGTTATTCAAAATCCAGCCGCCTGTGATTATCATCAGGAGGGCTTTACTCTAACAAACACAAGGGATGAGTTACCTGGCGATCATGAGTAAATGGATTGTGTAGAAGGTTTTACTTGTAACTAAATTATAAAATTTAGTAGGATCTACATATTATAGGAAATTGTGAGGAGATATGATCGTCAAATTTCTGAAGCTCACGGTACATAGAACATGATGTTCCATAAAATCCAATAAATTAAATGTATATGCCGTTTGATGTCACAATGAAAAAGTAGCACCGTTTCTTTGATTACGTGTCATCCACAGCGTTCAGACACTGGCACGCAGATTCCAATCTTTCCCTTGTCAATTTTCCAAGGAGGTGCATTCGTGATAATAAAGAGGCCAAGTTGCGGAACTGTCGAACAGCGTACGAAAAATAAACGAGTGGTTGATCTAAGGCTTGTGAGTTAAATTGTGAAGACGAAACTATTTGAAATCACAAATGATATTTTCTGAATGTTCGATCGTAATTGCCTTGTTCAATTACTGGTTATGACGGATAACGGTATTTCCCACAGAAAGCCAAAGAAATTGCAATGTAAGGTAAAGTTTAGGTCTGTAGCTGGCGAAGAAACACAAACGTGCCTGAGCAGCTGCTTCAGTAACGATTATCTGGCATATGTTCATTACATGGGATAAGTATCACTGCCCGAACAAAACTTTGAAGCTTAAAATTAAGATTGTGCGAAATTGGTTTGGCTTAGAATTTAATGTAACCGAACTATCAAACTCTAATATACGGAAAGATTGTTTGTCTTAGCAGAGAAATTTTTAGGACACACTTAGACATTCTTACGTATTTGTAACTCACACACACCCGTGTATATATATATGGTCTGGTAATTTTTGTTATCAATAACGTATTGCTGGTAATATCTTTTTCAAAAATATATTGCTGGTAATATATTTCTTTATTCAAAATTTATTTCTGGTAATAATTTTTACAAAGTATTTCTGGTATTAAAACGTATTTATTACACTTTTATAGTACTTTTTACCTCAGTTTCGGGGTTAACTATTTGCCCTAACAGGTGCAACCACCCTGGGTCAGGGTCGACCTGGCAACACCAACAAATAAGAGGTGGTTCAACAGATCAGAGGCCTTGCTTATGAACGTACTTTATTGTCTTACCCAGGACCTGGATGTAGTTTATCGTCTTACCCAGGTTTTACATATATATATATATATATATATATATATATATATATATATATATATATATATATATATATATATATATATATATATATATAAAATGTATATAAAATATATATATATATATATATATATAAAATGAGCAATGAGGAAATGTTTATAAATCTAACATGTTTCGGTTTTATTAAATCTTCAGCAGAAGATTAGATCTGAGGAAAAACAAAGAAATATAACAATTGTAGTAATTTTAATTTGTGTATTGTTTGATTTTCATTGTTTAAGATGATATCACATGCATCTGTCTTGCTAATCAGCACTCGTGTGTATTATTGATGGATGTATGTGTATCAAATTTTATATTGCCCCGCCGGCATTCATATGAAAATGTACGAGGTGAAGCTTACCTAACAAATAACAAGCAAACAATGAGAAAATTAAAAATACCAGAATTTTTTTTCTTACTTTTCTCATTCATTCTTTTCTCATTCTGTGATGAAGCTTTAGTCAAAGGTGGTAAGGAGATGATACGCGGCTAAAGAAACAGACAAATACATAAAAGAGAAACATGTTAGATTTATAAACGTTTCATATTTGTTCCTTATCTTATCAATCGGCAAATTGTGATCTATATGATCGCACGATTCCTAACCTCTTCAAATAAATTACATGTGTATATCGCGGTAACAATCAGAGTAGTTTACTCAAATAAGCGTATTCGCTAAGCATATATTTTAAAGTAATCATACGCACACACATACACATACACACACACACACATGCAAAAGACCAACGTATATGGTTATATATCATTTAGGAGATTAGATGTCTAACAAAAACGGAAGTATATATGCTGGATTGGCAATGACAACATTACATGTCATACACTTCATTTGTGGGATACATGTTTTATAGCACAACACCTAAAAGATCATTCTTATCCACATTCAAAATACAGGAACATAAATGCTGACAACGCCAAAAAAAAAAACAATAAACAAAATCTTCAAATTCTAAAGGAATTACATATCAAAAACAAAACGACCAACACTCTTATTATTACTCAATTTATTACGAGTTTAGCGGCAACGTGTTGATATGCATATAAAAAAAAACATTTAATGCCATTTTGCATGCTACCAATTTCCGGTCAGCACACGTATATTTGGAGGCTTGTTTTGCAATTAGATTCTATAGGTAGAACGGATAAATTTAAAAATTTAAAATAATTATAACAGAAAACGTTCCCGACTGTGTGTTTTTTTCTTTAAATATCCATCACAGTGAAGGGAAGATTTTATCACAGTTACACAATTTTGTCTTTGCAAATTACCCCTGACGATTGTCTTGAAAGAGATTGAAGTACTTCGATAGAAACAAAAACTAACAATTATACTTTAACATGTAAAAATTGATTAGAGAAATGGAAACGAAAGGTATAAAATGCATATAATATATCTATGTTATTCAATTTAGCATGTTCAAATGACAATATGTGACAAAAATAGGTACACACACATCATATATATATATATATATATATATATATATATATATATATATATATATATATATATATATATCGTAAAGATAACACATCCGTTGGTATATTATTTCCTTTGTCTGATTAAGATGATTTCTCATATGGGGTGTTTTGGGATTTCATTATACACACACACACACACACACACACACACACACACACACACACACACACACACACACATATATATATATATATATATATATATATATATATATGGTGGTAAATATTTCGGAGAAAGAAAACTACATGACAATTTTGAGCGAATTTTAAATTTATTGTCGTGTATCCAATATTTTCTTTTTTTTATTAAAGAAAGGGCAGTATGCAATTTTCATTTCATTTTATTGTAACATACATTTAAAAATATAGAAATAATGACGGCTCAGAGCGCAGTTGAGTTACGCCTTGTCTGGAGAGATAGCATGGTAGACGAGTCGCTAACCGATAGTTGCTGTGACTCTTGGCTGAGAAGTTCGGTTAATCCAGAGACAGTAGACAGAAAGTCGGATAGCTTTTCTTCAGGCTGAACGAATCTAATGTCTAATCGACAGAGCCGATCACGCATTCGTCTGGGATGAAGTAAGTAATCGGCTTTTAATCCTCCAAGGCAGATGCCTGGGATGTCGTGATGCCTGCCTAATAATGTTAAAAATGAACGGTATTGTGACGTTCCTCAGACCTTCTTAGTTTTTATTTATTCGCTTTCTTTTAACTAGCAGTAGATTTAACAATCATTTTCATTCTTTTCCACGCATAATACACACACACACACACACACACGCACACACACACACACAGATATATATATATATATATATATATATATATATATATATATAGACTCGTGGCCGAATATCTCCAAGGTTGATTTTTCATGAACGTTACCTCTTGATGTTATCAGACTGGAGGAGGTGATCTCACGGTGCGGTTCATTTGGAAAGTGCCTGAAAACCATCAAACGGTTTGACACAAGTTTTTTTTCAGTGAGGTTGTGTAGACGGAACCCTTTGTGAGCTGTCAATGATTGAGCTAGCACAAATTCATTATACATCGTGACCGAGGGTTTGGGCGTACTGGCTTTGTTCAGAATGATGATAATACCGACTAAATCTGTCTCTCCTAGAAACTCAAGCGAAGGTCCGCTCATCATAGCTACATTTTGGCTCATTGGATGTTGGATAAAAACAAATGTGACTCAGCCAGTTCCTGCAACAAATATTAGCTAGCCGGCCAAGTAGAACGGCTTCCTAAGATATGACTGGCCATCCAGTCAGACACACACAGACACACACCCCCACCCCCCCACACACACACACATATATTTATATATATATATATACTAGCAGCATTATCCGGCGTTGCCTGGGTTTATTCAAAAAATATCACAAACCTCATCCAATCTGTAAAGTTACAATAAAGACTTTTTTTAGTGTCTTTTATCTATATGACGAACAATTATAATGGCATGAAGTGTGAAAACATTTATAACAGGAGAATGTTGCTTTTTATAGAACCACAGAAGATACGACAAATATTTGTCAGAAAATTAGTGAGGAGAATGAACAACATGCAGTGAAAGGACAAGAAATTCAACAAAGACTTCTCTTAGCAGCCGTGCCAAGGCTGAAAACCAACGTTCACAAAGACTGTCTAGAAATGATTCACCAACTGCAGCCGCAAGAGACTTGAAAACTCAAGAAGAACGTACAATTCAAGAGAACAGAAAAGCTGCAAAAACAGCTTACGCATTGAAAACGCAGGCTGCATAAGACGGCCTCAATAGTTTACAAGATATTGCTGCAAGATCAGCTACACATCAAAGAATCTCTAACCATTGTATTCAGCATTGGTCTTGAAAGGCATCCGTATATGACCTCCTGCAATTAACAGAACCAACCCATATATCCTACCCAAATGCATCTCGATAGCCTGATTACATAAATAAAAAAGGTGAACAAAGGAGCAATTTAACATTATGTGCTCGGTGATATGATCGCACAAACTATCCTTGAAGATTTATTGCATTCACTGAAAATCCAACTAACTTATTCAATAATAGGCTAAAGCTAATTACTTAATAAAACCGTTTGGCATAATTACACCTTTCAAATAATCTGTTGGGTTGAATTTTATTAGAGTGCTTATTTCAGATTAATTACATTTAACTTAAATTAAAATTAATCCCCGTTGGAACATAGCATGGCTCTATAGAGTCTATTTTAAACGCCAAACACACATGTATATGAGAATCAAAAGGAATAAAAGGATTGACATCATAGGTCCCGTTACAATCTACAAGATTTCATGATAAACTATATTTTTGGTTTTACCTCGTGGAACAACTGCAAAGAGATTTTGTTTGCCTCCAACTCTGGATAAACCAACATATAATTGCCCATGTGAAAAGCATGGCTCTTCCAAATGAACGCCTGCAACAGACAATGTTTGTCCTTGGGATTTGTTTATCGATATTGCAAAAGTGACACGACCAGGAAATTGTAGCCTTCTGAAATGAATCGGTAGTTCTGTTGCTGATGGATTAAGACGAATCCTTGGAAAGAACACGTCCTCCACTTTTGTACATCCTGAAAGAATAGCAACCTCTATGATGTGTTGCATTGTCTTTTTTACCACCAAGCGTGTCTCGTTGCAGAGACTTGGTAGTTCAAAATTTCTCAACAGCATAACTGGGGTCCCAACTTTTAGGGCCAATCTGTGAGGCGGTAGCCCATGGTGGATCTACTGAATTAAGAAATTCAATTGGATAATTCACCACCTGATCTGGATCTGGGATTGTGTCAATGGACTTGTATGTCTGAAGATTGCCAGCACGAGTGGCAGCAGTTCTAGTATCATTTCTTACATATCGAATTGTTCTTTGCCACTCAGTTTCGACAGCTCGAGTAGCAGGAGTTCTGTCAGCGTCCCTTCCTCGTCTAGTTAACCGTTGCCATTAGTTTCTGCTGACCTTGCATTAGCTGTACGAATAACATTTTGTGTCAGTCTAATTTGAGTTTCTTTTTGCGAAGCGTTTCTTATTCGTGCTTTCATGCGTTTGGCTGCAGTAGTAGCACGTCCAAGTGAAGGATTTCGCTTTCTTGGCATTACTGTCAGGCTGTAGTTGGAGGGGTTTGGCTAACCATTTTTGAATTACAATGAAGTAATCTATTAAAAAGCAAGAATATTATACACATTAATGGAAATATAACCACAATAAATTAAATGTAAGTTTATAAGGGAGACCAGGGGGATGTGGTAAACAATTATATCAAGCTCGTAAAGTTAGGATTTATCTAAAAATAGACTACCAAAAAAACGTTCCAGCGATAAAAATAAAAATTAACGTGCAGCTAGAAACATACTCACTATGAACGTTAAAACGTACACGCTAAGTTTAGCATAATTATAAATGAATCGAAATAGGGTCTTTATATTATTATAAGTGCATTTTTCAGAATAAAACTGTCAAAATTGTAGGGCTCAAGTTAGTAACCAATATTTAAAAGCTGATTAGAAGAGGATAAATACATAATTAAAAATTGGCACTTAAACATTTTTAATAATATGATTCTCACAAACGTAAATTTAAATTATCAGAAATTCAAAACACACATGCATGAAGGCAGCCTATCTTTTTACTGGATATCAACTTTAATGCGAATGAGATTATTTGCATTTATTTCATCACATAGCACTAATGAACACTACACGTGAAGCAAAATCAATAGTACGCACTACATAGCCCAATCGATCATTGCACGTGGAGCAGGATTTATTGTACACACTACAAATCTCGATCGATCTAGCACATGCGTCTTATACCTACGTGCACTTCTCTCATCTGTGCACACTTTCCTTTGCACTTATTAGACATAAATAAGGAAGACACACTCGTAGATAAGTAATGAAATAGATGATTTACTACACGAAGGTTCACTTAGAAATTGATCTAAGGCTAACTTGGTATTTACTCGAGCTTCCCACAGATCGGGATGTAGCCCAAGGCCCTTTGAACGTCGTCTTTTCCGACCCCGTAAGTCCGGGTAAAAATACTCCATAGATTGTGTAATAACGTGGTAAGTTTTCCCTACCTCCCCAGACGAGAATTCTCCCTGCGGCATATACTCGCCTGGGTTCCTTTCTGTCCGAAGTCAGAGCGCCCGAAAAGGACTACGAGCTTAGCGTGTGCCTAAGATCTAATGCTGATTCGGTATTTACATAAGACCTCCCCACAAGGCAGGATTTGTTACAAGGCCGTTTTATTTAACGGGGGGTGATTCCGAGTCCGTAAACTCAGGCAAAAATTTCCCGTAGAATTCGTATACACGGGGTAGCTGTCCACGTCCCCACATGAGACTCTACCTTTCGTTATAGCACTAAGAGCTTAGCGCGCGGCTCAGGCCTAATGCTGACATCTCTGCTTAACTTTGCTTATTTAGATAAATGGTCAATGCCATTCATTTATGTCGTATATGAAAATAATGTATGTATCAAGCTTATGTAAGATAGAGCTAAAAGAAATCCTTACAAAGGCAACAAATGGCAGGATGCTGTAGAGAGGCATGATAAGCCAGGTCTTGATGGTCCATGTCACATATATGTATCATAGATCTCTTATATGTATCATATTAATCGCACAGCTTATAATATTTCTGGAAACATCCTTCAATGTCTATCATATATTTCTACGTAATTAAATAATCACATAATCATTTCCCTTGATTTTTTTTTAGAATTCCATAACGTATTTTTGATCTTTAGGTATTTACAATAAAAACTCTTTTTCACCCCTTCATACGATCACATGGCTTCGCCTGCACGTGATAACATTAACGCGTCTCTTGAATTAAAAATAATTCGTAAGGATTATTTGGTTCTTATAAATGTAGCAATACGATTCTGCTGCAAGGCAATTGGCTAAAGTTAAAATTTTTACCCTGATGATGAACGATGACGTTCGAAAGTACTCGTTTTTTTTTGAGAAAATATATATATCAATATAATTTTTAAATAAAATGTCTCATTCGAAAATATGAGAAAATACAAAAGAAAATCAGCAGGACTAAGTTGTCTTTGGCGTTTAATACAACGTGTTTAAAAGAAAGGATGCTGCCTAAGTACATATATATATATATATATATATATATATATATATATATATATATATATATATATATATATATACACACACTTTTTCTGCTGTGTATGGCTCATGTGTGTGCTTGTGAGTGGTCATTTTCTCAGTATATGTAATTATATTTCATTCTTAATAAATATTTGTGTGTGTGTGTACGTTCAGCCTATTGCGTTTGTCCATTATGCGTATATGCTGTATGTTTATGTGTGTTTGTTTATACACACACACACACAAACACACACACACATTATATATATATATATATATATATATATATATATATATATATATATATATATATATATATATATATATAAAGTAAAAAGACAATTGGAAAAGTCTATGTATAATTAGCCGACCCCTTTCTTACAATACGGACTTTTTCAAGGCAAAAAACAAAATGAATTTATTTTGAAATAGTATATATAAACAAATAAACTAAATCTTTTTAGGTGCTAGAATAATTTAGAAACGCTCATATACATTCATTGGCTCACCAGCAAAAATTACATCATTTATTTTTTATGTTTGAAGATAATTTTCATATGTAGAAATATTGTTAGGGATTGGTGTGATGACGGATTCAACTATTTTCTTTTGATTTTTTAATATGTCTTGTGTATGTTGACTGGCGTGAGTAGTGATTCTGATAGAAGAGTTGATATTTGGAAAAAGATCGGAGCGTAGATATGTATTTGGATAATATTCCATGGCGGCACTCTCGGGAATTCTATCTGAGTGAATTATTTTCTTTATTTACGACTGTAGCATTTTTAAAATCAAAATTGTGGTTGAATTTATTTCTATGTATTATCAGTGCATTTGTCAAATTCTTCTTTATGAGGTTCCTTTTTTGTTCATAGATGCTTTCGTTTGTGAATTTCTGCATGTTTCACCAATGTACAGTGAGTAACAGTTATGATATGCTCCTTGTTGTCGTTGACCATATGAAAAAAAAAGTTTGATAAAATATGACATCAAGAAGCATATCCATGATTTGCAAAACAGACTCAATATTCTGATTTGCAATAGCAAATTGTACAAGATCAACAGAAAAAAATAACTAATAAAAACTTATACAAATTCAAACTATAAGATATACAATTACAATCCCTCAGGCATAGTAAAGAATTTACCAACGGATTGCCAAATTATGGCACCACAAATTACATAATTAAAAACCACCGCCACAACGACTCCGATTTTGCTAATTTCTATATCTAAGCCCTGATCGCAACTACATATAAATACTGAACGACACCGCACTTCATCGAAGATATATAAAAGACCTTAAAGAATTATCAAACAATGAAAACATCCACATACCTACTTCCGATTAGGCCGGGTGAATTGTAGTCTTGTATAAACACATTTAGCAACAGAAACATAAGACCTCATTAACGATGACATCTTTGAAAAAGTAATCGACAAAAATCTCATGTGATATCAAAAAGCTTCTAGAAACGAAGACAAGCCCTGGATAAAAGTTAGTGAACACCATACATAAACACCCACATTAATCGAACTAACAAAACACAGAAACCGAACATTCCAATGAGACCAATTATATCAGGGATAGGCAAACCAGTACATGAACTGGCCGGCACACCAAGCAAAATCTTATTACAAAACTTCGACATTTTTAGTCAATTTACACATACAGAATTAAGGGGACCTCCTAAACAAATTAAGAAACATAGACATCAAAAACGCAGATATTGTTAGTTTAGACATACAATCTCTATACATAAACGTCCCTACAGAGAAATGCCTATGCTTATTAAAGAAACGCGTAAAAAACGGGAATTAAATTACCTATGCCTAAACATAAAATCATAAAAAAATATGCTAGCTAATCACCAAGCAATGTTTCTTTACATTTGATAACCAACTTTATAGAACAAAATGGTTTTCCATTAAGATCACATCTCAGCGAATTTCTTGATTGTCTATTTTTAGAGTTTGTAGAAACTGACCCATTCAAATATATTCTACCTCCAAACTCTTCCTGTTTTAGATACACAGACAACTAACTACAAATACATCCACAAAATACTAATTTAACAGATCTTGACAACCAACTTATCAACAGTTAGCCTACAGCAGACTTCATTTTTGAAAATGAAACCAACAGTCTTTCCTTCCTAGATATCCTGTTAGACACAAACAATAAAGAATGTAATTTTGACATTTATTAAAAAGCTACCAAAAATCACATTGTCAGATTCTATTCAAACCACACTTCTGAAATTAAATCTCTACAGTTATAGGTTTCTATTTAAGAGAATTAAGAATTTGCAGCCGCCATATTACACAAAGAAGAAACTTTCATAGAAAACAAATTGAAAGACTTACAATATCCATATCAATTCATCCACGGCTCAAGAATAAAGGCATACAACATATACAACCTCAACAAAATAACAGCATCATCGATAATAATAAATTATACGAGAACAGATTCACAATACAACCGACCAATACGGTAACGTTCACTATCAAGAACAACCACCCTCATCTAAACAGCATGCAAATGACCACAAACACTTCCGAAACCATTAGTTAAACCCAGGTCTAAAACAGCAATAAAAATAATATTTCTGAAGTAAGCGTATATAAAATAAATTGTTAAAGATTTTCCTCACAATAAATTGTAGAAACATGCAGAAATAAATACCTCATCTCTGAAGAGAAAAGGGACCTCATCTCTGAAGAGAAAAGGGACCTCATCTCTGAATAGAAAAGGGACCTCATCTCTGAAGAGAAAAGGGACCTCACGAATAACAATTTAACAAGTGCACTGATCATACACAGAAATAGATTCCACTAATTCTTTTCATTTTAAAAATGCTACACTCATAGATAAAGAAATAATTTACTCAGAAGAAAAATCCCGAGAGGGACGCCATGGGAAACTGAGAAATATTAGAATTATAAATGTACCAGATGGATTTTGGCGAGTAAATTCAATAATTAAATATTAATCTACGCCCCGAGTCTTCGTAAAGACAACTTTTTTTGTCTGAATAACTACTCTCGGAAGCCATCATACACAACAAATATATCAAGAAATAAAAAAAACGTTGAATCCGTCATCGCACCAATCCAAACAATACTTCTACATATGGAAAATTCTCTTCAAACAGAAAATTAAATGACATAATTTTTGCAGTTGACCAAGTGAATATATATGAGAGTTTCTAAATTCTTCTAGTAACTAGCAACATTTTGTTGGTTGTTTATATATACGTTATTCAAATAAATTCATTTGCTTTTTGCCTTGAAGAAGTCGGCATTGTAAGAACCGTCGGCTAAAAATGCATAGCATTTTACTATTTTTTCCATTATACATATTGTCTTTTTCTATAGATTATTTCTGAGAATTTTTAAAAACACACACACAAATAA
This sequence comes from Acanthosepion esculentum, assembly GCA_964036315.1. Classification (NCBI taxonomy): domain Eukaryota; kingdom Metazoa; phylum Mollusca; class Cephalopoda; order Sepiida; family Sepiidae; genus Acanthosepion; species Acanthosepion esculentum. Next base: position 31,377,963 of record OZ038482.1, on the reverse strand, counting down.
TATATATATATATATATATATATATATATATATATATATATATATATATATATATATATATTATATATATATATATATATTTATATATATATATATATATATATATATATATATATATATATATATATATATATATATATATATATATATATATATATACACGTTACATCTTATATATATATATATATATATATAAATATCTATATTTTTTTAATCAGATTTCAAATATTCACAGAAAAGGTCAGATTATTTCGCTGGTCATGTTATTGAACATGCGCTATAATGGAATAAAACAGAGAGACGGCTGTGAAATACGACAAGATACATATTTGAAAACGCTGGCAAACCTAAACGAATAATACTTAAAAACTATTATGAATCAAACAAAAAATAAAGAGATGTAAAGAAATCAAGATCAAAATTTAATTCGAATATTTACACAAAACATTTCAAAAGCATTAACATATAATTTGTGGACTTGATCAAAACGTATCCCAGTCTCTTATTCGAAACCAGTTGTCTCCGCTTAGAATAGGCAACGCTTTCCAAAATAGAAACCAAACTGTTTTCTTTTTGTTTTAAATAAACTATTTTAAATCATTTAAGACCTAGGAAGTCAAGAATATCACTAAGACGCAAGGAAGGCTGACAGTGAAAATAAATGAAGAGACGATAATCAGGGGAAAGGGAAATAAAATTATAGGTTTAAAGTGAGGAAGAAAAGTGGCGATTGACATTGATTATAAGTTTTTTGCAGATCAGCGGTAGCAGAGATATTAAGAAACCAGAAAATAATTCCACAAGTGAGAAACCCGAGAAAATAAATGATCAGTATACAGCTTCACGTTAGATCTCGCGATTTCCACAGTAAAACGATGCTACATTGTAGCCAGTTTAGTAGTACGATAATTTTATGCTGTTGAGGTACCAGTGGCTAACGTTGTTCAGCGAGGTTGAAATGTGACTGTGGTCATGATGATATGTCAGGATCAATCCGACCACAGTCCCTTCTTTGGATTTTGTCGAGAATCTTGTGATTATTACTGGAAAACTGAGGAATATTAGAATTATAAATGTACCAGATGGATTTTGGCGAGTAAATTTGTCTGGTAACACAAGGTAGAACCACTTTATTAGCAGCAGACCTAGCAACTGGTTCAGTATAATATTTCTACTTTATGTCTGGATAAAGCGAGACCAAGGCTACGCTGAGAATTGCTCCCTTGGTATTAAGGACATCCATGCTCTTGCAAGTCAAATCCTTAAAATATGATTAATACAGTAGTTTCGTTTTGTAAGTTTTAATATTGCCAAGTTAGCAATTGTTTGGAGGTAATTTACGAGATCAGCGGACAGCTTTCCTTTATCAGCACTATCGGACAGGAGTAGATAGTTTTGTTACCAGCATAATAACGGGCTTGCTGCAAAAATACTAATTGATTTGGAAGTCAAAAGCTATGAAAACTGGCCAAAATAAAATCCTGTGTTTTTACAACTGAATGAATTATTCATTTTGAAATTTCTATCAACACATGTATGAACCAAAAAAATAATTCCTTTCTTGTCAAATATAAACTAGTTTTATTGGCCACTAAAGTTGAGTGACAAATATTTGGTAATTTAGGTCTACGATATTACACCAGCATACAACGCGAAGTTTATGAAAGTTACTGCAAATTCACACGCTGTAAAACGAATGGTCGATAGCTTTCGAAAAGGAAACACATCAACCTGTCGTATTAAAACATATGTAATATCAAACTGGAGACAGACTCATAAGTGTTTGTAGTAAGAGTGCGTTTGCTAACTTAGCTTAAGTGAAGAGTTGTCAGGCTAAAGAAGTGGACTATTTCAGTCCACGTCTTTTGATAATTATCATTTCTCTTAAAGCTGTTTATTCTATTCTTCTAAAAGTAGATATCATTGTCTAAGACTAATGGCGAAGTGAACATTTTGCTATATGTCGTCCGAATAACGACGTGAAAAAATGACAATCTTTCATTGAATTTGCCGCTTATATAAACAAACGTATAGGAAAATTCAGAGATAGCGATTGGCTCTTTCTTTAGCCCTTCTGCATCGTCGTATTAATATGAACCTGGTTAATTTACTTCTTTGTTTCATTGCTCTAAAGTCCATTTGCTTTATATTATTGGTGAAAATGAGATTTCAGTTAAGAACCATACATAAGTAATGAATACATTTAATTAAAGACTTAATAATATGTTGCAATATTATTTTTATTCCCCAAAATTTGCAACTAAGGATATCACTGAACCGCAATTTATTATTAATGTTTTTTTTAAATAAAATAAAACTAAAATAATCCAGTAATAAACGAAATATATTTACCAACTATGATGGGTTAATTTAGAAATTATCCTATTATTACTTTATTAATCTTTAAACTTTCAAGATTAACAAAACTATTTGTGAAAGGCAGTGTAATAAATCACCATTTATAATTACGAGACATGGGCGCATATCGTTGTCTGGACATTAGCTGCATCAGGCGACAGGGTTATATTCATGGGGTTAGTCACCAGAAACACAGTAAGTACAACACACTTCCGATATCACCTGGCTTGACATTGTTTCATGTTCATTGCCGTGTTCCATTATGGTTGATTATTAAAGACTATTTAAAATGCCCCCATGATGTATATTAAATATAATGAAATTCTGGAAACGCATTAAGTATTTTTGTACCACTTGGTGAAATAATTAAATAACTAGTCAAAATAAATTTGGCTCAATCCAAAGGAGTCAAGATGCTTCAAAATGTATGGATATTTTAATCGGTAACATCTGCTGAGTTCTTTCTTAAGTGTTTTATTTCTCTTTTGTAAATAAAACTATTTAATAGCCATTGTATGCGCTGGTGTTATATCTTTGTCGCAATAATATTGTTGAACACTGTACCATATATATATATATATATATATATATATATATATATATATATATATATATATATATATATATATATATATATATATATATGTGTGTGTGTGTGTGTGTGTGTGTGTGTGTGTGTGTGTGTGTGTATGTATATATATGTATATATATATTCTCATTTATTTCCCTATAAAGAGTATAGAACAATGATTCTACACATATCCTTTTCTTCATTATAGTTGGATTCTCAAAAACTTTTGTTTAAAATATAAGAGTGTATGTATTGACCACACAGAGAATCGAAATCAGAGTTGTCATGTATGCTACACTAGTTATCATCCAAGGCTGGAGATTATATAAACTTTACTTAATCTATAAATGGTAGGGGAAAAGAGATTGTTTCATGTCTTTCCCAAAGGCGTTAGTGGTATCATGAACGCAACAACTTAAGATTATATCTGAGCTCACATTTCCAATTACATTTCCCGTGTCGATGACAGTTGACATACCAGTATATCTTGTCTAAAATTACCAGCTATGAAATTAGATATTCATTGGATCGAGCATACATATGATAAATACAAGGAACTAAACTATTATTCTTTTCGATTCATCCTCATACTAAATTCCTCTCATTTGATGAATCTTGATCATACTAAGTATATGGAAAAGAAGGTTTTCACTATTCTTAGACGGGGAAAGTATATTGCCCAATCCGTTTTACACTCTAATGATATACACATTTAAGATTAATTTGAATACCTTTAGGGAAAATAATTGACTGTGAAGGTTATATCAACTATATTGCACAAGTATACCATCCCAAATTGATGGAGGTTAACTTCAAAATCCTTGTCTGCTCAAATGATCACGGTGACAGCTATCGAAGAGAAAGAAAACCCAAAACTATACTACTTAAATATATTCAATAGAAAAATCGAAATATGCAAAAAATATGGTCTGCAGAATTTTCCTAGTTGAAATGCGCCCATTTTTCTTGTCGAATTTCCTTGTTTAATGTGAAGACCATTCAGTACTTGACTAAACGTAAGTCGTAATTTCTCTGGAGATTACTGACCACATTTCTCAGTAAGTTGATACCTCTGACCATGCATATGGTAAAGTTATTTCGGGCTGCCAGATTAACATGGTGGAATTAAAAAGATGATGTTTCTTTGAATTTAGCGCTTATATAGTCAAGGGTATTGATTTGAGACTTTTTTGATCACTGAATGTTCTTCTTTATCGAGTGCTTGATTAGTCTGTTTTTTCCTGATTGTTTATTCAAAATTCCAATACTACCCCTCCTTGCGAAAGAATCTATCTCCAGTCAAATGAATTTTCCTATGGTCAAATCAACCGATAATCAATGTTATTGCCAAAGCCAAAACAAATCAGCAATGAAGTTTTCGCTGTTTCATCTTATGTCAATTAATCCATGATACTCGAGAGAATTGTAAATCTTTGTACGGTCCGGGTTTCATTTGCTACTGAATTCCTGTCCAATATGGAATGCATTTTACGTAACCGTGTCCTTTTTTTTTCTTCCGTTTCAATCGATTTGTGTTTATCGTTTGAGATTTTCGTATTTTCTACTTTCATATTTGAATCCCTATATTCGATAATATTATCAGACTATAATAATCTTTAAATACGTACATATTTATTTTGATTGGAAATGACAGTTCGATAACTTAGACAAAAAAAAAAGAATTTAATTGTTATTTTAATTTTATTCCTACGTTTTCCTCTTACGATTATAAACGCGAACATATTTTCTTCAATCCGAAAATTATTGCTACATAAATGTCTTCAAACAACCGATTCGACTACGAAAACTTATTAAACACCTTAACATCATATATAATTTGTAATTGCGTCTTGAATGTGCATTTTATCTCTTTCTAACCCATACATTTTTAAAATATAATTAAAACAATAATTATGGAAAATAAAATTTCACTCATATATTTTGGAAATTGTATCTGAAATAAAGAAAATACAGAATTAAGCCAAACACTCAATGTGGCCAAGTATTCGTTAGCTTAGATTGAAACAAGAGGATATGTATTGAAATTTTATGAATTGCTAAGTTGTCATCGACATAGAAAGAGGACTCGCTAAGAAGAATTACATTTGCTGCCACCCTATTTAAGTTCGTTTACGTACATATAATATAGGCAAAGTTAGTGACTTATCTATTCTCCCCCCACACCTACTGGATAAATACTCAGGCTGAATATGTTTTCTTCCACTGAGTTGGCAAACTATCTAATAAAAGGCAATATCTGTATTCCAAACCAGCCTGAAGATGAATTGTTTATATCTTTTCCTTCAAACACCATGAGAGATTTTTGTGATTAAATCCAACAGAGTCATTTTACAGACATTGAAAAGGTGTCAATCATTACACAACATGAGAGAAATCAATTAAAAAGGCTTCAGTGAAATATTTATGCAGTTCTTACATACTGTTGATGATGTTATTCTTTGAATACATCGATCGGCATTATTCATACAAAGTCTAATTTTATTGAGAATTTCTACAATTAATTTGGCAAATGATTCCTAATAATATCAAAAAGAAAATTAGGTTTCCTTCCTGTCATGTAAAGCGTAAATTGCTTTTAGTTATCAGTAACATATATTTAAATATCTCACACCAAGCAAAAAGATAAAAATCCACAAATAAGCAAGTATTTACTGACAGCTAAAGCAACAGAGACGACAATAAAAGAACGAGCATAAAGAACGTAGAACATTAGGAGTAGCATCGCATATGCAATTTAGATGAACGATATTAAAAGGAATGTGAGTAAATAGCAGAAAACCAAGAATGTGACAGTGAATTCCAAAATGTACGTAGCACAGGGGTAGCACATACTATACAGCTAACGAAAGGATCGTTCACATTGGCTCGATTATCCTGACTATGCTAGGATGATGATGATGATGATGATGATGACGACGACGACGATGATGATGATGATGATTAACGAGAAATCAGAAAGCCCGAAATGTGTTGTCCATGTCGAGCAGGACGACAGACTTTAAGCAGGACGATGACTTTAAGCAATTTAACTTAATGCTACAGTATGCAATTTCAATAATAAAATAATGAGACCCATCAACAAATCTAGTACTTCGTGTAATTGAGGGACCGACACCGAAAGATCTTCAGAGAATTTAGCATGAAAAATATTTATAGAAGATAGAAAGAGAAACGCCCTGTGGTAGTGGAAAAGTACCAGAAAATGTGATGACATTCCAGGAGCAGTAACCTTGTTTATTATTCTTCTTTGGATTTTCTAGAGAATCTTTAAATATATATCAGGATCTTCAGAACCGATTTTACAGCAACATACGGTGCACGGAGGAATAGCAGACTTATAAATATGTAAAAGTCTGGTGAGCAAAACTGTTTAGTTCTACAAGGTGAGCAAAAATGTCAATCAATAAACAATATAAATATATAAAAATATATTTTATAGTAAAATTATCAAAAATAAATGTTATGATATATATATATATATATATATATATATATATATATATATATATATATATATATATTAAATAAAAATAAAAACAGACCACTTTAAGGTTCCATGTAATAAATTATTTCATCACAGCCCTTTTAAAGGGCTGCGGATCATCAGACTTTACTTCCAAAGGTTGAAACGAAAAATAAAAAAATGTTACACATATGTGACGGACAGTACTAAGCATATGTAAATTAACGAAGTGAGGAAGTGAGTGGGGAGAGAGACATGATTGAGTTAGATGTAAAATTTCTATTCTATGAAAAATTTTTAAATTAATAATTTAATTTTGAATTTAAATGTATTACCCTTTAATAATCATTATTGATGATAAAATATTTAGATTTTTGATAATTGAATACTAAATCACCACCTAATATTATTTAATTTTTTTTTAGGCAATACTAAGTACACACACACACACACACATACATACATACATATATATATATGTGTGTGTGTGTGTGTGTGTGTGTGTGTAGGTATGCGTAAACCTTTAAAAATATACATGTAGGTATTAACACATGAAATTACCGTGTATATCGGTACATGTGTATCTCTATGAGTGACTGCACATGTAAAAGAACGTATGTATATGGGAAACTTGCATGGACGTGTATACAATATATGATAGATCAAGATCTCTAATATTACCTTCAAATATCACTCCATATTAACTTAAAAACTAAACGTTAAGTAAGAGAAATTACCAATCTAAGAATAGTCGCAAATTAAATTCATGAATAAAATTCAAACTGATAGCGATATCACCTTAATAATCAATTACAACTAGAAGTAAACTTACATTTTAAAATAAAATATTAGTATTTTAATGTAAATTCTATGAATATCTTTTCTAACCGTCTATTTCATATTAAATCCCCAAAATTTTTGCAATAAAGTTTTTTAAAAAATTAAATCGCTAACACACATATAATTATATTCCTTATAGACTGTTTAAACATTCAAATTGATATCAAACTTTATAATATTTATGAACTCTCAAAGTAAAGCAAAACAACAGCGTCTATTTCGGGCCTTTCATTCCAAACAAAGTTAATGACACTTTCTCTCATGACTTTTTCTCTCTTTTTCTCTTTATGTATTTTTTATCCTCTCCCCCTTCTATATCAATATATAACTTCCGTTAAATTAACCGATTTAATGTGTCAATGTCTGGACTTCCTCAAACAATTTAAATTTGAAAGAATAGACATTTTACATCTATCTCAGTCATGCCCCCCCTCACTTCCTCACTTCGTTAATTTACATATGCTTAGTACTGCCCTTCAAAAATGTGGAAATTTCTTTTCATTTTTCGTTTCAACCTTTGGAAGTAAAGTCTGAATATCCGCGGTCCTTTAAAAGGGCTGTGGTGAAATAATTTATTACATGGATCTGTGGTCTGTGTTTATTTTTATTTAAATTATTAGCTCTGATTTACATTGCGCTTTCTGGATTTTATCCTCCATTGGTCTACCCATACGGATTACCTAGTTTTTCGTAAACTATATATATATATATATATCTATATATATATATATATATATATATATATATATATATATATATATCGCATCTTTACTACACTGAAAGTATAAAATTATGTACAAAACATCCGTGATTGAAAGTATAAATTTACGTACGAAATATTTAGATTTCGGCATCAAATAAAGCATATACGTTGAGTTGATATGCAACTGAACAAAATCAAACAACCCACATGAAAACACTATTTCATGCCATCAGTCCATATAATATGCTAACATTTCTTCAAGAAGACCAACTGTATTCCAAAATATAATTTCAACAGAACTACAACGCAAAATACACATATCAACGTATCTAGTATTTATGTCCACAGAAACGCGTACATGCACAAAAGCAGAGTGTTAGCTACCATGTATACAATTGTGTCAGCAGAATAACATGCATCATATATTTATTATTTCAAATCTCTCAAGATATTTAAATTTCGCCATTAAATGGTCGATAACGAGTTGATATGCCGTTAACCAAACTAAACATCACACAGAGAATAGAACTTCTTGGTTACAGGCTAGGCATTCATGACATATAATCCTTCCACATCATACATGAAAGTAGGAAACCTGGAGTTTAGTATCAGTAATTCAGTTGGAAGGCAAGAATATTTCTTGAAAATTAATGCAGAGGAGATTCCTTTTGTAGACGTAAAAATTAACAAGTCTTTTCTTGTTCCAGTTAACAACAGATTGAATGTCAATACTGTTGTGGATTCCGGGAATGGAATACTGTACAAATAAATAAACAACGCCAGTAATTGAGATAGAAAAATAAGTGTATTAAACGTCAGAATACAGACTTGAAGTGAAGATTAGTAGTCCAGGAATGCGGGTTAGTAGAAGGTATATGTACAAGTCTCTGTAAGTGAAGCCGTAATTATCTCTCTTGCTGGACTCTCGTATAAATCTCTGTGAACACCCTGTGTACTGACTCCGTATCTCTCACCCTGACTCAACCTATCTCAGCCTGCAGGTATTCTCTGTGCCAGTATAATTATTCTTTGGACGAGTCCATCTGATGCAAATACAAATTTCAATACGCACTTTGATAAGAAAAATTGCAACTAATAATAAAAAAATCGACGAGAATTATGTATGACCCTAGAATTTGTTAAGAAGAACAGCAAAACAAACCTTTTCAAATGCCTCCAAGATATTTAATGCAACAGACATACCTTCGCCATTTTTATCTTCTTTTTTAAAGCTTTTCACCCCAAGCAAGGCTAGAAGCCACTAACACGCAAGGGGTTACATAAGGTTTGGCGGAAGAGCAGATAGGAGTGGTAAAGGAAATGACGTGGAGAAAGAAAGTAAGATCAATCAATTCATGGTTTGACAGGAATGATTGTATTAAGTCAAACAATCGACCTGTGATGCCATAACCCTGGAGCTTGCGAAGAAGGCCGGCATGCCAAACTCTATCAAACGCTTTGGAGATGTCTAGGGCCACGGCACGAGCTTCACCGTTATTATGAATAGCTTGGTAGACAAATTCAGTGATGGCCGTAAGCACATCGGCTGTAGATCGGGCAAAGCGAAAACCATACTGCTTGTCTGAGAGCAGATCATGGGATATAAGGTGATTAATCACTTCAGTGTTGATAAGGGCTTTGAAGAATTTGCCGAAGAGTGGTAGGAGACTGATAGGATGGTAATTAGAAGGGTCGGAGGGGTCACCAGACTTAAAGACAGGAACAATGGATGAGGACTTCCAGCAGTGAAGAAAACAAGACTCCTTGAGGTAGTAGTTGTATAATTTAGAGAGGGCAGGCGCCAATTCAGGCGCGCATTTCTTCAGGACAATGGTTGGTATCCCATCTCTACCAGTAGCCTTGTGGTGATCTAAGTTAGAGATAATGCCCAATACCAATGACGGGGATATGTGAAATCCGCTCAATAGGGCCTCAGTTCTGTAAGGGAAATCGGGCATGGGTACTCCGGAAGAGCCAAGCGTTGAATTGGAAGAAAACTTCCGAGTAAAGCATTCAGCCTTGTCGGCAGAGGAGTTCAGGACCTAAAGTTTGACACGTTTGTTCAGAAATAACCGTAAACATATCAGAGGTTGAGAAATGTCAGCAGTACTGCTTTTTTGGAAAGAAGACCTGCTAAGTGACATGTTTAACCAATCTGAAGTCGTTTACTGCATTCAGTTTCTTCATCTATGTGCTATGTAACTTCGTGATTTTGATGGTCATAGCTCTACTCAATTTACTCTCCTTTGTGAATATTAGTATATTCTGTCTTTTCCTTCTTTCCTAATACCTTTCTGCCAATAATTTTCTGGTGCAAGTTAAGTAGATTATTCGCTGATTTCTCCTTTCTCTCTTGCTTTTAATATATCCTGGACTATCACATTTTCCAGAGCAATTTATTCTCCCTATCTATCCTAGAAATATCAACTGTCGATGATTTTAATTATATGTATAGTTTCCCTTCGATTTATTTTCTAAAATGTTGTCGTTGATCACATATTCAATAGTTTCGTCATCATCCTTCTGTAGAAACGCGTATCTATTACGTTAATTCTCATCTTAAAATTTACACAGATTTTCCAGCCTTCTCCGCTGGTATTTAATCAATCCACATACAGTATATTTTTATAGACATCCAAGGTTGAAAACGCTTTCATCGCAAGAAAGAAAAAAGCTTCAGATTCAATACTTTAACAAAACTGACCCTATCTATTGTTTTAAATCTTTGCCCAACGACAAAAATAATGTCTCTCATCTCTCTCTCTCTCTCTCTCTCTCTATATATATATATATATATATATATATATATATATATATGTGTGTGTGTGTGTGTGTGTGTGTATGTATATAAAATGGATTTATAAAAATATATAAAATGTTATATTAAACAAAGTTCGTAAAACAGTTTATGTTGCTTGATTTTGACCAAAGTCCTCGCTACCATTTTCTTTATTACTATCAAAATCGTCTTGTTTTTTAATAATTTCATTATGGAAAGCAAAATTCACTATACCAATACGCCTTCGGATTTCGGTGTCGCATTTCCCGATCTCCGTTAAATACACTCTAGATATTTCAGTTTTTGTAATTGCTTGTCTTCGGTATATCCACATTTTAATATGCAGGTTGGACTCTTCTTCTTTGGCTTATAACCATACAGCCTAGTTATTTAAAATGATATTTACTCCTTTGTTTTCGTTTTCCTTAACTCGCTTCTGTAGCACACCCTGTGGTTTCCTTTATGTTTTCTATAAACACTGTGCCATCTGCATATCTAATTTTCTTAATATTGTGACCGCCGAAAATGTAGGACTCACATTACTGTGAAAGATAAATAAGCCCGTTGAGAAGATAAATTATTGTCCTATTCCCCTTTCTGTTTGTGTATATTTACTTAATTCATTGCAGTTTGTCTTCTAAGTTTTTTTTGTTAAATACTAGATGTAAAAGACAACACTCATCAGCAGCAAGCATAAAATCTATTGACTGGGTACTGACAGAAGAGAAAGAAAAATCTCCTAAGATGGACCCTATAACTCGGAGAATTCTTCGCCAACGAAAGAGAACAATCCGCAGTACACAGAAAAATGGAAGTGGAATCAGCAATGGTTAAATGAAGGTCGAACAAATCAGTAGGACCAGATGGAGTTTAATAGATATGCTAGCAGCCCTGGACAATTTTGCTACTGATTACGAAAACTGTAAATGAAATATGCAACGGAGGCAATATACCGGAAGACCTTAGTGATACCAAGGAAGCCAAGTGAAGAAAAAGGCGAGTTCCATCAGACAATCCTCTTAATAAAAAATGCAAAGAAATTTGTAAACTGAATTCTATTGAATAGCACGTGTAGGAGAATTAGAATTGGAAATATCATAAGAAGAGTGTGATTTCATTAAAGACAATGGAACACATAATGTAATATTTATGATTATATTAATATCAGGAGGATCGATAAAAAACAGAGGGATGATGTTTTATAAATTATCCAAATAGTTTTGATAAGGTAATACAGAACCATAACTGTTAGTAACGATAAGTAAACTTGATTTAATTGTGAAAATCTTTAGAAAAATCCAGGATTTAAACTGGGAGAAAATCTTCAGTATCTGGATAGAAGATGAATTCATTATATACGCGGAAACAGTCCAAGTTCTGTCTTCTTCACCAATATTTAATCTTTAGCACGAAAATTTTTTTCAGGATTTATTTATAGCGAACTAAGTCTTAATGACATAAAATATGAAGATAGCAAACACATGTAAGAAACTATAGGAATTCCTACATAATGTAGTAAATGGAATTATGAAAAATTAGATGGAATTGTTTCGGAATACCAGCTGTTGGAAAGTTTACTGTGCGGCTGATGTAAGTGATAATGGTTCAGAATTGAAAATCGGAGAGACGAGTTCCGATTCCAGTCGGGTTGACTATGTTAACTTACGGGCAAATACTATTGCTGATGAATATACCTGTTTTCCCCAAAACAATATATTAATTAGTAGGACTTGTATACGTAAATCATTATTATCGCAAAAATATTCTTACAATCCGAAATGATTTTCTGACTTTAAATAATTGTAAGAAGAAAGAATTTATGCTTTTCATCAAGAGGAACAGTCCAAGATTCGAATTACAAATTCGAGATATCTAAATGAAACTATTTTTTCTAAAACTAATGTTCCGATCTTAAAAGGGGATTTTCCGTAGATCCTGTAAATATTTATTAAAACCACAGACGAAGGTCATTATCATATATTAAATCCCAATTTACTAGAACACTCCCATTACCATCAATAATTAAAACAATAGGTAGCATTTATAAATAGAGATAGGGGCACTTCGAGGCGGTGTAATGGTTAGCAAGATTGTCTAGCTAGTACAATTACGACTGACTAGTGAGTTCGATCCTCACTGGGTGCACCTAATTTTCGGCCTTGTGCCACATCTAAGCTACGCTAGGAAAATCAGAATAAAAATAGAGGTAGAAAGAAATAAGCATATAATCGAGAGGTTTGCAATCCCTACAACCCTCAGCAAAACGACAGAAACGTAACCCATATCAGATATTGGAAAGGTCTAAGACATTCTGACAAAGCTAAGATCAATAATTATTCTTTTTCAATCGAATAAATCATTTTTTAAATTTAGATTTCAAGACGATCCTTCAATGGACTGGTAAAGTGTCCCTACAAAATCACAAACGAAGATCTTTAAAAATAATAAAAACTCATCATCGATACTTTTCTATTATCAGCACCAAAAAATGGATAACAAAATGGAAGAGAAAACAATGATATCACATTAACAAGAATATCATTTTTGAAAAGTAACTCAATCATTATCAGAAAAGGATATAACATGTAATGAACTTCAGAAGTCTAATTGCCAGAAAATAGAGTTTAAAAAAAGGTTTTACTGAATTTCATCTTAGAGTAAACTAACTCTTCAGTCAAATAATGCCGAATAATTCCTATATGGAAACAGCTATTTAAATTTGATTTCTCCATTCATGATATCGTCTACCACGATATTGTTTGTTAACTGGCTGGTTTCGATAAACATTTTGTAAGTGTAAGACATTTGACTCTCCGTGTATATCACACACACACACACACACACACACACACACACACACACACACACACACACACACACACACACACACATAAATATATATATATATATATATATATATATATATATATATATAACGTTAGATTCATTCTTAGGGTCATACTTCAGGCATCTTTTTCTCATTTTATTTTGATTAATTTAACTTTTTGGCATAACCCACTATCCTTCTTTTGCAATATTCTGTGTTCAATTTCCTGTACATGCAGATTATTTCGAATGTTAGCTTAATAAATGGGCATATTGCATCCCTTCATGCCGGCATATGAATTCTACTCACGTGTTTTTGAACATCCAATGGAGCATGAGTATGCGTTCACGTATAGTTTGCGCAAGCGGATAATCCAATTGGCCAACGGTTATTTATTCCTGGGACGATAATCGTTGATCTCCCGAATATTGGATTTGATTTATAGTCGATGGTGCATGCTTTCTGCTTAAGAAAACAAATGGATCATTACACACTCCTTCAAACCTTTTCAAAATGGTACACATATGAATCTGTGTTTCTGATGCCGCAAGGAATGAATAAGATCGAATATTCCTTAGCTGAATCAAAATCCCAGAATAAGGTATTCTTGATTTGGCAATTCCAGTCCCAGAATCTATATATCGATATTCAAGGTCAAGCAATTATTGCTTAGCCCACCTTTAAAAATCCAGTTATTGATATGTTAATCATGCTTGACAAAATGTACGGATTTAAATATTCTAAGGCTTGGAGGCATGAACCGGTGAGGAGATTAAAAATTCTATTTAATAACTCAGAAATTGGGATAGGAAAAATATTTTCCAAAGCAGATTTGTACTTTTGTGTGTCTGTGATTGCTATATAGATTTGAAGTAGTTGAAAGGTTAAACGTTACCGGCTATCGCCGCGGTAAGTTAAATTATTAAACATATTTTCAAATTCAGCCCATAGCTGTTTATATTCCCGTTGTAGCAATGGTCTTAATAAATGACTGAACCGATATCTCCTTAAGTAATATTCATTCACATATTTTCGGAATATGTCGCTATACTGACTGGAAAGATATGTTGAATTAAAATATAGTCGAGAGCGTAATTTGTCATATTACACTCTGAATATTCCAGAGGGAAAAATCGAATGCAATAGGTATAAACATTGCAAACCTCATCAAAAACAAATCTTAGCTATATATGTGAGAACATGCACGTTTGTTTATATCGGATTGTAAAGCTGGATTACCACAAGACAATAAAAAGAGACGTGGCAAATATTTCCTATAGATTATAATTATCGTTCTGAAATGATATATTAAACATCTTTTTCCTGTACTGATTATCTTTATAATTAACACTTGTTTGTTTTCTGAACACTCGAGGAGACGCCTGACACTTTCGTTTCTTTTTCGTCTTCGTTTTTATTTAGTTGCCCTCTGCATCGGACTGATGCATGTAAAATGAGACAAGTGTCTTGCCATCAGATCATATAGAATAATATATCACTGTATTAACTCAAACGTTTTTGTTTGTATTTTTGTTTGTTTGTTCGTTTATGTTTTATACCTTCATACTGTATTTTTGAATGTGATCGCGGCGCAGTTGTACTCATTTTATACAATACCGGATAGGTATAAATGCAACTCCCCTCCCCATTAAGTAGATGTTGATAACCAGACATACCGGACTCGTTTGCCTTGTTTGACAATCAGCATAGTAGATGGAGAAAACTGAAATCAATATCAGGTACAAAAAAGGATAATTACCTTCACGTTACACGGACCAGTGAACTCTTGTTCTTTCTTATGAGTTCAATGCCTGTAGAAATTCATAAGTTACTAGCATCTGCAATTTTATTAGAGTTTTGGTTATATAATTCTACAAATTCGAAGCGTTGCACTGAAAACTGTTAAATAGCCTCGTCCAATTTAGGTACTCATATTCTAAACACACCAGCGAAAAGTATAATCTGTATACACCCATCTTCGAAACGAAATGAGTAAAAAGTGTACAATAGAATAAATCCGTTAGCTGCTAAGGAATGTGATTGCCCGCTAGATTCTTTAGACTGGCGCTACAAAATCACAATTGAAGATCATTACAAAGCGCCACACTTCACTAGGGGACTTTCATCGTTACTGCCGATTTAAATTCCAGCCGATGTTGCGTTCGATTTCATGCAAATATTATTGGATAAGAATCAATGTAAATCTGCTCCCGGTTTATTAGATTGTCTTGGAATAAAAATCAGCTTAGTTGACGAAAATCACTAAATTTAAAACTAGCCTGAAAAGGATTTCCTTCACCAACTTACCTCGCTCTAATGACACCAATCTAAGTAGAGTTTAAGTCACTGATAAGTTTTTCTATGTGCTGTGACCATTCAAGATTTTGCCGATATTGGGTCTCTATGATTACCTGTCATTTGTATATTTTTCTCTTTTTGTCATCTTTTTCAAAACTGCTCCGCCATCCATTAAGCTTGCCAGGTAGGTTGTGCACTTCCTTCTTCTCTCAAGTTTGATTTCTGTTTGTCCTGTGAGTATCACAGTTTCCAAACCCACATTCCTCACTATGACCCTCAGAAATGTCAGCTATCTCTTCATGGTGTGCGTTCGTTCTTGTTGTCTTTGTCTGTGAAATCTTGTCGGTATTCACGTGATCTGCCCATAAAATTCTTAGCATCCTTCAGCAGAAACACATTTTAGTAGGCTAAATTTTCGACATTTTGAGTCAAAGGTCTGTACACATTCATCAGTTAACTAGAATCTAAAAGTATTTTTTTTTCAATGTTAAAGCTTTCATACCAGTTATTTAAAGACAGGAGATCAAATGACAAGAACACTTTTTAAAAGAATACAGTTTATCTGTGTATTAATTCATTTGGAATTAAGATCAAATATATAAATTTATGAATAGGCCAAGAACAATTTTATTAATCATCACATACTTAACAAGGGAATAAAACCTGCTTAATATCAATGGGTTGCTGATACTCAAATAAACAGTGTATAATAAGCGGATTCAAAGAGATAGATGATGATGATTGGATTTCATTTTTTTTTGTATGATCGTTGTTGACAGGCAAGCAGAAATCCTGAACAAAAATTCCAAAGTTAGAATTTCGTGAGATGAAATTATAAGCATATGTCATACTGTTACAACTAACAGTTTGAAAAGTAAAACTAAGATACCTACTTTGAGAGCAGTACGGCGGATAACAGAAAGAAAAAAAAGTCACGCAAAGGGAGGCGTGAGAGGAAAAAAACTAGTTGATAACATAAAATCTTGAGACTTATGAAAGCGAGACAGGAGATAACGCCTATCCAAGGCTCAGAATATACTATAACAAATTTAAAAAAAAAAAAACAGAGTAAAAATAGAAATAATTGCAAGAAGGCAATAGAGGAAAGGGTCAATGTGAACTGAGCAGAGTTCGAAATAACAGGAGATAATACATGTAAGACACATACATAAAAAGGATAAAAGAAACCATTTTTCTGAAAGCTTTCCAGTCTGAATTTATATGAAATACAATGGGAAAATAATCATAACCGAAGGAAACCGATGGAATCAGTACAATGCAGCGCTTTTCTCAGACAAGCAAGGAGTAAATCTTACAATATAGAAAACCCCAGAGAGAGTTGTAGTATTAACATTTGCCGTAAGACCAATATAAAAAGGATGGGCTGAAGTTTTCATAGCCTGACTATGAAAGAGTAATGAAAGATCTGTGGAATATTTCCTGCATTAATTACAATTCTTCTTCTTCTTCTTCTTCTTCTTCTTCTTCTTCTTCTTCTTCTTCTTCTTCTTCTTCTTCTTCTTCTTCTTCTTCTTTCTCTCTCTCTCTCCCTCCATATATATATATATATATATATATATATATATATATATATATATATATATATATATATATATTTATATATATATATATAATATTGGATCTGTTCTACTCCAAAGTGAACATTATGTGCATGACAGCCGTGCTCAACATGCGAAGGCTTGGAATGGATGCTCCTATTAAAAAAAAACAAAAAATTAAAAATAAAATACAACTTAAGCTGTCTAATCATGAGGAAAACCTAACAACACAAAAGAGATAAAAATAAATAAAATAAAATAATAATCTTTGGAAATAGCTAAAGAAATCGCGGAAAGCGCTTGGAACCAAGAAAATTATGAGTTTGCTGTACTTATTAGCACTGAAAAACAGGATACGGGAGAAACAAAATAATAATTAAATCTTCATTGTCTGCGGCATTCAATAAAATATTTTAAAAAGAAAGTTTGATGCCGATATATATATATATATATATATATATATATATATATATATATATATATATATATATATGAGGGTGTGTAAGAACTGTCCAAATGTTTTATTTTTCCGAGCGCTTTCGGCTATACCTTTACCCATTATCAAGGATGATTTGATTTTTCAGCTTAATTGAATGTGTGCATTATGTATATGTCTTAGTGTGTA
>OZ038482.1:31344919-31354919 GCA_964036315.1 Acanthosepion esculentum | reverse complement strand
AATTTCAATTCATCGTAGCATTTTGCACAGAATATTTTCAAATGGCTTTAACAGACAGTTTTTTGGCAAATATGACAGACATTATAGGTTTTTCAATCCATCTTAGGATTTTCTTTCTTTCCCATATTGTACTATTCATGGGCAGTTCTCCATTGTACGGTTCTATTTCTTACTAGAGTTTGTAACTGTATTAATATCTGCAAGAACAGAATTATTTCACCATTTGACGACTTTTGGATTATTTCCACGAGATTTAGATTGAAGAAGAATATAAATGATGAAATAGTTATATATTACTATATAAAAATAACAAAACAAAAGTCATTGAAACAAAGCAAGTTCAGTCGACCAATGATGACAATTCCAGAACAACGTAACTATAAACAATTTTCTTTCTATCCTCTGCCAGCCGCTATGATGGAGAAAGCATTACCTCGAACCGTCGCCAGTGAGACACGCTGCAAGAGCCACTCCCTTTCGCGAGGCTCGTTCCTTAATCGCGACGCAATCGCGCCAATCCTCCGAAGGAACACCATCGAACGAGGGCCAATAAACCCTGAAGTCTCCACTGCCACAGGAGTAAAAAAAAAATCTATCAGCAAGAGAAGAATATTTAGCTATTTTTTTATCTCTGCGTCTCGGGCGACGAACCCCGGCTCAACCGCGGACCTGATCATATTACCGGTCGAAAATGTATCCGCACAAGTCGAATCCCAGATCAACGACTTACCCATTTTAAAATAGTTGAATTTGAAGATCTTGCAAAACCAGGATATCCAGGCTTTTGACCTAAAACATTGTAGGGTAGAGTGCTTCCTTTTATTATTTCAATTTATTCATAAGACAAATTGTTAGACTTATCATTTGAATAATTCATTTCTCTCATCATTAAAGGGTTTTTAAAATCATTTCTGTCATCTTTGCTGTCATCATTCATATCATCATCCCTTTCTGAATAAGTAATCCTGATATTTTCTCTTTCATTATAATCTTCAGAAAAAAGACTTGACACATATTTAGGATGGACGATATCTTTTATTCAGTTAAATATTTCAACCGTGGTTCCAGTAGATCTAATTGGTAATACGAGAAATCACTCAGCATAATTTTATTTTTGTTCTAATATTGTTCCTTAAGGTCTAGAATAGAAAATGAAGGAAAATAAATATCACAAAAATAATTCGGATAGAATAAATATAAGTATGAATAGATTAATCTTGAAAGATAAATATTGGTCCACTGAACACATTTGTAAACTAATGGGTAAAGGAATTGAAAATTAAATTTACATTTGGTATTGCGAATGATTAGTATAAAAATAATGGCATTATAATGATGCTAACTTTCTACAATCGCAACTACAAAAGGTTAGCAAATAAACTCGCAAAAATAAGAAAACGAACGAAAGCAATTAATTAAGAAGTCTATTTTATTGTAAACATATTTTAAGAAAAAATATTATGAATTTAAATCCAATATGATAAAAAATGGCTGCAATTCTGGTGTAAAGAATGCAACACTTCATCACAGACTATAGCCTGACGCTAGAGAATCACAAAGATATTTAACAAATAACAGCAATAACATCGCATGAAGATCGCCTCCAATATCTTTCACACGTGCGGGACGTTACAAGCCAGTCACTGTTCTATCGCTACATGCTTGGAAAGTTCACGGACGAACTATATTCATTTGTTCCACCAGTTCTAAACTTCACGGCGAGGACCCGCCACTTATTTTGTAGCAAACCACCGGCACTCCATCCGTATTTAATCAGTGAGAAGCGAGTTCCTGCAAACCACACTCCGTGGAACCTACTCCCAAGAGGATGTTTTCCGCTCACTACAATCTCGGGTTAACCGTCATCTTCCATTTCTTTCTATATAAAGTGTCCCTTAATGAAACCATACATATCGAGGGCCCCCCGACCCTGTACAGTGTGAGACACACTGTAGAAAAAATAATATCAAATACAGCAAGGGGACTAGTGAAGTTTAATCTTCTGAGAAAACTGTTTTGAGATAATGTTATAAAAGTCAAGACCAACTATTCAATCAAAGAATGCGGAATATTTTCTTTATCGAAACGGCTAATTTCACAAGTGTCAATACGTTTTAAGGATTATCGAAACTCCCATATTAATCAATACACAAAGCCAAGGTGGTTGTGTAACAAATACAATTCCCATCACCGTACCGACGGAGGTACATTAGTGACGGAGGTGGTCGTGTGACGGAGGTGATCGTGTGACGGAGGTGGTCGTGTAACGGAGGTGGACGTACGACGGCGTCTTCCTCGCAGTTAGACAACAAAGTCCCGACGAAGGTTTGAAAGAAGATCGCTTCCTCCTCGAGGATGTACAACGATGTCACGAAAGAGGTGAACATGCGACGCCGTTCTCTTCGCTGGTGGCCAACAACGTCAGTACGAAGGTGGACGTGGGAAGGCGTTATACGAGCAGATGGTCAACAATATCAGGCCCGAGGAGAAAATGAGACGACATCCTCCTCGCGGTACACCAACGCCTTTACGATGGTGATGGCACAATTAAGTTTATTTTTCTCTCCAATTTCAACTCGCGAGTGAGTGTTTATTTGATTCGGTTATCTCATCGTTTTATTTTAAATAATTTTCTCATCTGTATGATTATTTTGCTCCAAGTGATTAAGTTTATACTCTTATATTAAAGTCGAAAATATCCAGTGGTATTAATTTTACATTTTTTTTTTTGCTAGAAAATAGTCTTACGATCTTCACATAAAAATCTTGTGTCGTCCAATAAATAACAAGCTCAGCCAGGAGAAAGGGCATATTTAAAATATGGAGTGAAAAATTAGGAAAAAGTAGAAAATTACATTTATCACAGGAAATAATGTTGGTAGAGAGCTAGGTGTGGCTCCTCGTCAATATTCTATGACGTATAAAAATAATAATAATAATAATAATAATAATAATAATAATAATAATAATACTAATAATAATAATTATCAAGCACATATACTAAAATACTGTGTTAGCCCAAGATGCAGATTCTGTGACAAATATCCAGTAACCATTGATCATCTTATATCAGGTTGCACGATATTGGCCCCCCCTGAATATAAAACCCGGCATGACAGAGTGGGCTAATATCTGCACTGGAAAATTTGCAACTCCTATGGGAAGGAAACTGGAAGAAATTGGTACGAACACCACCCTGACCCGGTTACGGAGATAGGACCTGTTACAATTCTATGGGACTACACAATACACACTGACAGAACAATCAAAGCCAACCGCCCAGACATTGTTATTAAAGACCACAAACAAAATAAGTGCCTCCTTATTGATATGGCAGTCCCTGCAGACTGCAATGTGTCTTTGAAGATAATCGAAAAACTGTCAAAATACAAGGACCTTGAAATAGAAATCTCAAAAATGTGGCACATGGGAACATCAACAATTCCTGTTGTAGTTGGAGCCCTTGGACTGGTTGGAAAAGATTCCAGTAGGCTGATTAAAGGGATCCCTGGAAGTCCATGCGTCAAAGAGATACAAAAAATTGTTCTGACAAGTACAGCCCACACTTTACGAAGGGCTTTATCTATGTAATTATTTCTTTTTTTTTTTTGCAGTGGAAAGTGTCATGATGCCATTTCAAACCTTAGATCCCTGGGCGGGACCCGGAAAGAAATGTGTAAACGCCAGATATCAAAGGAAATAATAATAATAATAATAATAATAATAATAATAATAATAATAATAATAATAATAATAATAATAATAAACATATACAACACTCACTCGAAATTACATCCCTAATACACGAGTGATTTTTTATTGAAATTATGTAGCGTTTCAGCGTTTCTGCTCAAACTTATGGAATGGATGCTTGTAGTTAATGTGACGGGCAGAAGCGGATGACACTCATATATATATATATATATATATATATATATATATATATATATATATATATATATATATATATATATATATAACGTGATCACAGATATACAGACACAGTCAGACACACACACACACACACACACACACATATATATATATATATATATATATATATATATATATATATATATATATATATATATATATACATAACAATAAAATTAAGTAAGAGATAATGGTGATATGCAATGCTTATATTTTGGGAAATATGAAAATGTAAGTCTTCAAGAATTCTTCCAAATGACTCGTAAAGAAAGTAACAAATCATTTTTCCCTTTTTATGCGTAATATCTGCAAATGTATGGCAATATTTTTGCTAACTATTTCATTTTAATTTAAAATTTGCAAATAACATAAGCATCATTCTTTTCGTTATAAGAATTATGTCAAGACGAAATATAGATGTATTTACATACAACTGTTATTTGACTAGTTCAATACAATGTCTCGAATGAAATTAAAGCACTTTCTAGGAAATATATGCATTACAGTAAGTACATTTCTGTAACAATATTAGCTGAAGTACTCGCACTGTGTTGTGTGTCACACATTGTTAATAAAAATGTTGATTCATTTTAAATCATTGTTATAATTTGTGGATAAAATGATGCATTTCAATATTACTCAATGATCTTGCCGAAGTAACCTCCATCTTCTGGATTTCTCCTTTTATATTTTCGATAGGAGTCATTCCCTAATTTAAATTCAAATTCGATCAAAGGGGAAAAATCAGTGTGGGTTTGTACCTCCCCGGGGACCCACTTTCATCAGAATGAAATATACTTATCCAGGAACCCTAGGAGCCATTCCATTTTTAAAATTTATATTTAATTTAAAGGAAAGGGAAAAAAAGACTTTGTGGTGGTGCGTAACCCACAGGCACTCACTTTGATCAGAATGAAATATACTTATCCACGTACCCTGGGCAATGTAGTTTCAGAATATATGTTGTTATGTGGGTCTATCTTCAAGACCCAAGGAGTTCGATAACAAAGAATCAGATAGTTTGAGGCTTCAATTTCATATATATAGATTCACTCAATACAAGCCTTGTAAGACATGCAGTGTAGAATGTTACCTCCAAAATGTTATTACTGAATGATATTTATGATGTGAATACAATTGGAGGTGATTGTAAATTATATTATGAGTATAGTTCGGATAAATTAACATCCAGGAAGTAAGAAACTCTCTTGCAATACGTTTTATGTTGATTGGGTTGATGTATTTGACGTTGTGTAAAGTTTATTTTAACGTAGCAAACAATGCTTTTCAGACCATAACTGACTGCTCTACAGCAACTTTGTAACAAAGGTATGGTAAGCTTTTGAAGCACTACACCTGAAACATTTCATATAAGTCATATAACATAAAAAATATTTCATAACTGAACTATATGTATTGATGGTTTAAAATAAATTTCAGTTGACTTTCTATTTACAATCTCTAATTTCTACTACATTTCCTGCAATTTATTGTAAATTTAACTTTACACACTAAGTGCGACGCTGAAATCTGGAGGCACAATGGATAGCGAAATGTATCCTCCAATTTGAAGTAACGTAATTTTGTCAGCTGGATATTGACACTTCTCTTAAAGAGGGTAACATTGCAGATGATATTCTAGTAAAGGCAAATTCAGAAACAAAACTGAAATAACTATTAGATAAATTAATTAAATAATGCAAGAAGTTGTATGAAATATTAATAAAAAATAAATATTCGTTAGAAACAAAGAAAATAGTATTGCACACTTATATGATATCAATTTTCATATATGGCTATGAATGCTATAAAATATACTCACAGATGAAGTGACGTGAAGCAACAGAAATGGGGCTCTACAGAAGGATAATGAGTATAAAATAGACGAACTTGTGAGCAACGAAGAAGTTTTAGAGAAATTGGAAAAAGAATACATATATTTAACATCAGAAAGAGACAGGTTACATTTCTAGGTAACGTAATGACGAAATAGGATATTTTATAGGCTTGCGGGACAGGAGAAAGCAAAGCATAACCTACGTAGAGAGATTGGGTTAACGTATGGCAGAGAAACTTTTCAGAAATATCACAAAAAGAAAAAAAATATTACGGACTAAAGTGTACATGAATTTGTAGAGATCCATGATTGTCTGCGACCTCAAGGGATACGGCATATACAAGTAGGAAACCATTACAAGCAAAGTTTTTCAACGTTAACATTTACCGTTGCGGTCACGTTGTGTTGAATCTACAATAAAAACATTCTGTAACCGCCATGTAATTTTACAGAAAATTTGTAGTAATGTAATTTTGTCAGCTGGACATTGACACTTCTCTTAAAGAGAGTAACATTGTAGATGATATTCTAGTAAAGGCAAATTCAGAAACAAAAGTGAAATAACTATTAGATAAGTTAATTAAATAATGCAAGAAGATGTACCATTAATTTAAATAAATAATTGGTATAGAGAGAAAACGCGAGTTCTATTTACATTTTTTCACAAGGAAGACGTTAGAACTAATTACGTATCGGAATACAATGGTCTACTCAGTGTAATAGCAGACGATCGGATATATTAGTGAAGTTCAGGGGGCCATAGAAATATTTTAGATAATTTTAGGAAAATGTTTGACGTAATGAGGTATCTAAAAATAAAATTAGAAGCAAGGAAAAGAATGTAAGACAGTTACATATGTAATCTTCACTCTGCTATCTTGAGGTGAATGTTATAAAATAAAAATTTGTCGTAACTAAACGAAAAAGTTTTAGACCAACTACTTGCTATTCTAACGAAAAATGTTGAGAATACCATTCACAGAATATACGATGTCAATGGAGAAATTTTAAGAATAGTAGGTACAAAGAAGATTTTGGGAATATTCAGAATGAAACAGATGCATTTCTTGGGACACGTCACGAGCAAAAAAGCTTGGAGGATTTTCACTCAGAGAAACTATCAATGGCAAGAAGGGTAAAGAAAAACTTTTGTATTATAAATTTATGTAAATGGATGAAGGAAAAACAAAATATCACGAAATAGCAGACCGATTATATAGGAGAATTATTGTTTAGAGCAAAAGCAGACAATAAGTTGTGCTTATCAATTATTATCTATAGTCTAAATTGACTTAAAATGTAGACGGGAAAAGAGAGTGGAGAATTTAGCATAAGACAATGAGAGGTACCCACGTCGCGAGGACACTCATAGCCTCATAACACTATTGGTTGCTGCTGGGGATTTTTAAGCAAGAACGTTTTGGCAGGTGGGACTGCAAGCAGCATCTCTAACCTGATTTAATTTCAGTGATCTGTTACTTCCATATAAGTTTTCTGCAATGAGTAAAAACTCTATTCTCTAATACTATCTGTCCTTTAGATAGTTGAGGAGAAATATATTTATACCTTTCCGAAGGGATTTCGCGAAAGTGAATGATACAAACTGGTCCGGAATTCGAACACACATCGCTGAGTTATCTTTCAGAAATTTAGCTATTACACCACATGCACATCCATTGAGACGCGTTAAAATAGATCGAGTTGAATTGAGAATGCTGTTGTCCACAGTTCAAGAAAATACTAATTCACAATGAGTTTTCCAAAGGAAGAACATTGATTTGGCTCATAAATTCATCCCCTAATAAGTTCTTACATATATGATTCTTCTTTCAGAAAGACAATGCAATTTTTAATAAATGCCTGAGAAATACAAGGATCAAGAACCGATAAACGTAGAGAGTCCCTGAAGTAATTTGCTGTATGGACGTAAGAGTCGGAAATAAGTATAAATTGTGATGATGTACAGGTAGATAAAGTACCGCCCGAAAATGGAGTAGGTTAAGTTTGCAGTGATTGGAGGGAGCATCCTCTCGAGATACTTTTCAAGAAATAATCACTCCTCGAAAAGAAGCTGTCTCATCGTAACTGCGTTTTTGCCAATAGAATACGAAATAAATAATGATGTTTAATTTTTGTGTATGTGGCATGTCAGGTCTTTTCAGTAACTGTCGGAATTTATGGTATTAAAGAAAGTACTGCGTCTGAATATCCCCCAACTACTGGAAATAGCGATATGCGTGCATCGTTTCGTCTGTTGGAAAGGATCTCTCTAGTTGAAAAAAAAACTTCATTGGTCGTGTTATGGTAAGAGCTAGTTAAACTTCTTACTTTCATAAATGGAATGATCCCTTAATGATAAGCAATTTTGGCTAATTGTATATGAATAGGATAATACTATTGCAGTGATTTTACTAGATGTCTATTGTACATTGCTTTGGTCCCCTTTAAGTCTGACCCTATTTTTCTTTGTTTTAATTCCCCATACCCATCCTCGTTAGCTGGCCAGTGGTATCAGTTCTCTGATTGGTGCGATGCGCCTTTCGTTTCAGTTGTGTTTTTCGTATTTATTGATGTGTCGGAATGAGTGAATGGTTGAGTGTGTGATTGAATGAATGAATTTTTTTTTATATTATTAAAGTCCCGCATTGATTTTGTTCAGTTAACTGATGTTTCTATCACATTTAGTGATGGGCGGAGTATTACTAACATTATTTTATTTAGTTTCTTGTAAATATTTTTGTACATCTATTTAAATAATAATTGGCCAATTTTTTAAATTTGTTATTTCATTCCACTTGCCACACAGACAATTATTTGTACATAAGGCGTCTAGTTAAGACAATGTTGTATTATGGTTGCTGTCGTAAGAAAGGTAAGTATAAATGCGTCGTTATGGTGTAAGGAATATTGTTGTCTGTTTGGGTCAGTGTTTGTGGTTAGTTAGCTAAGTTTAAAGTTAAGACGGATGAAGACAGTACCTTTTCTGCATACCCCTTTTCTGGCCTTGTGCCACATTTTGTATTTTATACAAATAAATATTGTATTGAACATTGCTATTATGACTGACACTGTCGAGTTAAATATTGTGTCATGTCAGACACTATTTCATAACAGTTCTCATTTGCGCCTAAACAGTTTTGAAATTTGTCAAGTGTTGGACATGGTGATAAGGAAATTGTAGTCCAGAAATAATAGCAATATTGCGAATATGATGTGATCTAAGTTGTGCAAAGAGAAATAATATCGAGTTCAGATATATTTTAAGGATAATTTGAAGGAACTGATTATTACCTAACAACTTCAGCAATGGATTTTATATATGAGTTCAACTTGAGGTCTAAGGTTAAATTGAACCCCAACAGTTGTTGAAGGTAAGATGCCTCATTGAAAATGTAACAGTTTAATATGACTGTAGAAAATTAAATTCACAGCAAAACTGTGAACACTACAGTAGCAATTACACGGGATTCTCTGACGAAACATTGTTCTATGGCAAGATAACTGATTCTTTCATTAGCCAATCAAATTTACTAAAATAGACGCGTTCAAACTTTCCTGTTCGACGGATAACGGGGTGTCGAAAGAAGCTATTAATTAATCGCCTTCGTCAGCCGCTGTTAAAAGCCAAGGAATCTATAACGCTGAACACGTGAAAAGGTTAATGGTTGAAGTTTCGTGGGTATTTGGTGAAGGCCGTTATGGAATAGTTATTCTATCCGCCTATCCGAGGCTACCGGCAACTTCACCGCCTAATCGGTGTAGAAAATAACGTTTCAAATGAGCATAGGTGTATCTTAAAATTTTAGAAAGCATCTATACATGTAATTCACACACTATATCACAAAGAAGGTAAGAAAATATTCTCGTCATAATCTGTAATATAAAACTTTTAAATAGCCGATATGTGTATGGCAGTCATTTAAATTGAAACTGTATATTAACTTCATTTAATATTAATTTTAATATATAATAACTGTAATATAGATATTTATTTCAACATAATATAATTCAACATATAAGATGTATGTGCTTCAAAGACTCATAAAAGACTTCTACTAAACATTACCATTCACTAACTTCCAATAGATACTCTCGCCAAGCATATCCCGTAGCCAATTAATCTAGCCCCCACCTACATTAAGATTATATCGGTATAATATTTACAAGTGTTTGGCTTTCTATCTCAAGCGGTATACTTGCAAAAACAATTTTATCATTATTTGGTTAGTT
>OZ038482.1:31279919-31339919 GCA_964036315.1 Acanthosepion esculentum | reverse complement strand
AAGAGGCGTTTACATTCAACTGTTTCGACAGTAAAATGGTGGAACGGAAATGCCAACATTGTAACAAGCTTAATCTCATGCAGTTGGGGCACCAGTGAAAATAGCTCGTCGGAGCAGTTCCCATCAAATTATTTGTATAAAAAGTCAGATGGAAGCCATATCACGCCTGTGAAAAATGATTGGAGACGAGATGCCAGGTCAGGACCTATCACATTGCATATCTGTCTACAGATTTTTTTTTTCGAGAAACTTGAGATGAACAGCGAGTGGGGAACCGGCCTTATATGGCAACAGTATTCAATGCAAGGACGTATGGTAGATTTGTAGATTTCAACGATACACTCAGACGTGAAATAAAACTTCTGGCGCGGTACAGAGAACCAACTTTGCTTGCAGTAGGTGAAGCTCTTGATTCAATGTAGTTGTTCCACACCAGGTCAGTGGAAAACGCGAGACCGAGGAGGCGCAGAGTGACACTCTTGTGCAGTTGATCATCAGCCATGCTGAAAAGGGAGCAGGGAGGATTCTCTGCGATGGGTCAATGAGAGCAGTTCCGTTTCGGAGGCATTAAAGTTTACAACCATTTCTTGACACAAATTGGAGGTCCTTTTCGAGACCAAAGGCCAGGTTATCTTTGTCAGTAATATCAGATTTGCTATTTGTTAGATAAATGCTCCATAGCATGTAGTGAAGGGACTACTATCTTTCTGTGGTGTCTTTGATGATTTTTGAGGTCTATCTTACTTAGAAATAACAACAGATCAAATGAAGTGGCAACATTTTCAATGAAATTACATCAAGAACATTACAAATATATTTCTTGGGCTTTTCGTGGGCAACAGGATTCTATGTAAACTCTCTTACCACTGGGCACCGCTTTACCCAGGGATCGGTCAGTTATGTGTTATGCGTGATGCACGATTAGGCGATCATATATCTTTCGATACATGACTGAGGAGGCAGATTTTTTCCCCGCAGTAGGTTGCCATTTCTTTCTGCGGTAGACCAGTTGTCGAAACGGTCTGTCCTGCTATTTACCCATATCTGGAAGCAGAAGAAAATATTCCTATAGGTACTAGCACGTCAGCGAATGCAATTCGACTGGAATTCGAACTCGGCTCTCCGATTTTTCAGCTCAAGCCGCTATCCATTACTCCACCGTGATTTAAGACTAAGTTTCACCATTTTATTTACATGATGTTCGCATTTTCTATTGTATACTTTATACAATCTTTTTTATGTCAATTTCGGTTGGTGAACTATTATTTTTCCGTCATCTGATTCACAATATCGAAACTGCTTAGGAAACCAACGGACCTTAATCCTGACCATATGAACTATCGATTGCAACGAACGCTGAAGTAGCAAATACTAATATACGGGTAGACTGTCTGAATTTGACTATACAAACATTATTTTTGTTCATTTGTTACCGGATACTAAATATACGTCGTTTTCACTGCTGTCAGAATCACTTCAGTCTTTTCCTATATCTACAGTAAGTAACCCATCTCATTGGATACATATATGAAGACAAAATCTACCATTTTAACGCCGTTATTGTGATCCTGGTGTACATCATGAGATTCTTCAGAAAATCCAAAGAAGGATCTGTAAAGTAATCGATCCTGACTTGTCATCTCGACTTCACTGACATTCTCACCGTAGTGACGTAACGTCTCCCTCACTTTTCTACAAATATTAACATGGCAGTTGGTCTGACGAGCATTTTCTTTCCATGGTGTCGCTAATACATGAATTTACGCGTGTTACTAGATTGTCATCTAGTTCCCACGTTTTTTCTGCGGACAAAGCTAAATGCAACGGCATCTTCTATCGCAAAAATTTATTTTCTCGCTGTTCCCACCCGTGGAAATAAATTCTGTTTACTTGATTCCCTGATAACTAAAATCTTCAAAATGTTAAATGCGACATCAATTGCCATTTTCTGTCTTCTTGAATCACGTTCATCTTTTCTCCTTTCCTCAATCCTCCCTATACTCAGAAACCACTTTCACTCACTGTAACCCGCTGCGCACTAATGACATTTACGCCTAGCTTGATGTGGAATGACTAAATGAATGAAAAAATTGTAAACTTAACTTCGTCTCACTCGACATTCCATGCTTAGACTGTAGGTGTCTATCCGAAGCCGTTACTTGCCTTATTGACTCAGAGAAAATAATTACCAAACAGCCTAAATAAACGACATTTTTCATAGTCTATAATTTCTGGCGGTACACAGAAATGTTTGTCACAGAGTAATCTTCAAATGGAGCTCTTTTGGTACATTGCGTTGGTCATATTCAAGATAATTGCTAGACCCAATACACTGCATACAACGGAATAGGAATTCTTCAAATGTTGCAGGTCATTTTGGGGGAGTGAGTAAAGATCACAATCAACACGGCACAGGATGTCGGGAGTTAGGGGAGAAAATAGCTTTCGTATGACTGTAATTTTATATTCAATATCTTAACAATCTTTCTATATTTCATTTCGACCCCCCGCCCATTTGAACATTATTTATAGCATTATTAAGAAAAAATAATAACATTAAGGTGGCTAGTTGAGCTGCGTAGTTGGGAGCCGAAAAACTCACTTAATAGGTAATGTATGTCGTACTTTAATTTTATAAATAATATTTTTAAAATCTCTAATGACTTGTATGCTCTGCTTTTCAAAGAAGATTTTATTTCAACTTATGATTTCAAATATCTCTTACGAATTTTTTTAGCAGAATGTATCAATTGAAATAGGTAAAATTAAATTTAGCCCGTCTTAAGGCGGCGAAAATCAAAGAAAGGGGCAGCCTTAACTCATTCATTGAAGGATTGGTGTGGGGAGTGTTCCTGGGGAAGTGTTGGGAAAATATGATCGTAAATATACAATAAATTAAACTAAAAATTCACAGACAAAGAAATGGATAAACACACAAACATATAGACATATATACAGATACACACTTCAGAGAGATATACACGTTAAAGAAAAACATATCTTTATAGAGATTTTTTAAAATTATATATTTCAATTAATTTATACGTTAGCTGATAATACCCAATTTGGTGCTAAAGAAATTGAGGGAAAAAGAATATAAATGTAATTTATAAAGGAATATGCGATTACAAGTAGCAAATTAACCAGTTTCGTCTACATTAGAGTAATTCAATTCGGGAATACATCGATTAAATTCTTGTCATCCTAGTTGTTGGGTAAATCGCAGTGTAGACGAGGCTCTACAGACTTCATAGAGAAGCACAACTATGAATAGAGTAAATTTGTCGATCATCTTTCCCCATAAGTAATGGTATTCTTATGGAAAATGAAGTTCTAGAGAATTATTTTCGCCAATGTCATGAATTAACGTGACACCTAAAGATTATTCAATACAAGATTAAAATTGCTTTCTCAAACATTTATAATTTATTCAGTACATTATTCAGTAACGTTTTCTTAATTGCATCTGAAACATACATAATTCTGCTGTTTCCAACTCAATATATATAACAGTTTTTCCTCTCGCAATTTCTTGCTTCCATATCTCGACGAATACAGGTTCCCCAACAATAACCAAAGTTAAGCTACGTCAAGTCTGGTCGATACCTAGATGAGTGACCACTTGAGAATAATCTGTGCTCTAGGATTTGATGTACAGGTGGTGTAATGGATAATGGCTCGGAATTGGAATTCAAATCTGTGTATAACTATTCCGAGCCATTATACATTCGGGTTTGTTCTATTCTCTTACGAGCAAATATCATTCGCATAGATATGGATCTAGCTTCCCCCACTAGCTATGGATGAATTAATAAGACTTAATAAATCGTTATTATATGTAAAATATTATTACAATCTAAAAAATGTTATGGTTTTAAATATCCTACAAAGGGTTTTATAAGGCATAAAAATGAATCAATCAATTAAAATATGCTATGTGCCTTTGATATTATTACAAGCTACAATTTGGATAAAGAAATATAGATTATTGCTGATAATGATTATATAGGATATTGATTGACGATTTTATAATTAAATGCAATTTCTTCACTGGTCTTCTATTTACGGAGTATTACCCCGCCTGTGCATTGAATATAAGGTCAGGTACTCCTGCTGTTAATTTCTAGGTTTCTTGATAAAATCCAAAGAAGGATCTCTAATTTAACTGATCCAGACATGGCGGGTTGACTTCAATCATTTTCTTCTTGATGTTGTGTGCCGCACTTCAGTCATTTCAACATACATTTTCATGGCAACTGCTCTGGTGAGCTTTTTTCCCTGGTGCTCCAACTACATAAATTTAAGCTAGCTTCTCGATTAGCATCTACGTCCCACGCGTTCGTTGTTGAAATATCTACATTCAACTGGTAATTCTACTGCCACTTTCCCCACACTGCACTCCTGTGGATATCCCTTCTGTTTACTTATTTCTGTGATAATTACAATCTTCAAAAAATTAATTCATTATCTATCACCATCTTCTCTCCTCTTGAATCCTATTCATTATTTTTCCCTTTTCCCAATCAATATTCAGTATATTCTCTCATTTTCACTCCCTGTAACTCCCTGCGTAAAATCTGGGGAAATAATTCTCGCAATATTTGTAAAACCTCCTGCCCCTAATATCCTGAGAGTATAAGTTATGTATTTAAAACAAATATTATAGTGACAATGCTTTTGCTGAGTATATTGTAAGTGTCGATTGTTTGCATAACCTGAATAATTGTTGGTTGGAAACTGCGTCTAGAGTTTATATGCAAAAGAGGTATTGTCAAATATTTTATGTAAAATTCATAGATATGTGTTATCCAATGAAATAATTTGTACTATTATGTATAGCGAGAAAGGATGAAAGCAATTAAGTCCCAATGTCAACTTCAGATTGATATTTAGTATTTGTTCAGTAATTATAACAATTTGCAGTGTCAAGAGATTATTTGCAAGAACTAGAATTTAGTATTATGGCTCGTAAAAAGAACTAACAATGAATGAAAAGAACTATATGATCAAAGAAATTAGAAAAGGAAAGTCCTCGCTTCAGATTTCTAAGGATTTGAAAAGTGATCATCGAACAATCAAGAAAATATGTCAAATGGGAATTCAACAAAGGAAAAAAAAAGTCTCAGGTTGAATTCAGGAATTTAACAAACCGTGATCTATCACATATCCAAAGAGAATAAATAAGAAACCCAAATGCTTCAAGTGCGTTAATATTTGAGGCCGTTGGAGCTCCTATGGTGTCAAGGGAAACAAGGTGTAAAGCATTAAGGAAGTTTTCTGATGTAAAAAAATCAAATAAATAAACCCATTTTAACAAAGAAACATAAGGAAAGAAGATTGCAGTGGGGAAAAATACGTAAAAACTGATTTCAGTAAAAGGCTTTTTACAGACGAATCAAGGATCATCCTCGATGGGCCGGATGGATGAGCTTGAGGATGGGTTTGCAAGCAACGTGACTCAAGAAAAAAATTTAAGCACCAACAAGGCAGCGGTGGGATTATGATATGGGCTGGAATTATTGGTAATGAGCTCGTGGGCCCATTTAAACTGAAAGACCAGGTTAAAATGAATTCCAAAATTTACTGTGATTTTCTAGAGCAATATTTCTTTGAATGGCTTGATAACCAGTCTTTAGCCAAACGTAGATCTATGATCTTTATGCAAGACAACGCACCAAGTCATTCATCAAAGTTTAGTAAATCCTGGTTGAAAGATAGGGATTTGTTGAAGATTCTCTTATGAACTGGCCTTCAAATAGCTGTGATTTGAATCACATTGAGAATATGTGGAGCATCCTCAAGAGAGATATTTATTCTAATGTAAGGGAATTCAACAGCAAGTGTGACCTCTGGGAAGCAGTTAAAGTTGCTGTAAACAACATACCAGCCGCTAAAATTGCAAATCTAACATCAGATGTTGACAATCGGCTGCTAAGAGTTATTGAAAAGAAAGGAGCCTTTGTGCAATAAATTTTAGGAGGTTCTTATTATATTTTGTTTATATATTTTTTTATTTTTAAAATAATGTTTTTTTTATGTTTTGCTTTAAGAAATTGACGAATTTGTTCTAAAATCTTTTCATATTATTTTTTTACATTAGTTTTACAAGGTATATTAATGTAAAAGTATGAAAATAAATAGTTGCAAATAAACTACTGACAGTCAAATTAGTGAACTTAGTAAATATTTTTCCAATCAAAAACAATAGTTTTCTCTATCACTATATATATCTATATATATATATTATATATCACTATATATCTAAGTTAATAATATTGAGTAGAATCTAAACAACATCATAATAGGACTTTTAACATTAAAGACGCAACTCTTTATACCAATTCATAACTTGCATATAATTTCTAGCCGCATTGTACATATCTTGTTTTAATAAATGCGAATCTCAATAAAGAGTCAAATATATTTTAACGTTTCCTTTATATCCCCCAAATTCTGAAGATTCAAATCAGTTACTTTTTAACTCAACACACTCGGCGAACTAAATGTTTCTGTAGATTGATTTTAATAGTTTTTAATATACGTTTAAGAAAAGCTTTGGGTAAATTCTCGGTCCGTATTTTGTAATCATGATGGTTGCACATCACCATTGGCGAAATTTTAAAAAAATGCTGATGTTGATAAATAGATCGAAACTGTTCTTTTCTCTAATTAGCAGGTGTAATGGCGTCAATAAAGCTGGTATATCCTTTTCCATTCTTGACTGAGTAGAGGAACATTCAAATGATACCATTACTGGTAAAGCTGTAGATTTTGGAAAAATAAGCTAAATCGACAAAGAGTGCCGACAGCTCCATTGCCACCAAAATAGGTAAAATACACGAATTATTAATTAGAGACAGAAATATTCGTCTTAGACAATTCTAACGATCTTTTCTGCGAAGTATCGACGAGATTTCCAGCGAAAAATCTGTTCATTTCATTCTGGATTAATCAGCGTCTTTCTGCTCAGCCAATAGGAGAAACTTTTTTGGTTTAATTCTTTTGGTGATAATACCTGTTCTTATTATCTTTAGCAGCTGCGTTTCCCATTTTTCAATCTCCTTTTGAAAGTATCTTTTCAGGTATGCACCTCCGAGGAGATATACATTAGAAGATACTGGGAAGTCGCATATTCATTTGATTATATGACTATTTGCCTGTTGGAAGTGAGCTGGTTCTGCATTATATGATGCATTGCCGATAAGTTCTAGGCTCAACAAAGAACATATTCGAAACAAAAAAAAATATACTTAATATTGGTCTTTTGATCAGGTATTTTTGGTGGTGTCTGGAACCTTTCACTGTCCCAAAATACCTGAAAATTTCATTAACGAAGCTTTTCGTCCACGATGCCCACAACTATTTGCGCAATAAATAATAATAGATTTTTTTTTAATACGTTTACTAGTATATATTATTCATATGTACACTATCGTCTTAATCTTTGTTGTTGCTATCACCATATTTACAACTGTTGTGCCCTCCGTCCATCATCAGGTGTATATACATCCGGGAACCTTCAGGGTATTCACAATTTTTTTGTTCCAATGATCGTGTCTCGGGATATCGCGCCTAGTTCTTAATTTTAGTATTGTCATTTATTATTGCTCGCCCTATTTCTACTGAGTCGAAATGTTCACCGCCTAGACTAGGACTGGGCCACGAATTAGCGCTGTTAATTTCGTATTCATCTGAAGCTAATGAAGGCCGGATGAAAAAATGGCAGAAACATTGTGATAGCACTAAAAATGATTAAGACAATAATCTGCACGTAATCAGTATAAGTGAAATTAACCACAGGATTACACTGGTATCGAATCACATCAATTTACACTTGAACTGTTCAGACGTAACCTTAAATCCTATGCTAGCAGTTGATTCTCTCGCATTTCATTCCTGCTTCTGAATCAATGCTTCTCAGGCCATTTTAATCTACAGAAATTTAAATGTCAATAGATATCTAATGCCTTCATGTTCTTAATTCATCCACAATCTGTAACAACTTGTGTCTTAGTGGCTTTACTGGCTTGCATGGCGTGATACCAATTTAAAATAATAATAATCATTCTCTAAATTCAGATGGGATTGTTTATATAGCTTTATTAATAGAAACATATAAAAGTCAAAAGGAGGAAAACAATATATTTTATTAAATATTAAAAAAAAAACAGAATTAATGCAAATGTACATATGCGTGTTACTTGGATGTAGACTATAATACGAGTAAACGCATAAAAATGAGACTGAAGTTGAAAATTATTTTTGTTTAATGCCAACTCGTTTCACCTCTGTGTACAAAGTCGGTGTCTTCAGGACAAAAGTAAAAAACAGAAATTGGTGCTACTATAGCTTGAGGTCGAACTAAATATAGCGGGAGGTCTATCTCTCACTTCGTCTATAGAGTGAGATCTACCACAGAATCGAACTATAATATAATATTTAAATATATATATATATATATATATATATATATATATATATATATATAGGTCATATCTGGAGAATGTCTGAGGAGAGGATACCCAATATCCTAATGTACAGCCAGTTAGATCAGGCCTAGAGGAATGTAGGACGCCTATGGCTAAGATACAAAGACAAGCTAAAAAGCAACTTGTCAGCTGTTAATATACCATATAAAACCCTCGAGTGCTTAGCCTTGGACCAGGCGTGTTTTAGTTGACTCAGGAGTTTTCATTCTGCTGGTCTGAATCATCTTCAAAAAGCGCGAGCAAGATCTAAAAGGTCAGCCAATCTAAGAGCGATCTCATCTCACAAATCTCACTCTTGCTCCATATGTGGCCTCCTTTGTAAATCACTAGCGCGTGTTTAGTTCCACTTAAGATTATCGCACAAAATTTCATAACTGAATCCTCATACGTCGAAACCGACGGAAGAGTCTATTATGTTTATACGTATTTATGTAGATATTATATTATCATATATATATATATATATATATATATATATATATATATATATATATATATATATATATATATATATATATATATATATCTTCCAGCAAAAATGATTAAGATGTCACTGAAAAAGCTGACTAGCAACACCTCGCATTTAACTAATGAGAAGTTATATTTCCACGCTGCACCTTGGTAGAAAATATCTTGAGGTAGACATCACGGTATAGCAGCACCCATAACTATTTCTAAAGCAACATTCTGTGTAAAGGCGAATAGAGCATATCACAGAAATCTAATCTGATGTCATTATCTTAAAACATGTAACAAATGCATTGGCAAGACTATATAAAACCCACATAGATAATATAATGCTTGTATAAGGCAATGTAAATAACATACACAGAGATCAGAACACAAATAATAAGTGCATGCACACTATGCCAATATGATATGAAATTAATCATTGCTGAATAATTTTCACACTGCATATTTCGTGTTTTAATTCTCGGGAACCTAAACATTTATTGCGACATAGGTATTTGAACAATTACATAATACACCTGTTAATATATCAAATATTACCCGTATTTTTACTATTATAATAGATACAACGTAGTTCAATTTTTCTGGAGAATCTCTTTTTTCATTTTCAAAAACAGAGGCAAACAAGCTACCTAGATGTTTAAGATAATACATAATACCGATACCGACTGTTCACTGAAATATATATGAAGCGTGTTGCTTCATTACATGTGTGAGCATAGCTGTTGCCTACAAATTTCAGAGACAAACTGTAATATATATATATATATATATATATATATATATATATATATATATATATATATATATATATATATATATATATATATATATATAACCTACTGATGTTATTTATTTTTCAGCAGTTTAACCATACATATTAAGACAACTGACTGAAATAATTTTTCTATGGCAGTATTGTTTTAGATTAAACATAGGCTGGGGATTTAAGATGATTGGCTGTTGTGTGGCAAAACCATAAATGGTTTTACTTTTCTTTTTGCAGAACAGACATTTGTCATCTTAAGAATTTCCCGATTCTTTAAGACAACGTATCCTCTTGGAAAAGCAAATATAACTAATTTACATCTGATTGTATAAAATACTACTGCCACTAATCTACAGGGAATTGGTAAAAATATGAAAGACATAATGTAGTAATAGGCATAAGGTTAATCTAGCAAAGTGTTGGGTGCTGGCGGCAGAGCGTCGCCATTAATCATGCTAGTATATGGAAGTGAAATTCTCCTAAAACGGAAAGACAGTGATCACACCTAATGAGCATAAAACAATAGCTAATGTTAATACGGAATCACTCTAGCCATCTGTAATGAGAATATGTTATACATAATTAATATTTCTCATAGCTTATAGTCATTTCCCGATGAAACACCAATTCTCGACGGATCAAGGACACTAAGCAACGTTGAGCCTGGTCAGAACCAAGATGGGCAACAGTTTGGGAATAAAAGGCACCGTAAGTTCGGATGGGCGTAGGTTTAATGAAGTACGTTCCTGATATGGGAAATCGGATAAAACATTTCGAATTTCCGTCAAGATCGTTACATCAGATTATGCGCAAATAACCTTGGGAATGGTATGAATCTATGTCTTCTTCTTCCATCCTACGAGTTAAATATTTTGGCTTGATGGGCGACCATTCTACTGCAGACACTAAATTCAGCCTACTGCAGGAATCTCTCTGTGGTGCCAATCATAATCAGAAAAAGACATGATCGCCCAAACTTGTATCACGCATGGGACTTAAATATGGAATATTCCTCATAATTATATGTATTTGCGAGAATAGGAGCAATGTATTTCTATATATTTATAATTGATGCTGAGTGTATGATTTAGTCAAATACATGGTGCGATGGCTAAACAGTCACCATTTCGTATTTCGAGCATGCTTGATGATTGTTTTTGATTATCGAATGCAAAGCATAACAGAGCCAGTTGAGCACCGTCTGTGTGAAAATGTGCTCCATGACGCAATAAACTGAACCAGAAATTTGGAAAAAAAAACATAGTGTACTGCTTGGCATTCGCACCACAATCTCCAATAGGAACATTGCAGAATGCTTGCGTGTCACTCTGAGGAGAGGGCAGAATATTCGGAAAGATTTGGATGATTCTCCTGGTTATTACGAAGGTACGACAGTTAGAACAAACTCTCTTTGGTCGTTCTGATAAGAAAAGAACTTTCAAATTTGTTGGTGAGAGATTCGGACTCAACTCAGAGGCCTGCATCAAATGTATTGAGGAAGTATTGTTGCTCTGGATCAAGAGGGGGGCTACTGAAAGAAACCATGTCTATTGATAGAACTCTGCACAATGCCACACAAGCAGGAATACACCGTGATGGTTGTCAGACAATTTCTGCGACGATATCACGACTTACTAACCCCCTTGGTTATTATGTGTGGGGCGCATTTGGGGGAGACATCAACAAAACTCCTTGTAACACCAAAGATGTACTGACGGCAAGGATTATGTTAGCATTCAACACCTTAAACATGGAGACAATCCAGAAAAGATGTCGGAGATTCTGAAGTCGTCCGGCGGCCGTGGTTGAAGCCAATGGAATTTTATTGAAGAAATTCATTCTTTCGTATTTCAGGATAATTCTGCGTAATTCTGGTAACTATATCTGTTAAAATGAGATGTCAGTCTTATTTTCAGATTTGTGTAAATTAGACGACACTTTATCCATCGCACCCTATCATTTTTTCTCTACGAGAATTGTTAGTGTTTCACTATAGGTTTAAGCGAAGATGTTTGTATTATTGAATTTTTGTGCCAGAAAGACATCGCTACTTCAACCAAATCATACCAAAGTGTTTCACTTTTCCTTGTATCAGATGAAAAATTGTTTGATTTGATAGTTTCATTTAGATAGAGTTGCTCAGGGTTTTTTTTTTTTAAAAATTAAATAGTATGTCCTTGGTTTATCACGTATTAGATCTTTTTAGAGCTTAATTTCATGCTGAGCACAACTTTTGCACACTCGGTATCGATGTAAATTAATTCCTCTAAAACGATTGTCATACTACACATATTTGGTGATTGAAATATTTTTCCTTCTCTGCGTCATCTTACTCCATGGAATTTTGCGCAGTTCTCTCCTTGTTATTTTTACAAGTGTTCGTTCTGCAGAAACATCTTATATAAATACAAAAAATGTTTCAGAAATAACAACGGGCCCACTCCACTGCTATACACTTAAATACTTGTAATGTCTTTCCTTTCCAGGAAATGCCGAAACCACAATATTTATCAATGCCTGTACGCGTCTGTTCACAAATATAAACACATATACATGTTCTCTCAGTTGACAAATTTTTACCCTGGCTTTCTGAAAGATTATAACTTGGACTGGGATCGTTCCTTGGTAAGTGTCACAAACCATTGCGGAATTGAAATATTGAAAACGCACACACACACAGATGTGTATAAACAGTTTGTCCATTATAAATAAACACTGAATGATTGCTCAGTTTTACGGCTTACACATGAAACGGAACCCTTATTACAACGTGGAAGTGCAAAACGAAGTACAACCTGTACACTGGTAGTCTTTATTCTCCTATATGGATGTGAAACATGGACATTGTTAGCAGAAACAGAGAGAAGGTATCAAGTGTTTGAGAACAAATGCATGTCAAAAACTCCTTGACATCTTCTTTTGGGAACATAAAACCATTGGGTTTCTGCGGAAATGGAACGAACATTTTGTGGGTCATCAGGCACATCTTCTGGCCACCTACATACGAAGAAAAATGGCGTGGTTTGAACACGTTACAAGGCAGACAGCCAGTGCAAGACGATCATGCAAAGCAACGTTGAAAGTTGACGTAGGAGAGGACGCCAACGCAAAACTGGTTGGACAATGTCAAGCAGTGGACAAGTATGACTATAAAATAATTCCTGATGGCTGTCGTTGATAGATCGTTTCGGTGAAGATTCAGCGTGAATCTGCATTCGGAATCTCCTGAACGATTACAAGAGTCACGGAAATGATTATGATGATGTTGTTGATATTGTTGTTGTTGATGATGATCATGATGATGATCATGATGAAATTATAAATCTAAAACTATGTTG
The DNA here is from genome assembly GCA_964036315.1 of Acanthosepion esculentum. Lineage (NCBI taxonomy): Eukaryota > Metazoa > Mollusca > Cephalopoda > Sepiida > Sepiidae > Acanthosepion > Acanthosepion esculentum. Next base: position 31,326,852 of record OZ038482.1, on the reverse strand, counting down.
GTTGTTTTTGGTTAAATGCATATCAACCTATATGGGTTAATCTATCTAATAATCGTTTTAGGTATACAAATATTAAGCAGTGACCCATTGCTGGGGGTGGAGAAGTGCTGCATTCAAATCTTTTCCAAGTGTATTTGCGCGTAAGTGAATATAGCCAAATTGATTTGGAACTCGGCTCTTGATTAAAAATCCCAAGTCTTTATTAATTACCCCATCCGCACATCCAAGTTTGCATCACCTGGTATTCCGAAGTGGTCACCCATCTATGAACCGACCAGGTTCTGCTGCGTTTAACTTCGGTGAACGTACGGAAAATTCAGTGTCAATGTGATGTGGCTCTAATCCCATATTGTAATTACCCCCGATATATCTCCGGCATTAAACATTCTCACACGCGCACGCACATACATATATAGATGTCTCTCTCCCTCTTTCTTTCTCTCTCTTTCCCTATATATATATATATATATATATATATATATATATATATATATATATATATATATATATATATATATATATCAAGTAGACATTCAAGTCAACACCCCGTGTCGACAAACTGTTTCATGCTTAAATAGACTGCTGCCTCTGAATTTTGACATCAATGTTGATTTTTATACTTACAAACGCTCTATCTCCTATATTGTGTACTAAATAGAGCATAAATTAAAACTAAATTCTTTCATATACATTTTTCAATATATAGACATATAAAGTGAAAGTCTGCATGTGGGTCTGGGTGCATGGATGATTGAATGTGCACACGCTTGATACAGTACAAGTTATTTTCAATATATCTTGCAATCTAATTTTTATTCATATAAAAAAGCCGTTTTTTTATTTTTAGTCTGATAGGCATTCTGAAACTAACGGATGTATTTCAACTAGTCATGGCATGAAATTAACCGATGAAACAGAGAGTGTCATAAGTAACTTAATTTTACTTAGATAAAGCGAAAATTTAATGAAAAGTCAACGGTGAAATAATTTCCCCTCGTAGGTTAAATGATTATTTCCACGTAAAAATGGAGCTGGAAATGAAGGAAATGTATCCTATGATGGTGATTGCATCCATCAGTCAGTTTCAAAATCTGTACGAAAAAATGAAGAGACTATATTATTTTTATTTTATCCAGACACAATTATCTTCTTACCAAATGTCGCGTAACTCTTTTACTCCTATTATTAAAATTACTCGTACATATTAATATTTTGTCAAACGGGTAACCCAAACACGTATACGGAAATTAGATAAGAATGTACTTTTTATATTCTCATAATTATATATTATTTAACACTTTAAATAATGATTTTGGTATTCATGAACACTGGCTATATATTATCTTCGGTCTAGGATAATAAGTTAACTTCACGAAGTTCGAACAGGTTGTACAGTAAAGTCTAATGTATTTGATGTGGCTTCAAGTGAAGCAAGGTGCTCCGACACGATCGAATGCTTTCCTTTGTCTTTCTTCGCTTACCTTTAAGCGGTACTTCGTACATGCGCCAGTAAGCTTTGAAGTTGTTTCGTACCTCAGGGTATAACTTCAGGACTCGAGGGAAAAGGAGAAAAATATCTTTGTATAAAAAGAAGATAAGGAATTTATTATTACATTAACCATGTGTTTTGCTGATATTGTTTTTGCAACATGATTGTTAATATCATCAATATTTTGCTCGTTCTATTCAATCTACTTTTGATATCTATGCACTATTTGACTTATTATGTCTGAATTTGGATACGAAAAATGATCCAATTATCGTGGTTTATCTTCTCATTTCACGGACTATAGAGGAGGATCTCATTTTGTTAAGCATTTCATTCCAGGGAAAGAGGGAGTGCCACAAGCACGCAAGCGTTTATAGAGAGTGAGAACAAGAGTAAAGAAGAGTGTTTAAGGAAAGGATATAGAGAAAGACGAGGATTAGGATCAAGACATGCGAAGATGTCGATTGACATTACATTTGAATATTTGAAGTATATAGCTAGCAGGGGAGCAAGTAAGATAATGGAATTCACCTGTTGGTATAGTGCAAGATAAAGTAGAAGAGGCGATTACATTTAACTGTTTCGACAGCGAAAGTTTGGGGCCGAGATTCCAAACTTGTAGCACGCTTAAGGTTATGTAGTTGTGGTACCAGTGAAAGTAGCTCGTCAAAGCAGTTGCTATGTAAATATTTGTAGAAAAGTCAGATGGAAGCCATATTACTTCTTTGAGAAAGTGATTGTAGACGAGATGCCAGATCAGGACCTATCACATTGCACATCCGTCTATGGATTTTGTTTAGGATCTCGAGAGGAAGTCTCATATCAATTAAATCAACCCCGTTAAACTATTAATGGCTTATAACCCAATTTTTACGACAGTGGGCATTAATTAGTTATCCGTAGAAACTTACAATATGTTCTGCGTAATAGTGGAATTTCCACCTTACTTGGGGTGAAATGATTAAAAAAAATAAATAGAGGAAATATATATCTATTAGTTTGGGTCATAAATAATTTCCTTTTCTGTTAATCACATCTATTTTTACGAAAAAGTTAAATTGAACGTTAACTTTCCCACAGCATTTGTACAAACGTGCGTAGTGTGTTTCAATTGCATGGATTTGAGCGTTTCATTCATTTTCATGCGTTGATTACAACAGTTTTTTTTAATTAGATGACAGGCAACGTTTGTACAAAGACTTATGATATTTGTAGATATGTATATTTTCATAGTTTAATTATTTTTTCTTAATGTAACTCGAAGAAGAGAGACAAACTGTCGAAATATTTTTTAACATTATCAAACTGTATTTTTCTTTTCTTTTTTTCAATCTCGCTCTCCTCTTAACCCTTTGAGCTCTGGCCAACGCTTTAGCAGTGGTAGAGAAAAATGACATAATGCCCAGCCACAGGTTGTGCAGTGGTATAGATAAATGACTTAGTGCTCCGATACTGGTTGAACTGTAGGTAAACACTTGTAACTATTTTTTTATCTATCGTAAAACATTCAGTCGGTTATGTGCCATGCGTGATGCAGGCTTAGGCGATCATTGTATCTCTTGATACATGACTGACGAGGCAGTAGGTTGCCATTTCTTTTTGCGGTTGACCAGTTGCCATCCAGGGCGATAGAAACCGGTCTGTCCTGCGATTTACCCATAAGTGAAGGGAGAAGAGTATTCATTATTTTCGCAATGGTCTTAGCACGTAAGTGAACATAATGGATTCGACTGGAATTCAAGCTCGGCTATCCGAGCCGCTATCCATTACACATTAATCATTTGCGAATTTTGACTCAGGAGCTCAAGCAGAAAGGTTAAAATTGTTCAGTAATTCGGGATCAAAGTGTTTAGTGTTGAAATATATTGAAAGTGTTACGTCAATCATTTCGTTTAATATTATTACTACTACTACTACTACTATTAATAATAATAATAATATTATTATTATTAATAATTATAATATCTTACATAAAATAACTGACCCAAAATGTAGAAAATATTACACTCTTATCTCAAGAGACACAACACACACACCCATTTGGTTCAAAAATCCTCGCGAAAAATCTGCATTGCAATATCAGTCATTTCTGCGGAATCAAACAGCTGAAATCGGGAAGGAATACCGTTTGGAATCTACATTTAAGAGAGTAGACGCTAGCAACATCTAGGATTTTTCTATTAACACAGACGAAACAATAGAAGCAAATCTCGCAGACATTTGATAACAGATAAATAATAGCAACGAAATTGTTTGCACACTGATGTGCGTAAAAAGTGACAAAAAACATCTCTGCCAAGTTTTTTTGGTAAACTAATCGAATACAAACCACATGGAGATGCAAATACAAAAACAACTTGGCACTTAAAGAATAAAACTGCTCCTAATGTGGATGGAGCTGGTTCCTGATAAAGAAAATAATTCAAGAATGAATCAACAACATCCCCGTTGCGCCATCACTTCAGGAAATCAAAAAAAAATAGTTCCCACAAACATATCCTGCAAAGAGTTTGCTCAGTTAGTTTTTTTTTTTTTTGTTGTTGTTAATAGCTCTCTTTTACTTAATTAAGTGGAAACAGGGAAATTACTTCACCTGTCCTATGTATGTGAATTTAAAACACATAGGGGTAAAAAAAGAATTGTTTTATCATAATAATAAAATTAACATTATTTATATGCTAACTATTGTCTTCAATTTTATTTTCATACATCTTCAAAGATGAAGACAATAGTTTTTATTTAATTAATTTATATAATGATAACTCCACAACACAGAAATTTAAATAATAATAATAATAATAATAATAATAATAATAATAATAATAATAATACTAATAATAATAATAATAATATAAAGAAGAATAAGAAGAAGCAGAATAGGGGATTGATTTTTATTTGGTCGAACTGCTATATTGGGTAATGTCCTCAGTAGGTGAACTCTAAGAAGCTTAAGATTGATCAAAGAATGTTGTTCAAAGATGGCAAATTTATAATTCTGTACATAAATTAAAAAGTGAACTTTTATGGAATCTAGAAGTTTTTTAAAGGATTCTACGAACGCAGCTGCCAATGATATATGCTTTGGCATACATGCAACTGACAGTTTTGGAAGCGAAAGTTAAGATATGGAAGCGGATATTCAATGTATTATTACTGGTTTTCTTATTTATTTATTCTTGAAATGCTAATCTCTACATGATATTTGTTTTTCCACTGTAGGATATTTTGTGGGAGATATCCATTTTGATATGCATTTTTCGAGGTGGAATTTTTAAAAAATGAGAAAAAAATCTTCATCTGACATTTTCCCCTTTATTCCTTTTAATAACCGGGTCATCTGTGCTTACATTCTAGAAGTATATGTTTATTCAAACGATATATCAATTAATTGTAAATCGCGGTAAAACACTATTATTTTCTTCTGTTATTATATCACTATTTACAGTACAGGAGAGTCTACGTTAATTCAACGAAGTCATATAAAAGTACCCTGGATTTATTTCGTTCCTTAACATTTCAAAACTGGCTGCTTCGCCTCCTTGGTGTGTCGATAAACTACATCCGCGTCCTGGGTATGAGGATAAATTACCCCCGCGTCCTGCGTAAGACGATAAAATACTGATCAGGAGGTTTTGCAGAGCGTGGAATCACCACTTAATTGCTGACCCGGGGTGGTAGCACCTGTTAGGGGTCCCAGATATGGACAAATATTTAACCCCAAAACTGAGGTAAAAAGTAATTATAAAAATGTAAAAATAGGTTTTAATACCATAAATAGTTTGTAAAAAATTATAAACAGAAATACATTTTTGAAGAAAAAAACTTACAGACAATATATTTTCGGAAAAAAATATTGCCAGCAATACGTTTTTAAAAAAAATATTACCAGTAATACACGTTTTAAAATAATATTACCAGCTATACATTATTGAGGAAAAAATATTAACAGAAATAGATTTTTGACAAAACAAAATCTTACCAGGAAAGAATGTTGTCGGCATTGAGGTTGATATGTCGTAAAACACAACAAACCAAACCAAAACTGGCTGCTTCAAGTCTATCTTCTATATCCTCAAAATCTCCACTTCCTTTCACCGTCTCTTGAACTCCTGCCTGACACCAGCATCTTCATTACCATTTGAAATTTATCTCACTGCCGTGAGTTGCTTTCCAGTACTATATTATTTTGTATTTAGTAAAACAAAAAGATATTCGGGATCTTAGCAATGCTGTCGTCTGCATTTTTTCAAAACAGTATTTATTTTCTATCTTTTTAGTAGGGGCAATTTGGAGCTATTATATCTAGTACTGATCTGACTGATAAAAGGCAAATTTTAAATATTCCAGAACGTTATAAGTTTCTACCGATAACGGAATTAATATTATTATTGGGGAAATATTTCGTCACGCTTTCAGGAAACTCGTCTCAGGAGCAGTTGAAAACATTCTTTTTTTCCTGATGTGGACCTAACACTTCTCTTAGGATATGTCACCAATGACTTTCACTGAAGTGAAATGGAGAATTGGTTTAAAAGTAATTCAGAATAATCCGAATTATTCCAGTTATTTTCAGAGTTTGTGCTGTTGCTATTCTTATTGATTTCGTTTTAATTTCTCTTAACATTTTTGCACAAGTTCGCAACGATTCGTGTCTTCTTTTTTCTGCAGACAGCGCAACGTCAATCAAGCAACTTGGTTGTCTTTTTTCTTCCTTATTGATTATCAAATCCAGTTTTCTTGTTTGGAGAGTGTGGTCAATTTTTATATGGAAATATTTAATTATTTCTTGATTTCTTGTTCATCCAAAGAATATCTGTCTTTCTTAATGAGATTATCTGCATAAATCTCCTCCTCTTCTTCTACTTCTTCTGCTTCTTCTGCTTCTTCTACTACTACTACTACTAGTACTACTACTACCATTATTATTAGTATTATTAGTAGTAGTATTTTTGTTGTTCCCTTGATTTCTGTTGTATACAGATTTCCTTTCGGGTCCCAACCAGAGAAGAAAGGTGAGAAATGACATTTTCTGCTTATAATTATTGTAAAGAAAATGAATGAATAATTAAAACTAAGACCACACACATGTTACATATATAACGCTCTCCGTAATATGACTATACAATACTTTTTAGTACAATCTATTTTTCTATTTTATAAGGCATGGTCTACCAGGAATCTGTCAGTGTGTCTATCGGAACATTTTCTAATCAATCCAAGGTCAAAAGTACAACTGGAATTAGTAAGGTCCTCATATGCCACATGTTTGAGATTTCCACTTGAAGATCCTTAAATTTTTTAACGATATTCACAGGCATATTACAATCTGTACGGACTGTCATTTCAATAAGAATTTATTATTATTATTATTATTATTATTATTATTATTATTATTATTATTATTATTATCATCACCGTTCTTATGTGTCTATATCTCTGAGATGAAGTATTATGGTTACTTACATTATTTACATTATTCGGACTGTTATCCTGATTATCATTGGCATATTCATAACGTTTCGCCCGTTATAAGCTACGGCCTTCTTCAGGTGATTGGAATTTCGAATCGACCATTTTCTTGCATCCAAAAAGAAAAATGGTCCAGTGGATAAAGACGTTGACTAGATTCAATGATTAGACCCAAAGAATTGTAAGTTAAATTTCAGGCCAAAGCATTGGTTAAACAAAACTTGGAGAGTTGAGTTAAAGCGAAATAACTGAGATATCCGGAAAAGGCATGGGAGTTGGAACTAGAACAATCTACCCCGCTGGACAAAATAAAGGGTTCGATTCGAAATTTTAATCACTGAAGAAGGCTGTAACGTACAACGGCCGAAAAGTTGTGAATATAGCAATGAAGATGAGGATAACAGTCCGAATAATGTAAATAATGTAGATATTATATTTCTGTTTAGATCAATTATTTAGCGATTCAATACGTTAAACCTATTGGTAATTTATTTTCTTTTTTTTTTTTGTAATTATATGAATTCTATTATCAAAAATGATGCTGCTAAATGGTATGCACATTTACAGTATTTAGTATATTATAGATACATTGATAATAGTCTCTTGAGTAAATGAAAAATTTCACATATTTCTAGTTTTTGATCTCTTGTAAACAGTGGCTCCCTAGAACCTTGTTTTATATCTTTGATTTTACCATATCTTTTGTGGTCAGGACTTAAATTATTATACGTATACCAGTAGTTTTAAAGGAGCCCATTTACTTCAATGTTATGTTTAGGGTTGTTATATTTATTTATATTATCATAAGCTTTACCAGATGAATATTCAACCTGATGGCGCTTCAAATATGTATGTCTGGACTATCATCGTGTTATTGTGTCGCAATATGAATTTCAAATTCCCTAAATATAGTAACCACCTGCTTTTCTTATCAGTTTTACCTGGTAATTTATTATTATTATATTTTTATTATTATTATTATTATTATTATTATTATTATTATTATTATTATTATTATTATTATTATTATTATAATATTATTATTATTATTATTATTATTATTATCCCCTCAATTATCCTAATAGAGCAAAAGAGTTTGTAGTGAAAGAGGGATAGAAAACTTTAGTGCGGAGAAATGAATCTAAAAGACAATAAAGGAACATGATTCAGGAAGGCATAAGATTGGTGTTGCTTTTACATTTTTGAAGATTGTGGGTGGCAGGGAACAAGAAATCGAAACTGACATTCATTGTCGGAAAGCCAAAGAAGTTTTGCCATAATGTGTCAAAAACCTCCTATGGATTTGAGCTCCTCTCGCCTTCCGACCAGAATAGAACAAATGGTTGAATCTAGCTATTTCAACAATTGAGAATCAAAGGAGGCAAGCTCATCAGAATAGTTGTCATAAAAATATGTGTAAAAAAGAGAGAGCGATGCTACGTCACGTCACTGAGAAAGTGAGTGAAGTCGAGATGCAAGGTCAGGATCGATTACAGTAAAGAAGCTTCTTTGAAGTTTGTTAAGAATCTCGAGATATATAGTAGGAGCACCAGATCAGATATGGAAACAATATCCAATGAACGGTTAGGTGGCAGATTTATAAATGTGCAAGGTTGATTCTGAGCAAAAAAAAAATTGTCACGGGACTGTGAACGAACATTTGTAGTGGTAGACATCGCACTTGATTCATTCTCATAAGTCCACTTCATGTCATAAATTTTGGTTTGGTTTGGTTTGGTTTGGATTGGTTTGTTTTACGGGATATCAAACTCAATAGGTTATTTAATACCGACAAGATTTTTATTGCTGCTAATATTTTTGGTTTGGTTTGGTTTGTTTTACGGCATATCAACCTCAATGGGTTATTTAATGCCGACAAGATTTTTATTGCTGCTAATATTTTTGGTTTGGTGTGGTTTGTTTTACGGCATATCAATCTCAATGGGTTATTTAATGCCGACAAGATTTTTATTGCTGCTAATATTTTTGGTTTGGTTAGTTTTGTTTTACGGCATATCAACATCAATGGGTTTTTTAATGTCTAAGATATTTTTTTATTGCTGCTAATATTTTTGGTTTTGTTTGGTTTGGTTTGTTTTACGGCATATCAACCTCAATGGGTTATTCAATACCGGCAAAATCGTTATTGTTGGTAATATTTTGTTTTATCAAAAATCTATTTCTGGTAATATTTTCATTCAAAAATGTATCGCTGGTAATAATATTTTTTTAAATGTATTCCTGGGAAAATTTTTCTCTTCAAAAATTTATTGCTGGTAATATTTTGATTACATAGCTGGGACCCTAACTGATGTTGCCACACCGGGTCAGAGTGGACCTGTGAACACTAGCAATTAAGAGTTGGTTCCACGCTCCTCTCAACCTCCTGATCATAGGCCTTGCTGCTGGACGTATTTTATCGTCTTACCCAGGACCTGGATGTAGTTTATCGTCATACCCAGGACGTCATGTCAGTGGAAAACGTAGCATCGCAAAAGGCTTAAAGTTTAGCTCTCCTGGAGGATATCATCAGCTACGCAAATAGCAGACAGAAAACGTTCTCAATGGAGATTATATATAAACAGTTATTATTGTTATTATTGTGTTGTTGTTGGCTGAGATAAAGTAATTAAATAATAGGGAACAAATCTAAAAAGGCCCATATGCAATATATGCCACCAAATATGAAAATTGTATATCATATCCATTCATCACAGTGAAATATGCGCGATATAGAGAGGTTTTGATAAAAGTAGTACGTATCATTGCAATATATCTTTGCTTTCGTAGAGTATGTTCTTATGCTATAGTTGTCAGTCACAATTATCCATGATTCAGTCTTGAACAGATTCTAAATTTGATATGGATTTCGTTTGATACAGACATCTATATATAGATAGTACGTATTGCGAAAATACAGCGGCTCTTACCTACTGACAAGAATACTGGCCTTATGCTTTGTTTTATTTTTTAAACATTAGCATGTTCCAAACAAAGGAAGACAAATATTCGGCACCCTTATATTTTTGTATTATTTCTAGATGGACTTGATTCGTTGTTGAGGTTTATTCATCTATCTTCGTTGATTCCTCGATTTGGGGTTCTATCACTCATTTTGTAAAAAAATATTTAAGACGGTTTTCAGTTATCCAGCAATGATGGACACTACTGCTGCGATCAATTCAGGTTCCATATGTCTTTTATATTTTTTCTCTGTAAAAGGGAAATTGGTTCAAATTTACTCGGTGTTATAGAGAAGCACCGTTTTCCAGTATGTGGTGACTTTTCATCTTGAAGTTTTATTCTCCTTACTGTTGTTATGGGAAATCCAATTTTGTTTTTATATGTTATATTCAGTATTAATTTTAGCCTAGCAGACATTGAAAATTATTTGGATGGAGGCACAGGCTGTTCAAGAACGAGTCGACGAGATAGAAAGCAAATGGGCTTTAAATCAATTAGATTTACTGCGAGACAGTCTCACTTGATAAATGCAGATGATTTAGTTAGCTTTCAACTTAATGTTCAATATATCGTATTTTTGTTCCGATTCAACATTCGAATAGGAATTTCCTGCGCGCAAACAATCGATTATTTTTCATTGCCCGTTCGGATTTTTATTCAAATATATGAATTACGGAAAAAAGAGGAAAGAATTAGAATACGGAACAAGTGGACGAAAGAGAAACATTAATCTGAGGTAGCAATAGAAAAAGATATAATAAAAATGAAAAAAATATATATATTGGAAAGAAAAAACAGGACTATAAAAACAAGTGTAGGCTATGAGAAGCAAATAATAAATAAGTAATATCAAACAAAGTATAATGAAACGTATGAGTAACGGAAAATGAAAATTCATGAAAAAACAATGAATAAAATAAAAGATGGTGAATGAAGTGACAGAAAAAATACGTGAAGTTGATTAATAAGTAATGCTTATTTTATTTTATTTTTGCATCAAGTAAAAACGAAGGAGAACGGAAGTAAGAAAAGCTCAGGTTTATAAGAGAAAGTATTAATTAAACTATCGTAGTTTTAATTAAACAAAAACCCGATAAAATGAATGAAATAAAATAAAAAATATTACATAAACAAATATAAATTGCAAGACACTAGTGTCCATATTAAGAAACATGGCACATATATAAACAGGAAAATGGGATAAACACTTAACAAATGATATAAGTAAAGAACAAAAAGGAAGAACGATATAATGGAAATAATGAAGATAGAAAGTAAAATAGAAAGGATGGGGAGAAGAAGGCCAAAAGAAAAGAGAAATAAATAAAAAATACCACAAAGAAAAAGGAAAAAAGAAACAACGAAGAAAAAATATAACGAACAAACAGAATGAAAGAAATTGTCAAAATTATGAACAAGAGGTAAAAAACGAAAACCAAGTGTACAATATTAACATCAAATTGAAATAAAAATAAATAATAAATAAATTGACCAAAAAAAAAAACATTAATATATATTTATCAGAAAATATAGTCTTGAATTACATTCCATTTAGGTTATTGAAATTTTGGTGGACGCAGATAAATATCTCCCGACGAAGTGTTTTATTTTTATTTATTTATTTAAATTTGTAGTTTTTGCTTGTTTCTTTGTTTCATTTTCTCGTACATGGCCAGTCAAATTACTTTCTGCAACCTTCCTTCGGGCTAAATATGTTCGTTATTTCTTTTATTTGAAATTTCACAGTCAATCTGCAAAAGCTAGATTCAGATTACAAAGTTTCGAACTGCGAATTAATTAAGACAATAGGGACCTGTGTCGTTCGTTATCAAATGAATGATATTCCATCACCGCAATTTTAACAAATAAATCTTACCAACTGCAAGTTCGGACACGGATAACGTCTCAATGATTTGCGCGTTACAAAAAACGGAAGACCCTTTTGATCGAGGGCGATTTCAAAGGTTTAGTTTATAAATTCAATAAGAAATAGCCAATTTTTTGTCAGCTCCAATCAATAACAATAAATAAAATATATACATAAATGCAGATATATGTGTGTGTTTTTGGATACATGGAAAGTAATTGAAACGCATTCCACGTATAAACCTAAGATTTGCCAGTGATAGTGGGTAGAGTGAACTGATCAGAGTCTGCCAATGGTTGTGTAATCACGGAATCATAGTTCATCGTAACAGAGAGGTTTAGTGTACTTGCCTAGTGCAATTTTTTTTTTTTATTGTATAGTTTTCCTCTGTTTATCAATACTTTGTAGGTTATTTAAAGCGAGAAATACTTTTAGATACGATGATATATATATATATATATATATATATATATATATATATATATATATATATATATATATATATATATATATATATATATATGTATATATATATATATATATATATATATATATATATATATATATATATATATATATATATATATGCGTGTGTCTGTGAAAGAGGTGGATTTATTTATTTCACAATAAGAATTAGATCTCGCCTCTCCGATTAAAAATTCAGAGTTATTATACATTATACCGCTCGCTTATTCAAACTTGCGGCACCTGCTATTCCCATCTGGTCATACATCTAGGTAGAGATGAGGCTCGACATTATTTAACTGGGATTTTACGGGAATAGGTGTTTCAACGTGATGTGACGGTAAGCACCAAATAAGCCAGATGTTGAACCCTCTCCCAGAAACTGTAACTCAGGACTACTCAGTATAATTGCAATATAAACATACAATGGGTTTCGTAGGTGTATAAAAAATACAAATGTGCCTGAACTGGCGTCTGCAGTTTCCATTAGATAGTCGAACTACGCAGATAAGTGAGAAATGTGTAGACGGTCATGACATAAATTTCCCCACATACGCACACGTGCACGGGTGTAAGAAAAAATTATACGCACTCTATCTACCATATATATATATATAAGTTTATCACGACTTTCTGCTCGTGTGGGCTTAACATTGGTACTATTGAAGTCACGTGATCGAAAGGTTAAGCTTGATCGCGCCAGTTTTCTTGGTGTTTTTACAGTGTAAACATGGCCACCCGCTAGCAGATTCCAAGAAGGAAGAAAAAAGAGCAGTGATATTTATCTGCACTGTAGATGCTACCTCATCGATGATTAACGATTACCATCTCTCAAGCTTGATGACACTCTTCTCGTCAGTGATGAAGGTTGACGGGCGTTCTTCCTCTTCTTCGTTCCTTCTTCTTGTACATTGTGAAAGAGGCGTTCATCTTTACACTGCAGCAGCAGGATAAAAACTGGCATGATAAAAATCTAACTTTGGTCGCGTGACCACAATAATATCAAGCATAAGCACGCGTGAGCAGAAGGCAGTGTGGCAAAACTAAAGATATATTATTCCGAAATAATCTATCTATCTATCTATCTATCTATCTATATCTATATATATATATATATATATATATATATATATATATATATAGATATATATATATATAGATATAAATATATATTTAGAATTGGACATAGTCCGACAATTTATTTTAAAGACATTTATATTATGTTTAACGTTCTTTTTATAGATACAAGCATTTAAGCAAATGCTCTGTTTTATAATAAACAGTATTAAATAACATTTACCGGCCTGAATGTCCGAAAAATTTTCATAGAAAACTTTCGCTCTCTGACAGGAATATTGTATCTATAAAAAGAACGTTAAACATAATATAAATGTCTTTAAAATATATATATATATATATATATATATATATATATATATATATATATATATGAAACAGCCTATTTATTTCAATGTTCACTTTTATATTTATATTTACATACGCTCTATCTCTGATATTGAGCACTTTATCCCATAAATATGGCACACTTTAAAACTATATATATATATATATATATATATATATATATATATATATATATATATATATATATATATATATATATATATATATGAAGAGAGCATGGGCATGAAACAGAGGGGTAGAGAAAAAGCAGATAGTTGGAGAACGAATGAAGGGATTCTGTCTTCGATTTCGATGCACCAGAGACCAACAATCCATCTTGATTATCTTGACTTCCCACGCAGATGATTTCATTATAGCGGTAAACATAAATATAGATTTATCTAACCTTTCTGGCAAGAACTAATACACAAAGAATATTGCAGTGTTCCACACGAATTCTCCGTAATTTACTCATCATTTCTGGATTCAGATATTTCCTCTCTGTGCTTGTCAAAAAAAGGAAGTACCCAACATGCAAATGACTATATTCAGACAGATATGTGCCATGCGTGATACACGCTTAAGCGATCATGTATCTTTCCATGCACGCCTGACGAGGCAGATTTTTCCCCGCGGTAGGTTGCTATTTCTTTCTACGGTAAACCAGTTGCCATTCAAGGCTATAGAACCCGGTCTGTGCTCCTGTTTCTCCATAGCTGGGGGAGATGAAGAGGATTCATACCTTTCACAATGGTATTTAGACGTAATTGAATATAATGTATTCGACTGGAATTCGTACTCAGTTCCCCGATTCCCCAATTAATATATAGGAAATACCAAAATCAATCAATTACGATAATTTAAATATTGGGGATGTATGCTAAGGGAGGCAGGTAATGCGACACTGGAATTCGAAGGCGCATTATGATAGCGAAAGATGTCTAAAATCTAATGTCTGTATTAAGAAATTGGTAAATCTTGTAAGAAAGAAAGAGTACTGAACTGTTAAATAATATCGATCCTCTTACATAGCAGAGGATACTGGATAATCTCGCGGATGAAGTAGGGATTTAAGGCAACAGAGATGTGGTTCACAGAAAGATGCTGAGAACACCATAGTCTAAGCATGTGAGCAATGAAGATGTTTTTGAGAAAATGGAAACAAATATACATTTTTACATAGCATCAGTAGAATTTTCTGGGGTATACGATGAAGAAAAGGGGCTAAGAACATTTGACACTCACAGAAAATATTTAAGGCAAGAGGGACAGAGGAATGTAGCTTGTTACCTACCAAACAATTATCTGTAAAGGGCTAACAGAACAGAGTTTAAAAGATGGCGAAAAGATAAAAATGTAAAAAAAAACTACAAAGGAAAGGAATAGGGTAGCGTTATTTTCTCCTGTATCTTGAAGGGAAAAAGCATATCGAAGAAGATAATTGTATATGCTCATAGATACGTATATTTTCCTAGATGTTAGGAGTCAAATAAACGATATAGAATCGACCGTAATTTGAATTTCGATACGAATTTATTAGTATTAAATATATGAAACAATTAGAAATAGAAACGCGTCCAACCCCAAATATCAGCGGGTGTGATGAACATGACACATTTTCTCATTATAAAGTGTATCGCCTCAAACATCCTAAATATTTCAAACATAATACAAAGTGGAAAACTTATAAAATTCAATGAGTAACAAAAGAAAAAGATATTTACTACTACTTGACAACTCAATCACAACCGCAAAGGAAAATAATTTCTCAAACATTTATTTAAAATCGATTATAATTACTTCACTTGAAGTGAATAGAAAAGAAAAGTATAACAAACTATAAAATATATGTCAAGAAATATATTGGTGAAAATCTATGAATGTAAATAGTGATTTAGTAAGCGAAGCCGAAATTATGGAGCAACCAGTGATGATCTTTACTCACTTCTCAATCCTAATTGATCTAGCTGCTATGAATTTAAATAGAGTATTTATAAGCACAAAAGTGATATTTTAGAAAACATTATCCATTGATTTAGATAGCGATTGTAATAATCCTGACCCTAATTTCGACTGTAAATCTTCAGCATAAAATAAGGGAGAAATAAGTGTATTAAGCTAAATTAATTTCTGAGTCATTCAAATTTTGCATCAAGGCTCATATCACATATCATATTCATGTAAATAACAACTTCCATAAATGTGGGATATCTGATAATCATATTTACAGTACATATTTAAATTAAAAGTCTTCAAATAACTCAATACTTTAGACTCTCATAACCCATTATCAGAGAAATTGTTTGATTGCATGTACTGTCAGCTTCATCATTTGTCTAATCTTGTCGCCTCGAATCAAAGTATAGCGTCTTCACGTGAGAGTATATCTATACAATTATAGAGACACTATTTACATTATTCGGACTATTGTCCTCATATTCGTCGGCATATTTATTACAACATTTCGGCCGTTGGAATGTCGAACTGAACACTTTAAACGTTGTAATAAATGTGGCTACGAAGATGAGGACAATAGTCAGAATAATGAAAATAATGTTCATAATAGCTCATCTCAGAAATATAGACAAATACAATGATAGAAATTTGATGATAAATGCCTGACACTTGTAACAAACTTCTCCCTCTCTTTCCCTTTCTCTCTCTCTCTCTCTCTTATATATATATATATATATATATATATATATATATATATATATATATATATATATATATATATATATATATATATAATGGTACAAAAATTTGAAACAGCTAAACTCCTGAAATTTAACAACACGCCAGCAAAATCAAATTACAATGGACCGACATTATTTGTGAGTTCAAATGTTCTTTAAGCAACTGATCCTGATCAAACGCAATTCATAAATAATTACATTGGGTGCACTACTACATGTCTATCCAAACGACTTACGTCACACCTATACGACCACAGGCATATTAGAACATATTTAAATACACACACAAACTTACCAAACTCCATACGAAAATACTAGTAAAAAATACAAACATAATAACCACATCCATATGTAGAAATGATTTAAAATAATAGAAACCTTAACAGTAATAAAGAAAATGCCACACAATGCTATTATCTACGAACATGTCCACAATGTGCTAATGTGTTTGGAAAATAAAACGTCTCTATAACTCTAGAAAGATACACAGAACCTATACACCCAATTTAAAAGTAAGATTAAATCCGTCCTTGATAATGGCTAAAAGTATTGCAGGAATCCATAGGAATAGGAAAAACATTGGACAGTTTAAACACACACTGTGTCCAGAAAAGAAAGAAAAATATTTCGAACACAAGAAAAATTAAATGAAAAGCTTCCTCGCAGTAACTTTTTCAGTCGTCGTTAATGAATCATGCATAAATGAATGATTGTTGCCTAACTCCCCTATATATATATATATATATATATATATATATATATATATATATATATATATGACCGCCATTAAAAGACAAAATATATATTCATTAACATTCATGATGATAATAAGTAAAACATAAAACTGAAAAACGAGATAGCTAACCGGATTCGAACCTCTATCTACATAGCTAAATGGAGGTTAATAAATACAGACTTATCACTAAAAGTAGAGGAACAACATGTACATGAAAGAAAATTTCTTAGATGGAGGCCTAGGAAGAAATCATTCTGCTTGCACAATGAAGTTTTCAAACGCAAACTATAAATGGCCTCCAACACTTTCAAGTGTTAGTTCCACTAGGATTTGCTAAGAATTTTAAATGGGTCCACCTTGAAATTAGAGGCACAATTAAGGCTATTTATTAGATGATCCTTAATGGAAGACCCGTATCTATTGTTCAGAATGTCTGAAGACGTATATTTAAAGTTGCGACGTGTCACTTTATTCTGACATCCAGCCTGTGTGTCATTATTCCTATGTAGTGTGAGCCACAACTATATTTATATAAATAAATCAAAGAACTATTATTATGTGGAGGGAGAACGTCTTTCCGCGTGTGTGGAAGGACAGAATTCGCAGAAAAGTCTACACGAGTTTTAGCAGCAAAGTAACAATGTCGAACCCACAAGAAAACCCTGCTTAGCATATATATGATTGATATTTCCCAGCCAAGAAATGAGCAGGTACACCGGACATCTTTGTACACTAGCAGGTTTAAATTTATTGAATTCAACAATTTTGTTCTTAATTATTGATCTGACGAAGTCCAAAGGATACGCATTGTTACAGAGAGTAGTGGCAATAAACTTGAATTCATCATCCAACTTGGATTTAGAGCAGATCATTAAAGCCCTATGAGTATAAGTATTAATTAATTTGATTTTGCGTTTTTCGGGACAAAAATAATTACAACGGCTATACAAACTGGTAAATGTTGGTTTACAATAACCGAATGTAAGAAAACCTGACGATGCCCTGCTAACCAAAACACCAAGAAAGGGAAGAGAAGAGTCAATTTCCTTGTCTTGTGTAAATTTTAAAGCAGGATGCATATTATTAAGGGATGAAAGAAAATGGTCCACTTCAAGAGACAAAATGTGTAATCAACTTAAGGGATGTAAACATCAGGTTTATTAGATTTAGATAACACATTCTCGTCATGCAATCCAAGTCTTTGGTAATTACGAAAGTTGATAAAGTCTCTGGTATCGTCATTCTTGATTATCAAGATTATGTTAACAAGATAGATATATTTGATTCTACATTATCTAGTGAGGCTATGTTTCAAAAACGTCTAGTCAAGTGGGTTAAAAGTAGGAAATTTCCGACTGACATTTCCAACCTAATTAGACACTCAGGTTCTATTCGTCCCCGCCTCTATGATCTACCAAAAACACATGAAGTTGTGGTTCCATTGAGACCTATTCTGCACATATAGGATCTTCCCAACATGAAGTGTCTAAATGGGTTACCATTTGTTATTGCTGAGGATATTTTTTCGAACTGATGAAATTTGCCACGACGTCAGTTGTATATATTTTCAACGACGTCAGGTATAGGCAAATAAATGGCATCCATCTTAGCTAACATCTTTGTTGTATTCCATGAAGAGGGTGTGTTATCTACATCTAATAAACCTGACTTAGTCCCACATTCAAACGATATTTCTAGCAAGTACCCTTGTTTGAACAGACGCTACTTTTTTAAACAGGAAGCAATAAAAAAGGGACAATGTTTCAAATATACCGACGGGATCATTATTTACTTTTTATAAGTTTACATGGGTGCTCAGACCGGTAGATGTAATACATAACATATATATAATTCGCATGATTTTCATTAGTGCATGAAAATGATTAAAAGACAATAAGATACACTAATCGTTTACTAGTTCTTTCCTCGTTTCTATTGCTGTAAATCTGTCCTTGGTATGGCAAGTTCTATAAGTCACCTATCCTTATTATTCAAGGTGAGGCAAAAGTCGCGGACCATAGAGACATTTTATTAAAACTACCATTACACATGGAGTATTTATTTCATTGTTATAAGTGCTGTCATAAATGCCTGCCTCCTTTTCAAAACACATTTCAATTCTGTGGTTGCATGATTCATTAAAATGTCGGAGAGTTTCCTGTGTCATTTTATTCCATTCATATATAATTCTTTCTTTTCGTTACTCAATATTTAATGGGCGCTTCTGATAAACATCCAATTTCAAATTGCCCCACAGAAACAATCTATTGCATACATATATATATATATATATATATATATATATATATATATATATATATATATATATATATACACATATGTCATTCACAGAGAGTACTGTTTCGCTGTATCACAGCTCCTCAGTGCGACTAGACTTCCGAATGCCTCAAACCAGGATTGAAACACGACTAATTTGGTGTCAGCCAGAGCTATCTTCACTCGGTAGAGTTACACTACTAAATCTAGCGTATTGTTTTTACAAATGTAAACAAATGCCACTCAGCCAAAGTGCTCTATTCATTTTACTGAAGAGCTTTGCATTAGTGCTGGTGGCTGTTGTTTATAGAATTAGCTTATCATTCAACAGTGCTCAATTGAAATGTATTTTCAAGAGCTAAATTATGTCATTCACAGACAGTACTGTTTCGCTGTATCACAGCTCCTATATATATATATATGGGGATTTTCAAAAAGAGAGAGAAAATCTCAACAATTTAATTTTAAACACATTCAACACATTACTGGATAGGAAAAGTTATTAAAATGAATTAATTTATTTCGGTCTTTTTTAAATGCGATTTTGTATGAGTTTTTCAGGGGTTTTTTTTATACATTTTAATTGTCATAACTAATTTCAAGCCTTAAAATGGCCGCACCACAAGAATAGTCATTTTGTGTACTGCAATTTACTCAGTGTAACCTTAAAGTCATAAAATTTGTAACAATTTGAAATCTACACATTCTTTTTGAATAACACTATATATATATATATATATATATATATATATATATATATATATATATATATATATATATATATATATATATATATTATAGGTATACGTTTTTGAAAGTATCATTACACATGGGAAATTTATTTACTATTTTTTAATTGTTATAAGTGCTGTCCAAAATGTCTTCCTCCTTTTTCCAAACACATTTCCATTCTGTGTCTGCATGATTCATTAAGATGTCGGGGAGTTTCCTCTGTCCTTTTACTGCATTCATATTTAATTTTATTTCTTTAAGTTCGTCAATATTTATTGAACGCACTTGATAAGCATCTGATTTAAAATGGCGGCACAGAAAAAAGAAAGAAAAGAAATTGAAGGGTGTGAGGTTTGGGGATCTTTTTATCCCCAGTATAGGACCTATCAAGACAATTTAGTAATTTAAATCGTGATTGATTAAATAACTATTATGTTGAGCTACTTAAGCCTCAACCTGTACATCTCAAAAATGTAGATGTCAGCTTTTGACTATAAATAAGAAATTTTCTCTCTAGTTCTTTTTAACCTAACTTTTTCATGCAACTCACATGTTATTATAATAGTAGTCATATTTTAAGTGCCATGACTCTTCAGGATTTTTACGACCACGGTTCTCCACAGATCCATATTTTTATTACACTTAATACATTTTGATTTTTTTTACATATTACTTTATCCTTTATTTGCTATTCCTTAACTCTAAATTATTTCATTGTATTTCCTTTGCTAGTTTCCTATAATTTGTTGTGAGTGTTAAATTCTTCAAGCATTCTCTTCTCTTTATGAATCCCAAACAACCCAGCGCTCTCTTTCTTTGCTTGTCATTATCATTTTATCTGTAGATAGAACTTGCTTGAAAAGAAAAACCTCATGGCTCATATATATACTGTTCCTAATTCAGAGAAATGCATGTTTCGAATGTCTATCGCATTATATCTGGCATTATGCTGTCCAGTCTCAATGCTGAAAAGTGAACCGATGTCACGTTTTGAAAAGCATAAGGCGAGCGAAATCCGATTCTATCAATATTTACGTGACAGCCGAAACCTACTTGTGAAAAGCCTCCAAACATCCGTTATACCCGGAAGGATATGGACTGTCTAATATGCTACCGAGAAAGGACAATCATATATTACGATACAAGAAGTGGCTGCTGGCCGAACTGATGTAGGTTATGATCCACAGTGAAGGTGGCTGAAGGAGGTTAGAAAAAGTAAGCATAATGACAGCAGAAAATATTCGACGGGATTATGAAAGAAAACAACTCACGCCAAATTTGAACCTGGGGTTATATAACGAGTGGGCTTATATAAAACATGTAAATGTTGATGACGTGTGGCACAAGGCCGAAAGGATAAGCATTCATTGAACTTACAAATCACTAGTCAACAGTAACTGATATAGGGAGAGACGATTGCTAATAATTACACAGAGTCGAAGAGCTCAAAATGATATACTAAGTATAGCTTAGATGTGACACAAGGCCGAAAATAGAGAGAACTCTGAGTTTTGAACACACTACACAGTCGTAATTTATCTAGCGGGACTAGCAATTACACGAGGGCACCATGTAGTAACACACACATGCAAGCATATATATATATATATATATATATATATATATATATATATATATATATATATATATATATATATATATATATATATATATATATATATATGTATGTATGTATGTATGTATGTATATATATATATATATTACATAGTATAGAAGTTCCTATTTTATTCCTTCACCCTTCTAAGTTTACGATGCCAACAATATAGAACTTGTTTGACATAACTATTCGAATGAAGTAAATTTGGATTTCTATTCTATGTAATTTATATATGCTTTTTTATAATAAATGCATGGTACTCTTTTTGTGGATCTGTTTTTATATTTTATATTAATAGGATTCACTTGGGTTATATATCAATTATTTATCAATTTTTAACTCTCTCTCTCTCACTGTATATATATATATATATATATATATATATATATATATATATATATATATATATATATATATATATATATTGTTTGGATTGATGTTTGATCTATCTTTGAAATTGAGCGCTTTCTAATAATATATATATATATATATATATATATATATATATATATATATATATATATATATATATATATATATAAATATATATATATATATATATTCGAACTCGGCTCTCCGATTCCTCAATCCAAGCCGTTATCCTTTACTCCACCGTGCTACCCTCGAATCCATTACATTCACTTACGTGCTAACACCCTTGGGAAAGGTGTGAATCCTCTTCTTCTCCCTCCAACTATGGGTAAATAGCAGGACAGACTGGGTTCTATAGCCTTGGACGGCAACTGGTCTAGGGGAAGGACAACTCTGAATTCAAAACCTGCGGAGAGTCGTTTGGGGACCTTGTGGCATTCGTTGCACCAGGTCCCTGTATTCGTCCCTCCAAAAAGTGTGGATGGCTCTGGACAAAGCCTTCACCACTATAATCAAATCTGGTGTGGCTGTCCGGCTTTCAGTTTCTGGGAATTGATCTGTCTGGCCCTCATACGTCGACTTCGACGGGAGAAGCAAAATATATATATATATATATATATATATATATATATATATATATATATATAATATATATATATATATATATATATATATATATATATATATGTTTTATTTGATCGATATGGGCTAAATAAACCTTCGGTAATCCTGGATATTCTTTAAATGGTAAACGGTTGTATCCGGGACGCACGTACAAGAATTTGATTAAAAGTCCAGCAGAATTTTATTCTGCATGGCCTCTATGAATATATATAGGGAAGGCATTAAACATCTTCGTTAGTATTGCCATTATTTTTTATTTGTTTACTTGCACGTTTCACCCTATCAGAAGAAATAAACTTCAGACTCCTGTGTCATGATCGCTTCATTTGACTGTCTAATTAAAAAGTTAACGCTTTTGAACTTATGGTTAAATTCGAAGAAAATATCGACCAGGTTTATCAATATATGCATCACCAAAACAGAAAATAAACATGTATCCGAAAATCCTTCGTTTTTGAATTATTAAGCCTAAAGATTACTGTAGACGTTCTTAAATGTACTATCTAAGATACAATCTAAACCACTTTCACAAAATTTGTGGGGAATGTTCCTCACACTAAAACAAGGTAAAATATCTATCTAAACATATGTCCAAAAAGATATCGCTTTAACTGAACGCAGCAACTCATAACAGATGTTCATAATGTACACCAACTGCTTCTACACAAGCACCATTCGGATCATTGACTGGCGGAACAATTAAAATACTAACATAGGGTGTAGAATGCTCCTTGTTTTGGTGTTAGTAATCCTCCCCCAAACTTCGTAAAATTATATTTGATACAGCGTGTATATGCTCATGTGTGTGCTTGACTGACATTAAATACATGGATCTAGAGTTCAAAGTGTTTCGAACTAGAGAATCCCGCCAAAGCTACTCAACTCGATTTTTAAAATTTGATAGTTTCTTGTTTCAGTGGTTGTTGGTTGGCTGCTCTCCTCAAGCTGAATGTCAACGGATATGCTCGTTTTCTGGAACGCTGTGCGTGTCAATACAACATCCGAGACACAAATGGTGAAACCTTACTTTGCTAGAACAAAGTAAACGCAAATTTTGTCAAAGAACGAATAATCCCGGAAGATAATCTGGCAAATTAATATTGTTTGATGATGGCAAGTATTGTGGACTCTCAATTGATTATCCCGCCCCTCTGATAATGTTGATAATGTGTTATGGCCAGATCATACAATATAAATTATGCCTTTGAATTTAACTTGACATTTCAGGAATACGCCTGTCAATTAGCCACAGAAATATGAAATCCGTAGATCTGCAAGGACATTGCATACCAAAAGGCAAAGAGTTAATATATACATTACTGTTATGGTTCAATATCCTCGCACCACTGTTATGGTCCAAGGTTAGCACCAACAAAAACAACTGGAACACAAGTGTAGGAATAACAAAGATGTATTAAACAGAATAATAATACAAGAAGTTAAAGGTGTTAGTATGACTGTCAGTTTGATTTAGAGTGAACTACTATTGTCTCGACTCGTTCCATTTCGTTCACTCGTCTCCCTTGAGAGGCGCAGTCTTTAAAGTGTCAGGAAGAGTGAATTGTCGTTACAGGTAAGATCTCATAACACCCCCCTTCCAAGGCTTTTACCTCGTAAGCGTCTTTAATATTTTTCTCTTTGGATTTATCATCAAAGGCTCTGTAAAAAGTATTTTCTTGGTCGATTTTCATGGTTCTGATATTGTTTGAGGCCTTTGCATATCGAATGTGTCGAATATCGTAACCATCACTTCTTCCTCTTCCTGATGTGGACCGTTAGAATCTTCTGTCTCTTATTTGATTTAAATGCCTTTATGTGAGAATATAGACCCTGAATTATGTAAACGACGTTCCCGATTCGTTTCTCAATTGTACCTTGCTCCCAGTGGGATGTATTGTTTTTGTACACTTTAAAAAAAACTTTCTCTCCTGGATTAAATTTTCTTTTTGGTACGTACGACGTTGGTGATTGCTTTGTTTGTTTTGGTAGTAATTTGTCGAATACCGATCTAATTTTTCGCGCAAACTTCACTTCTGCGGGTGATAATGCCGATGGCGTTTTACTGTTCGGTGTAATTGGATATACTTGCAAGAACTGTTGTAACACCTTTTTCTGTATGTACGTCATAAGCTTTCCTTAGTGCTCTTTTTAGTGTATCCACAAATCTCTCCGCTTGCCCATTTGATCTTGGGTGATATGGCTGGGATTTGATGTGTTTCAAAAAATTCTTGAAAATTCGCAGATGTGAATTGTGTCCCATCGTCGGTGACTAGACAATCAACCACTCCGAAACGAGCAAACAGCTCGTGAAGGCAATTTCTGGTAGTTTCAGAAGTAGGTTTTCTACAACGAAATACTTCTGGTCATTTGCTGTAACTGTTTACTTTAATCAAATAGTAGAAACCCTCTAATGGACCTACGAAATCTACATGTATTCTTGACCACGTCGATCCGTCTCCGGCCCTGGCATATGGATGATCGGCTGTGATTTGGCTGCAAAGGAACAAACCTTACATTTTCCCACCATATGTGTAATATCTTGATAAATGTTTGGCCAATATACGTAACTTCGCATTAAAGATTTCATCCTGTTCTTTCCTGGATGGCCGATATGAAAATCCTTTGTAGCGTTTTAGGGATTACTACTCTGTCAGTATATAGTAGAACATTATCACATAACGAACAGCTGTCTGATATATGCTTATTTTTTTCTGTAATTTTTGTTTTCGTTTCCTTAATAAACTCTTCACTCACTGCTTCATTTCTTATTTCTTGTAATATGACGAGGATGTTTCGAATTGTACTACATAATGATGATTTAATGTCTTCTTCATGTCGTAGAGCTACAAATACGCAATCTTCTAATGGCCCCGTTTTCTTTGGTATTAGTCTCGAAAAACCATCTGCATGCCCGATTTTGTTTGATGCAATATACTCCAATTTAAAGTTATAGTTCAGTAAAATTGTACAGCAATCTTAGCAATCTGTTAGCAGTGTAGACAGGCAGACCTTTCTTTGATCCAAATATTGTCAATAACGGCTTGTGGTCCGTCTGTAAATTGAAAAATCTACCGTAAATATATCTGTGTAATTTTGTAACCGCAAAAATAATCCCAGCCCGTCTTTTTCGATTTGCGAGTAATTTTGTTCGCCTGGTTCAAAGTTCTTGAAGCATGCGCGATGGGTTTTCGTGTCCCATCTGGCATTTTATGAAGTATACATACCCCAACACTATAGGCACTCGCGTCATTCGCGACAGTTATTTCTAATTTTGGATCATAATCCGCTAAAAATAACTAAACTGTTAGCGTTTTAATGATTTTGTCGAACGTTTTCTGACATTCATATATCCACTCCAAAACGTTTTCCTCTTTCAACAGATCGTTTAGGGGTGCGCGTAATTTGTGCATGTTAGAAATAAATTTTTGGTAATAATTTACTACGCCCAAGAAGCTTTGTAATTCTGCTAAATTTTTTGGAGCTGGCATATTTTTTATTGGCGTTGCACTTTCTGTGTCTGGTGGTCTTTCTTCTTCGTTAATAATATGGCCCAAAAATTTTATTTCCTTCCTAGAGAAGTCACATTTATTTTCTTTTACCTTAAACCCGTAGTTTTGAACCTGTTCCCGGTGTTGTTCAATATTTTTGTTATTAATCAGTATGTCATCAAGGTATGCAATCGTGAAATCCAGTCCCACTAGCATAGTATCCATTATTTGCTGAAATATTGCCGGCGCGACCTTGATCCCGAATGGTAATCTTTGGAACTTATATAATCCTTTATGTGTGTTTATGTACAACAAACTCGAGTTTTCCTCATCTACTGGTACTTGTAGGTATGCTTCGCTCAAGTTTATTTTTGAGAAAAAATTTCCTCCGTTCAATTTTGTGAAAACATTTTCTGGACTAGGGAGAGGATAGTGATAATCCTTAATGGCTGCATTCAATCCCGTCGATAAATCACCGCATACTCGTATCTCGTATCTACCCGATTAGCTTGTTTGTTACGGGCAGAGTATTTGCCATGAAGCGGTTTATCTTGCCATTGTTTCTGTATCTGGTCGGTTGCATTTGTCTTTGCTTTTTTTTAAAAAGTATTTTGCAGCTTCAGCCGATGTACTGTGTTTACTTGTATTTCTGCGCCCATTTGAAACTCCATTTTGAATTTATTGGATTCCTTTATTACGGAGTAAAGATGCTTACTACATTCACGTTCCTTGACATATACTATGAAACAGTCTCCTCTAATTTGCAAGTATCTTTGGAGGCCAAATGTTGTAACTTTGTAGGACATTTCTAGTTGAACTAATCCTCTGCTTCCTTCGGATCTGCCGCATACAGACGTTCGCAATCAGTTATGGGATGATGCATGCTGTAGCAAGTGAGACACTTTCTCGTTTTGGCGTTCATTGGCTTAATTTCAACTATGGTCCAGTTAAGGACATTAAAGCTGTATTGCACCACAGGAACAGCCAAGATGTTTATGGCTGATATTCTGTTTTTTTTTTGTGTGTTTAGGTCGGTATTTAGTACCAGACGTACACGCCTGTAGTACTCCATTTATGCCTTCTCTTTCAGTTGGGGGTGTTGCATGGAATCTCCTTCGCTAATTCCTACGTACTTATAAGCTTCATCCTGCTTCAGTTCCCTAATCTTTGTGACAAAATCTAAATATATTAAGGGTTTTCCGTAATTCTACCTTTCTTGAATGTTACGTTTGCACATATTATTATTATTATTATTATTATTATTATTATTATTATTATTATTATTGTTGTTATTCATTTGATTTCTAGGGAATACACATTACTTCCCGGGTCCCAACTAGAAATCTAATATCAGAAATGGCATTATGAAATATTCCCTTGAGCATTTTTGAGATTTCGGTTTCACAGTCCTTGAATCTTGATAGTTTTTTTTTAAAATAGTCAATGATGCATAAGGATCAGCATGCACTGCTATGTCAATGAGAAAGCACATTTTGTTTTGTGATCTCTAAACCCGATGTTTGGGCTATTAGCTTTGATTGTTCTGGCTGTGTATATTGTAAAGTCCCATAGAATTGTTACATGTTCTATGTCTTTATCCGGGTGAGTTTAGTATGTATTCACAACAATTTCTTTCGGATTTCTTTCCCTAAAAGTTGCACATTTTCTGAAGCAGATATTGGTCCACTCTATCATGTCTGGTTGGTTGTTCAGTCAGTGCCAATACCGTGCAAAGTGATACTAGATTGTCTATTGTTTTTTATATTTATCCCAGAATCTGCATTTGGGGCTACCACAATTTTTCAGTATGTTTACTAAGTATATATCTGGTTAGCAAGCTTTTGTCCTGTACAGCCAGAATAAAACATTCAGTTTCAAATTTTAATCTTTCGCTACGTAACCACTAATGGGTAAGAAGTTTGTCTACACCAGCTTGTTTGATACGGGCAGAATAATAACCGTGAGGAGGTTTATCTTTTAATCGTTTCTGTATTTACTGGAATAGATTTCATTTAAATTAGATTTGCTTTTTAGGCATACACACACAGACATACACACGCACAGTCACACACACACACACACGCCGCCAGTAAACTGAGAGCCTTTTCCCCTTTCAATTCGTTCCACTGATGAGTAGGAATAAAGCCTTGTCTATCATAGTTATCCTTATAATATTCATATGTTTCTCCCCCCCTGTACATCGTTACAACAGCAACATTTAATACTTCCTTACTTGGTGAACAATCATAAAAGAAAAATGACGGATCTTGCTACTATTTTTTCAAAACTTATACAGCCTGATTGTTTGAAAGAAGAGGCTAGAGCAATAATGACGGGCCTACACACACACCAACACACGGACGCACACAACACACACACACATACACACATATATATATATATATATATATATATATATATATATATATATATATATATATATATGTATATATATATATATATATATATATCACACCTTATGAAATGTACAAAATCCGACAATTATTTTAAGACATTTTTATGTTTAACATTCTTTGTATAGATACAAGTATTTAAGTAAATGCACTGTTATTTAATACTGTTTGTTATAAACAGAACATTTACTTATATACTTGTATCTATACAAAGAATGTTAATCATAAAAATGTCTTTATATATATATATATATATATATATATATATATATATATATATATATATATATATATAATTTCCTGAAGTTATATATGATTAAAATTGAAACCAACCCTTAATAAAATTAAGTATGACTATTGCACGAATGTTTTAAAATGTTTACAGAAGATAGTTTTAAAATATCTAGGTTTTTTATTAATAGTTTTAAATATTTTCTTTAATTACCTAGCCATCCCAATAGCATAGTTACCTACCTTGACGTTGCTGCACGTGTGTTTTTGTAGGATAAAATTTTGTAATCCTACAGTACATACGTTTAGCGTTTTTCACTTCACAAGTAAAAAAAATAAACAAATGATCACAACAATTTTGTCTCAGAAAAATGATGAATCCAAGTTTGTCTTGGAAATAACAAGACGCTGTTGATGACATTGTGCTAATGTCGATAGTGCTCGGAATAAAATGAATATGCATAAACACTGTAATTTTCTGCTTTCCTTTAAAAAGGACACTACGAAACTGATCCTTAAATTATGAGAGGTTGCTTTAAGAATGAGTTAGAAAAAATTATGAGGGGTTCCTTTTAAGAATAAGTAGCAAAACTTGTCTAAACTAATTAATGAGACATGTCTTCATCAAAACATGCTGCCAAAACATACAATATATATATATATATATATATATATATATATATATATATATATATTGTTGTGGTAGGATCCACCTAATCTGCATAGGTGACTACCGACTATATAAATAATGGTTGGTACCGGAAGACAGGGAGCGAATACAGAGATCCAGCTAGAGACTCTGCCCGACTGCGACTTAGTCAACACATTCTCCAGGAACGTCTTCCCAGAAATATACAGAATTACTAGATGTAAATATTGTGTACACTTTCTTGTTATAATACATTCTTCTTCTAAGTACATTTTGTGTTGCATTATTATTCCATGCATTAGTCGAGATTCAACAATGAGTCAAGACTCAACATATATATATATATATATATATATATATATATATATATATATATATATATATATATATATATATATATATATAAGAACATATGGATAAAAAAATGATAGGATAGATAACAAATATGAAACGCGTATAAATCTACATGTTACACTTTTATTATAGATTCACATTGAAGAGTGTTGAAAATATTAAGGGCCGGACATGTGTTAAACCAAAATGTTTTAGTCAAAATGGGAACAAAATGACACTTATAATTTACATCAGGAAAAGTCAGTTGAAATTTTATTATGAGGAAACGGAGCTTGGAAAATTTGATACTCACAGGATAGATTGAAGCCAACAGGACAGACGAATTATAACGCATAATCTACATAAAAGAACATGAGTAAATGGTTGACAGAGAACGTTTTACGGGGAAAATCAAAAATACAAAATTTATTAAGAGCTATAATGGAAAGTAAGTTGTGTAGATCCGTTATCGCAAACATCGAGAAGAGAGGAGAAGAAGAATGACAAGGATGATCACTATATTTTGAGTATAATTATTCTTTATTTTCTTTAAATCCACTTAAGCAAAATAATGCCCTCTCCACTGGAAACGCAATTAGACTTGTCGACATACAATCACACAAACTGGTATTACCCCGGTGCAGAATACATATCATCATCGCTTCCTTATCTCTTGTTCTCTGTGAATACGGATGCAGTTTCTTTAATATATTTCTCATCTTACTCAGATAAATACATGTTGATAACTTCTAACATAATCAGATTTTATATCGGTTTAATTTCAAATCCATATTAATAGCGGTTTTATTTCCGTTTGCTTTATCGACTCAACACTGTGTACACAGGCAGTTAAGTGTGCACTTAACTTCAGTTTGGGCAAGGTTAAGTAGAAGGGTACTAAAATGAATGAGAATGACGTCATACCGTTCACTATTCAGAAATCGTATCTGTGGGCAGACAAGAGCATCGGCTAATGTCCGCTATAAGGAGAGGTCAGAACGTACAGACGTTTACTTCATAGGGACCTGCTGCTTCTCTGATCTCTAGAAAGAAGCGTCAATGTGGTAGTATGCTATCGACTGCTTGTACTTAAGTGTGCGAAGTTCAAACGTTTTGAAACATGAAATTGTGAGTGTGTGAAGCGTAATTCTTTGAAGAAATGAAAATTTAGTTCATTCTGAAAGTAATGAACGAGAGATATCTAACACCGACTTCTGGTTCTTATATACAAACACAAACAACATCAGAAAAGAGAGATTTAATATCTACTAATCTAAGTTAATGAAAGTAGCCTCTATCTTGTCAAAAATGTTAAATCTGGATGAAATTGAACAATAGAAGTAATCATATCTTTTCCAATTTTAATAACAGATTATCAAATACAAATCACGAATCTCTACTTTTCATTAAATTTCATGAATTTTGAGAGGTGGTCTAGTTTGCTATGTAAATTCATTGTAAGTTGATCCCTCTACGCAATTGCAGATAAATAAGCATAATAGAAGATATTTTCTTAAAATAAGAAAACAATTAAATTCTCTGTGAGGAATGTGTAATCTTGCGGGAGTAAACAATTGTGATATAGGAAAAGAATTGCAGATAATGAATTGCAACAATTTTCTTCCTTGCTTTTTGTACATTTCAATAAGTAACATCGGAAAATATTTGTTTTGACTTCTGTTTATAATACATTTATTCATAAAATGAACTCTAAAATTAACTTCAAAATATTTAATCATATTCTTTTTTTGTAAATATCTGATTTGGAGTGATTAATATACAGTAAAATAAAATAGTATAATTTCTGGTCGCTGTACTTATTACGCAACAACACCGACCTTCGAATATAGTTTGCCACAATTAATTGTTTTTAAAATGATTTTTTTTAAAATTGTATATAACCGATTATATATAGGGTGTGACAAGTCTAAAGCACATTTATTGCAAGTTGAGGTGGATATGACGATATGGAGCAATTGATTAGCCATCAAAATTCCCACACCTAACGTCACCAGAATTTTTATTGTGGCATGTACTGAAAGATCTTTTTTTACAGAATCAAACCGAAAACAATTCGTGAATTAAAATATGCAATTCCTCATCATTTGTCTGAAATTAATGTAGAAATAATTCCACTAGATTGCAGATGTGTTGCTGATAGTGTTTAGCGTTCCATTGAACATGACAGGTTAACTAGCATTTTTCTTTAACAAAAGTTAATAAATAAAATAAAAAAGGTAGTAACTTATGCTGCGTTAGTATAATTAAAATGATGTATATTTTCCATCGTATATATAAATATTACATACCTGTTGTAAGAGCAAAATTGTCCGAATTCTGTTAAAGCATAATTGTCCATCCCACAAAATGTTTAATATCTAAAAAATTTACAAACATAATTCAGTTTCTATTTTCCAGTTTTACAGATAAGAGAGTTAGCAATCTTGATATCATTCGTCTTAAGAATCTTGATAAGCTCTATGTGATATTTTTCCTTTCAGGTAGAAAAGAAGAGGTTAAAAATCGTTTTGCGTGAGACACATTGTCATTTAAACTGAGTAATAGTGAGAGAAAAATCATTCAGGCATTCATTAATGGTACTAAGATTAATACTCTAGCTTCCATCTTCAAAGTCCATTCAAGAACCATCAAGAGAACGGTGATTTGTTTTAAAAAAAAGATGGAAAACTGTGAGGACAACTGGATCAAGAGATCACAATAGGAAAATGGATCATCATTTCAACTTAGATATAAAGAGATCAATTAGTAAAAGATTCATTTCAATCCAGAAGACCTTTAGCACGCGAGAGAATGTTTTCAGCTATGCCAATCCAAAGAAAAGTGAAAAAAGACTTGAGCATGAAATCGATGAATCTGATGCGTATATATGACAGTTCTTATTTTAAAATAGAAGGTTTTTTTTCACTTGTATATAAATATTTGTTACAAAATAAAATCCATGGATTTGTCGTGATAAAATACCTCACGGGAAAGAAACGCATCGTCTAAGATATATTGACATTTTTATTCATCTCATCCTTTGTAATTGAAAATTATCTGTGTTTCCCTGTCCGTTGCACACCATTCTGTTAATACATAATCTCATTAAGGCGTTTAAACGTTGTTTCGCTTTGCCCCATTTATTTATTTTTTTTTTTAGTTTGCTCAATAAGTAGCCAAAAAGGTAAACAAGGTGGAACCTTCTTCTGATTTATGTACCGTGTCTACTGAGGACGTAGTCGATCATGGCTCTGCAAATTTTCCTTTGTAGCTCTTAATACATTTTGTGTTTCTGTTATTTCTCCTAAAATCTGTTCCACCATTTATTTATTAAAGTTCGCTAATATATGTTTTGCGTTGTTTCGCTCTCTCTCTCCCTCTCTCTCTCTCGCCTTTAATCTGTTCTGTGAGTATCACATTTTCCAAGCCTTCGATCCTCATGTGTCTAGAATCATCAACTGTCTCTTCCGGTTGTTAAGTATAAATTTTCTTTCTGCTCCCATTTTCTCCAAAAACTTATTTTAATGTCTTAATTTTCTGCTGAGCTTTTGGAATGCAACTTTAAGTCTATCAATGCGCCTTCGGATTACTGTGTCACACTTTCCTTCTTGTTGCGGAGGCTGAAGAGAGGGGCGGGAAATACAAATGCATGTTGATGTTACTGTTGTGGAGGTTAATTCCTTCACCACGTCGGCTAACCTGAATCCAAGCGTCAAACAGAAGGTATTCACTATGGGTAAATTGATATGTAGTTTATTGGCATATATACAAATGTAATAACTTTAATCTGTTGTTATTGTTAAGGCAACAAACAGAGATAATTTGGAAATTAGAAGAAAAATGTACATTTTTGATGTTTGTCCTCGTCGCCGGCCTTTCTCAACGTATCGGTGTTGACATTAAACTTTAGTCTGTGTGGACAATCTCTCTCTCTCTCTCTCTCTCTCTCTCTCTCTCTCTCTCTCTCTCTCTCTCTCTCTCTCTCTCTCTGTCTCATTCAACATCTCAGTGTTGGCATTAAACGCTGGTCTTTTTCTGCTTTATTTTCATATATATATATATATATATATATACACATATATATATATACATATATATATATATATATATATATATATATATATATATATATATATATATATATATATATATATATATATATGTATGCCTGCGTTTTGGTCTACGACTACAACTTAAGTTTCGCTATTGTTTTTTGCGGTTTTTTATTTCAAGTCATTTGATATACGTAAATATATATATATATATATATATATATATATATATATATATATATATATATATATATATATATATATATATATATATATATATATATATGTACTGTGGTATTGAGTCAGTTTCTTGCAAGGCGGTTAAGGATTTGAAAGGAAACAATAAAAATGCATGTTTTGAGGATTTATAGGATAGTTATCTGTTGACATTCGACTGAAGATGTTTAAAACTGTAGTTGTCCTGGAACTAAGTATGATTTCTGCGTAAGAAACTGTTTGATTGGGACTATCTCAATTCCAAAAGAATACTCAACGAACAAGGATGATTTAGCGATATGAAAAATGCATAACGGGTTCTAGCTGTGAAGGTTGGAGCTGTTAGATCTAGAGAATTTGGCTCGTTTAGACATTTGATGTGATTATTAGCAATAGACTTGTGATGTGCCAGTAAGTTTTCATCTGAGTGATAGCGTTTACAATGTAGAATATAATCTA
This sequence comes from Acanthosepion esculentum, assembly GCA_964036315.1. Lineage (NCBI taxonomy): Eukaryota > Metazoa > Mollusca > Cephalopoda > Sepiida > Sepiidae > Acanthosepion > Acanthosepion esculentum. The sequence continues at coordinate 31,292,297 of OZ038482.1, read as the reverse complement.
TCACCCACAAGTCCTCATAATAGATTTGGATATTTAGTCAGTTTGGTCGGTGAGGGCTGAGCCATAACAGCCAAGATATACCAACAATAATCTATTCTGGATTTCATCTGACACATGGTAAAAACAGAGTTTGTCTGTTAAAATTAAGTATTTTCTGGAGCAAAACAAGGAACATAAAACTATTCCAGCAATTTTAGCGATGACAGTAATATACGAGTTCCATGTGAGTTATTGAGGGAGCTTTTAAATCGAATAGACATCTGAGGCAAGGAGATTCATTGTGAGTGTGTCTTCTCGTCAGGATTGGAGTATGTTCAGTGTCTACTTGGTGATGGTGAAACGTTATCAAAATTTGTTTGAGAGTAACTCTATAATACAAGCCAGGTAATCCCCATTGAGCTGTGAAGGTAAGGTCAGCGCAGGGAGCAGCCGCCAGTTACTTGTCCTTCAGATACAGGATGCCATCCTATACACCATAGGATTATCTGCATATTTACCAGAGAATGTTCGTTGGTAGATCGGTAATATAAAGCAATAACAACGTTTGGTTGAGGGGGCCAAGGTTTGGCCGAGGGGGCCAAAATAAAAACATAACTCTCTCAGGCGGAGGTGGCTTATTAATCATGTCTATATCTGTCGTCTATCATATATATATATATATATATATATATATATATATATATATATATATATATATATGTGTGTGTGTGTGTGTGTGTGTGTGTGTGTATATATACGCACACAAACACAAAGATGATACGTGATCAAGAAATTGAACAAAACAAAATACAGATAAAATAGTATTGTCAAAATAAATATTTGATGAAAGATCAAAGTATTTGTTCACATGATTTTTTTTACCCTTTAAAGATTATTTGAAATTTTGTTTAACTATTATTTAATGGCGTCGATACGTGACCATAAATTTTTGCGTGAAATTTAAATTTTTGCGGTGAAAAACAGATTGATTTATAAATTCTTCCAAAAATGAGATGATGGTTGTATTTTAATTAGGCTTTCAGAAACTGCTCTGAACTGTAAAATAAAAAATCAATAAAACTACATCATTTAATTAGAAAATTTATTAAATGCTATTATGAATGAAATAAAATATGTACACTTTGGTCTTAACTAATAATGTTTCGAGATATAGTGAATTTTTACAAGAAATATATTTATGAGCGTTCTTATATCTAAACATTTCGAAAAGGTAACCGCATTTTTACTTATGTCTATGGATAATTGTAACATAAAATTCATTTGCCTTGATAAAGTCCATCAGAGGACGAAACATTTATTTTTTGTTTCTATATTCCTTGTCTCTTTCATATTATGTGTATTTGTGGTGCACCGATGTCGAGAAAATCTATTTCTAAATATTCATTTATGAAGAAAATATCTTTCTTCGTGTACATTTGAAGTCATGCTAAAAATATTTCTTGCCCTCCCATTTAGCCAAATGTTACGAAATGAGTAAACCTAGGAATTTTGAATGGAATTCCTTCACAAACCCTATCATCTCCTTTCGAAATTATAAAAAAAAATACTTTCACAAACCAAAATAATAACTCCTTGATTATTACATCTGTCGTCTCAGAAGAAACCAGAAAATCCTTGAGAAGCTGATAGGCTGTTGAAGATGCGTCAAATGAACATAGAATAGGCTTTCAAATTTCATGGCGTTAGTGCTTCAGGTGAAGGTAATGGCTTTCTTTTGCATGACGGCTCAAGGTAACGAAACAATGCACTTAGCATATGAAGCTGAAGTGCATCGTTATTTCTCTCTCCGGCTATCACCAAGTGTAAACCTTTCCTGATTTTTATCCTGAGATTGCTTACGCTTTTGAAGTTGTTCGCGCTTCTAAAAGATGAGTTTGATAACAATGTGAATTTTTCATTAAAAACAAAAAAAAACATGGTGGCAAGTAGTTGTCAAACGAAGTGAAGCATATTCAAGCTTGCACGTGCTGAGATTGCTTTTCCTAGACACAGGGCCTGTAACAAGTTTTGAAACCCTTACAACTCTAATGATTTTGATTATCTCCTTGGTAACCCTTCTACAAGTCTACGTTAACATGAGAATTATAACATATACCGAAAATTAGTGAGTATCTACGAAGTGGACAAAAAGAAGTGTATGAGTGCACCTCCATAAACATGGATGAACAGAAACTAGTAAATGATAATCTCTTCTCTGGTGTAGCCCTGGTGTCTCAGTGGGTGAAGGATTAGTTTTTAAAATTAAGTTCACCCAAAATCATGCGAGTAAACTTCCACTATGAGGGAGTTGAACTTTTATCGATAATGGTGGGTAGTTGTTCTCTCAAAGGCGCTCCATGATTTGAACGCCTACCTGTGACTCAAGCTCACTTCAGACCTCTTATATATACGCTCTACAGTGAAATATGCAGGAAGAATGGCCGGATCAATGTACAGCTCCTGTAAATATTTGAATCCCACTGATATACTCTATCTTAACAAGACCAGAAATGAAGTGTTTCTACCAGATCTATGTTGAAGCGGCCCAGTACCAACTTTCCAGCTTTGATAGTGTTCACAAGCGTCTATGAAGGCCTTGTGTGTGGTAAAATATTTCCACCGGCCATCTCTTTTCCTATAGACGAAATGTCGCAAAACTATCCCTAATCTATTACTGTGTATATGGCAATTGTTCTGAAGTGTGATATAGTTGGTTTAAACCAGTACTGCTCTTTGCAGTTGAGTCAGTCCCTGGTACATACACAAGGATGACACCCCCTTTGTATTCAGCTAGTAAGTTTCACTCTGACAAATCCTTCCCAGAAAATGTTGCTTTGTGGAACAGACACCCGGTTGGATGTTTTTGTGATCACTACATTCATAAACAATTTATGTCTACGGTTAACCTTTATCTTTCACACAAATCCTCATAATTTTTACTTATTGCTTTTTACCGATTCTCATACAGCTCTCCACATTAATTCTCCACCTTGAGTGGTTCTTGGGAACTGTATTGAAGTATAACAAAAACAAAAACTCATATAAAATGCCTTTCTTTTTCCAGTCTTTTCAAAAAATGTGTCTATCCTAGCGTTCGAGAATAATCTGTCAGAAGATTTGTTTTCTTACAACGAGACTGGTTTCTCCAGATGTTGGTGGGGGCAAAATGTAAATGAATCTTTGTATATCTGAGATTAATAGAGAAAACTTTAAATATGTCTAAGTATACAGTCCTACTCAGTTCCTGGGTGTGACTAAGTAGAGAAATATATAAATTATTAAACATCGTCGTTGAATTTATATCTTTGGAGTAATGGACAGCGGCTCGGACTGAGGAATCGGAGAGCCGAGTTCGAATTCCAGTCGAATCCATTACATTCGCTTACGTGCTAATACCCTTCTCCCCCCCCCCAGCTATGTGTAAACAGCAAGACAGACCGCAGACGGTAATGGCAACCTACTGCAGGGAAAAAATCTGCCTCAACTGTCATGTATCGAAAGATACATGATCGCCTAAGCGTGTATGACGCATGGCACAAGGAATGATTTGATGATTGCTACAATTCCAAGAAGTCAAAAATGACATCGTTTGCCTGATTATGCAAGGGAAGGGATTTTTCTATATTCTTAACAATATTCTGTTCACACTAGGAAACATCTAAATGTCTTCTCATTTTGCGAATGTTCCATTAATTTTTGAATGGTAACACACTCGTGAAGATAAAGCTTTTGAACATTAAATGTCATTATTCCATTCTACCACTAAGATCCTACAAAGAGATTCAATATTTTTTTTAAAAATTTTGCCCCATTGCAGGCGAAAAAGATCCACTTAGGCACAAGTGGTTAGTGTCTGTGAAAGAATTAAGAAAAAAGGGGAAAATTATTAAGGAATGGGAACAATAAAAGTTTAATGAAGAAAACAGTAGATAACGATTCGCATTTCTGCTGAGTCTTGACTCAATGTTGAATCTCGCCTATTGCATGGAATAATAATGCAACACAAAATGTACTTAGAACAAGAATGTATTATAACAAGAAAGTGTACACAATAAGTACATATAGTATTTCTGTATATTTCTGGGAAGACGTTCCTGGAGAATGTGTTGACTAGTCGCAGTCGATCAGAGTCTCTAGTTGAATCTCGTGATTCCACGATCCTTCTCCTCTCATCTTCCGGTATCAACCATTATTTATATAGTTGGTAGTCACCTATGCAGATTAGGTGGATTCCACCACAACAATTTCTTTAAACCATTTCAATATCAAAGCGGGAAACCATGCATCAGGGAGAAAGTTCTACAAGCGAGAAATGCGAATAAAGAAATTTGTTTTCATAGAAAATAGCCCTATTTCTAGACACTTCAATTGCGGACTGGTGAGACAATTGTGACAATATACTACTGCACAAATTCATAAAGTCTGGTACCATAGCGAATAATTCATCCCAAGATTTACCATGAAAATATCTACGTTACAGCTGTGGGAAAGTGACTGAAGCCAAGATGCCAGGAAAAGAACAATAAAATTGCAGATTCTTCTGAGCATTTTATTTTAAAAATTCTAGATATGTAGTAAGATCCCCATTTTACGAGTAAATCTAGTACGTATATATGTATGTATTATATATCTGGATACGACTCTCAGGAAAACTGACACGCGCAATAAAATCCATATTAGTTATATAAAGCCTCATTTCTATCACACTGTTATCGATTATTCAGTATTAATATAAGTCAAATGATTAAAAAATGAATTGATAGGAATGTAGATCTATTATCTTGCATAATTCTGGCATATTACGTCTCTCACTCACAAACACACACATACATGTATAAGTAATACCTATCTATCGATATATCGCTTTCTCTCTCCCTATATATATATATATATATATATATATATATATATATATATATATATATATATATATACACACACACACACACACATATATATTTTTTCATGTAACGGTATATTCATTATATAATATATTAAATAATCTAATATATGTAATGTTAACTTAATAATGGCTTGTTGCACCAATTACAGAATTCAAATATATTATTTTTTAACGCATATTCGAATTATCCCAGAGGAGGAAATTGAAGGTTTTTACAATGATATCTGCAGTCTTCCCAAAATAGGCGAATCCCTTTGCAGAACATTGATGAGAATATCTAATACCAAAGTACGGAAAGGAAATGACGGATATTATAGTATATGAATATCTGGAATAACCATGAAAAAGGATAGAGACTAAATATCAGGTAACTTCTCAGTTAATATTTAAGCTACAATTAGTAATGCATACTTCTGCACCATATGTGCTGTTAAAGGACAGTAAAGACTAAATTGGTAACAAAAATATAAATTGACTTTTAAAATTATTTAGTTGAAGTGATTTTATTACTAGAGTATGACCCTGTCTTTGAGATTACATCTATGATTTTTGAAGATATTCAGATTGTGTTTCGTGATATTGCTTGAGCACGATTGTATATTGAATTCAGGGAAGACTGAAACAAATTCACCTTCTAGCACTGGTGGGAATGTGTGTTCATACCCATGTTCCGCACGTGCAATGATACGTTGCAGGAGATATTATGCAATGCGGATATTTCCTTACCTTATATCTTTATTTCGAATTCATAGTGCATGACAAATATATAGACATTTTTAATACAGTCCTGAGATCTATACAAACTAACGTGTCAAAGCATTGTCAATATCAGACTTTGTGCTTGTGCTAGCATTGTTATTGGACGTAAAATGTTTATTATCTTCCATTTTGGTTTTCCGTTATGTCGTTTTTTTAATTTCATTTACGTAATTCACCTTCTGTTTCTACTGGAATGAAAATGTACAGATTGTATTTAAATTATTGGTTTTCTTTGATAATTGAATGTATGTTTTTGATTCATGTTGTTAGACACACTTTAGCTTTCAAACATTATATGATTCAATATATCTTTCAAAAGCTATATTTTTTTGACATTCATTCTCTTCTAATTTGTTAGGTTCTATACCTACATCTAAATTAGGCAAGTAGAGTTGCGCTACAGCTGCTTTTCAATAGCGTCATTTACACATTTTAAGTGTTTTCTGAATCATCTCACTATTTTTTATCTTCTGCATAATATAATATCGAGCAAGATTTTTAACAAAGGGAAGACAATGCAGCACCGAAATCCTAAGGCACTTTGTCGTACCGAAAGATGCCTTCCAAAAGACAAAGAAAATAACATTAAACAGAAATATTTCGTAAGAAACAAAAAAAAGAGTACTTAAAAATTATGTAATATCGGTCCTTTTCAATGGCAGTCAATGCTGGACAATGCTATCACTGAAATCTAATGAGCTTTTTTAAGTGGGTGAGAGAACAGGGATTAAGAGAGATATTAAAAAGGAAAATATTATTAAGAGCTACAAAACAAGAAATTTTGTTAAGTCATGATAGGCCACAACCTAGAGGAACAGTGTACATCTAAGAAGAAGAATATCCAAATATATGTATGTAATTCATCTTGTTTTAGTTACCTAACCTCAACTTTTTTTATTAAGCTTTATATCATTTTGTCACGGTTAAGATTAGGGTTCGTTCAAAACTCTATCTTTGTACATAACCTTCCAAAACTATGGATGTTTGTTACTCGAATAAAATTACGATTACAAAATATACAGATGAAATGACTTGGTCGAGTCATAACAACAACATTCTCTTCTGATTTGGAATTACTTTACTGCACATATAATTTATGTCATTTAAAAAGAAAGTTCGTGAATCGTAAAACACAGCTGTCATTCCGAGACGTTTAAAAAGCTATTTGTAGATTTTCAAACTTACTGTAAGCGGAATAGGCATGTGTGCACGCATACGCACAGAAAAGTACGTGTCTGCACAATCCCGCAATTTTATACAGCTTTTATTCAATTTGCGCAAGCGTTTTTTTTTTAATATAAGTATTCTTCTTTATATACATTATTAGATCTCTTCTGTAAATCGCTCACGATCACTAAATTTGTATATCTTGTATTAATTTACTTTATGAGTTGTACGTTCAACAGTTGGGAGATCATGATAAGGACCTCATACACATTAGAAAAATGAATCGGCCCAACATTTCACACAGGTATGAATGGATGAAATATAGGAAATTGTACGAAATAAAATTAGTGTGAATTAATCTAAATGTGTGCCATTTGCAATGCATTTGATGGAACTAAATTCGAATATTATTTGAAAACAGTCGAAATAGAAGTGACACCAGATCACGTGATGAGAATTTTCACTCTTTGAATATGAAGATGTTTCTGTCTTTGAAAAGAATTAGATTTTTTTTCTCACAGAATATTAAATGTTTTCTCGTTTTCACTTACTGCGTTTTTTATGTTAAACTGTAGAGATATATTTTTTTTTAAATTCATTTATATATCTTTTACTTTGTATTCGATCGCAATGTTTGTATTTCTGTAAGTATATGGAGTAATGTTGTTACTGGTAAAATTTTTTAAACTTCCAGCTTTAGCAATAGCATGATTTTCTTTAATCATATCACTACGTGCAATGCAGTAAAGCTACTAAAATACAATATGTTATCGAGTGTAAAATAATAACAAAACATAAATATTTTACAGAGGAAACAAAAGAAGAGTAATGAAGACGATAACTATTTACATTTCATATAAATTTAGTAAGATCAAAGATGACTGATAAGCATGGACCCAGAAGAGATTTCCACGAGCGAGAAGTGCGAGGAAGTAACCTGTTTGCATATAACCTACGATTACATCTAGCAAACTCAACTGTGAATTGGCGAGACCTAGCTACCAATCTAGTACTGCGCTTAAATTCATAAAGTCTTGTTACCATAGCAAAGTTTTGAACTGAATAATTGCCATGGATTTTTTATCGAAAAGAGATAAGGAAGTTACATTACGGTGGAGGGTAAATGACTAAAGCCGAGATTCCAGGTCAGGACCAATAATATTACTGATTCTTCTTTGGATTTTATTTTTCAAGAATCTCTACATATAAAACAGAAGCACTAGCTATACTCAAAGCATTGACGAATGGTAGACTTATAAATATGTAAGATAGGTTCCTGAGAGAAAAAAATAGAATTACGTGTTTTACTAAGGTAGAAATAAACTACATTAAATATAACGGTAAATGCTTTTTTCATAGGCCTGTGCTATAGTGGAGGTGTTACTAATTAGCTAATGGGTCCCTTATGCTTGTATATACGGAAATAATAAAGAAAAAATAACGAAATGTTAGAACGAAAATAGAAAGCAAATTCTAAAGAATATAGAAATAAGTGCGTTCTACCATTTCTATGCTGATTTCAGTTTTTCTCTCCCGCATGTTTAAGTTTTTAAATATCAATATTTCTGTTTAAGCCTATTTCCAGGAAATATGAACTGAAAAATATTCATATGAAAAAGAACCATATGCTTTCTTGTTTCTTATCATGTATTACACGCTTAAATAGGTATAAAATAAGGAAGCACAAGTTTGAAGTATATTTATATATATATAGATATACTACATGTATATATAAATAAAAATAAAGAACAGTAAAATATATAATCCGGTGGTCTATTTGATATTTACTTTTACAAAACAGTGCTCAATGTAAATATACAGAGCATAACTATTATAAATTAACTGTTTTAAAATATGGTTTCTTCGCTACACAGTAATAACCATGTTTCAAAAACTGAAGCTAAAAACTTCAAATTTAATTATATAATTTAATTAAACTAAAAGCATTAGTTATGTTTCATCTTGAAGCGAATTTTGAAATTCGCTTGAAGATGAAACATAACTAATGTTTTAATTTAATTTAATTATATAATATATATGTTTGGAAACCAGTTAAAAAATCAAAAAGGTTTGACGATTATTCAACTGAAATACACTTAGACATAGATATAACTGCGCTAAAAACATTGGCCACGTCGTAGAGAATCATGCCCTCTAAACTGTAAATGGCTATAGAGTAATGTAATATGCCAAGATAACGTAGGATAGAAAGGAACCCCCCGCCAAATTGCTATAAGCGAAGGTTAATGAAAGCAGAGAAGGTGCTCATATAAAACATCATTTAACAACATAAATAATCAAAGAGAACAACTCTTTAAATTTCCTGAATTATTCTCATCTTGATTGATATAGATGTTAATATCAACACAACGTTTCGACCAAGTCATCATCATCCTCATCCTTCGACCTCCCTTTGATTGGTCCGAACTCCATAAACAATCCCTTTCCATACTATTGGGTCATACACTGCCCTCTCCAAATCCGCAATGTCCAAACCTGAGTTCAGAGCCATGGTGTCTGGGAATGTCGACTTTCGTGAGAAGACACCTTCAGAAGGATATCATAGAAGGAAAGATGTGACGAACTCCTCCAATCCTCGGTGGCAGTGAGCGGCAAACTGCAATCGCTTTTTGTTTGAGCTTAAGTTCTCCTAGAATTGTGTTAAACGTTGCATGTGATCTTCAAATGATGTTCTTTATTCCAATTAGACCAAATGTGGAACACACATTATAAGATGTATATTTATTTATTAAAATAACGAGAGAAAAAATCGTTTAAAATAAAATAAAATGAAAAATATGAAAAAAAAACCAGCACAAGCATATCAAGTATCTCAAAGATAATTAAAAGAAAAAACAGCAATCGTTAAATTTCCACAATAACCCGTAAACGAAATGTCTAAAGTGATTTACAAATGCATTCGGTTAACAAACTCATGTTCCACTACGTTGAATCACCTCACAACTCAGCATCTGAAAATGACATTACCTGAATGAAATGGACTTTAATTCTAATGACACAATTTAGAAACAAAGAAAACAAATAAATATATGAAATATATAAAAATAAGTTAATTACATAAGCCAAAACCATAACATCAATTGATAATTAAATTGGTAAGAATACAAAGGGTGATGCCATATGTAATCTCAATGAATTAACTGTTAAATACTCATTCACTCTTTCGCGAATCAAATAACATTGACAATCAAAATGCAGAGTTAATTTTTATATTCATACTGCCGATTTCTCTCTCTCTATTTCTGACCATCATTATCTATCTATCTATCTATCTATCTATTTATCTATCTATCTATAGTTTTAATTGTAAATTGTATTAATGTGTAGTCTCGCTTGAGTTCTGCCTGTAAGAAAATTTGATCTTTCCACCTACTCCCTATTTACCTATTTGTTTTCTATTCCGTTTCTTTCTTCTTCACATTCTTCGTCTAATTTCCTCTCCTTTTTTTCCTATGAAAATCCTGATAAATAGGTCAAGGTGCCTGGTCTCTTATTTTAACAAATATAAGTAAAACAACTTTCCCTCTATACTTTCGATCACATATCTATCGTCTTCCGCCTCCTCTCTCTGTCATCTTATACCAACTTAAAACTGCCTGCTCAAATACGTGTGCATAAATTAAAAATAATAGTATGTAAGTTTTTAAGCCTGGAAAGATTTGTCGCCCATATTTTGGTATGAAATTAGCGATCTGAAGAATTAGGCCCCAAATTCCGGTCCTAAAGAAATTAATTATAATCCCATGAACACTTAAAGTTTTTTGGTTTCTTAATATATATATATATATATATATATATATATATATATATATATATATATATATATATATATATATATATATATATGTGTGTTTGTGTGTGTGTGTGTGTGTGCGTGTGCGTGTGTGTGTCTCTGTGTGTCTGTGTGTTTCCGTATGCGAGTTAAGATAAAGAACAAGTAGGAAACTGTAGCGAATCTCTCACGTTTGACTTTTATTAAAACTTCTTCAGAGAAAGAGATGTAGAGAAAAAGAAGCATGTTCGGTATTTTTACATTTGTGTTGGCCAAATTAAAATTAAAAGAAAGTTAGAATATTTTACGTTGAAATTTACTCGATGAACGACAAATAAAAATATTGCCAAATATTAACACACGTAAAAAAACACTATATTACAATTGCCAAGTTTTATTGAATCAGTTCTTACATTATTTTCATGTTTGTTTACTTAAAACAAACGGAATATTCGTAAAGGCGTTTTCCAATTAATATGACAAACACCAACGAATATAATCCAAACTAGACACACATACATACAGAGACACAAAACCCACACACATTTAAGAATATGCATAATCATCTGAAACACACACAGAAAAAAAGAATTATAATATATATATATATATATATATATATATATATATATATATATATATATATATATATATATATATATACATACACACACACACACACACACACACACGTATATGTATGTATGTATATGTATGTATGTATATATATATATATATATGGTTATTTTTGTTAGGCTTGGAATCCATTAATTACTGTGAACATCGAATAGACGCGTCGTCTCACCTTGAATATGTAAAGCCACAGATTATGTAAACGTTTGTTCAACAATTAAAATTCCTCAATGTAAATGAAACAACAGAAAATTATATATACAATAATTTATTTATATTTTTTAAATTATATTGTTCTCTGATTAAAGTTTAATGAAAGTCAGATTGATCAAAGTTTCCTACTTGTACAATATTTAATCTTTCTGTCGATTTCGATTCATATTTGATATAATATTGCTCCCAACTCTTATATGCTGAATTTGTTGCTTTTAAATATATTTTTGCACGCTCTATTTTATTTTCTCGGCTGTATCGTATAGTACCCTCAGTTGGACACAGTCCGTGAGAAAAAGAGCACCATGGCCCAATTCACTCCGCCAGAATTTTAGTAAAGGGATGCTGTACGGCTGAGAATTTGCACGGGAAATTGCAATACGATTGGTCCATATTGTTTTGGTGTCAATCTGAGGACATTGTAGAGGACTGGGAAAGAGTTGGAAGGATCTAATTTTTATTACGAATGTACGGCATCTCGTAAAACAGACACTGATCTTTTCGATAAGAAGAGTAAACACAAATTTCTTGTAAACACAGAGGCCTACATCAAGTGGCTGAAGGAGGTAATGTTTCCCCCGGTCTAGAAGGCAGTTGTATGGCAAGAGGATTCTGTGCCATGCCACACTAGCAACAGTACACAGACATGGTTGTCAGACAAAATCTGTGATCACATCACAGCTCTCATCTGGTCACCTAACTTCCCAGACAGCAAATACTTGTTTATTATGGCACACACTAATTTTGACAAGGAGGCCATCCAATTGCGATACATAAGTTTGTGAATGCAACAGGAAGCTTTGCTTTAAACCAATGGCGATTGGATGAAATAAATTTACTCTTTAGTATTTGAAGATATTTTTGTGTAGTTTTGGAAAATATATCAGATAAAATGAGATGTCATTCTTATTTTCATTTTTTCATATTTTAG
>OZ038482.1:31254919-31274919 GCA_964036315.1 Acanthosepion esculentum | reverse complement strand
CAAAACGAGCCTGGATTAACGATACAAAAATTGTCAGAAGACTGCCAAAAATGCTTGAGCATAAAAAAGACTCTAAGGATATCGAGGAATCGGGAGTAGCACACATACGTAAGTTGAACAAATTTTACGATTTTCAACCCCTCCCCCAGGTAAGAAAAACAAAACTTTCATAATAAAGGAAAAATTACAAGGTATAAGGCCATTTATAACGGAGATCAAAGCAAATATAAGGCCCCTCCAATCTGCATGTTACAGATGTGGTGGATTAACTGGAATAAAGACTGTCGATTCAAATACAAGAACTGTTTAGCTTATGGAAAAATGGGACATAAGGCATATCAATGAAGAAACAAAAGATACACTAGTAGGTTAAGAACTACTAGAATGAACTACGAAGACAAACTAAACACAAGAAAATACGTGGAACTCGACATTTTAAATAAGAAGGTAAAATTACAGTTAGACTCAGGTTCGGATCTAACTATAATTAATTTACAAACATGGAGGAAGCTAAATAGACTGACCATGATGCATACACAGAAAATCACTGAGTCTGTTACAAGGAAGGGTATCAAATTTGAAGGAGAAGTAATTCTAAACGTAAAATCCCATGGAAAAACGAAAAATGTGAAGATATTTGTAATGAATGTCACAGAAAATTTGCTGGGCATAGATTGGATGCAAGCATTTTCGTATGGGATTTACCTATTAGCACATTTTGTAAGAAAATAGATTGCGAGCCGACAGAAGCTACAAAATTAAAAGAAGAACTACACAGTCAATTCCCCGAAGCATTCTCGAGCGGTTTGGAACGATGTAATACGTTTGCAGCTAAAATTGAACTAAAGGAAAATGTTCAGCCAGTATTCAAGAAAAAGCGAAACGTGCCTTTCACAACCATAGAAATAATTGACAAGGAGTTAGATAGATGGGTACAAACTGGAATCCTTTCACAAATCGAATTCAGTGAATGGCCGGCACCAGTGGTTTACGGAAAGAAAAAATCCGGAGAAACACGTGTTTGCGCAAATTTCTCAACTGGTTTAAATAAGGCTATCAAGGATTATCCCTACTCATTGCCAAAACGAAATATTTACCAAGCTTACCGGTTGTAAAGTATATTCTAAGATTGATCGAAGTACAAAGAGAAGAATAGAAGAAAAAGAAAAAAATCTAGCGGACAGTTTTTCAATTTGTGATCACGTATTACTTTATAATGAAAGAGTTGTCATACCCAAATCTTTACAAAGGCGAATTCTGAAGGACTTTCATCTAGGACACCCAGGGACAAATCGGATGAAAGCGTTAATGAGAAGTTTCGTGTACTGGCCTAATATGGATAACGACATTACTCAAATGATAGAAAAATGAGAGGTTTTGCTGCAGCAGCAAAGGCACCACCTATTATACAAAAACCATGGCCTAATGCAGGAACCATAGATGGATATTACTACTTGATAACGGTAGAAAGATTTAGCAAGTGGTCAGAAGTTTTCAGATACAAAAACCCTACGACGTAATATAGTATTAATTGTCTACACGAATTATTCGCAATTTTCGGTGTGGTACATTTCCTTGTAACGGATAATGGTACCCAATTTACCTCAAGTGAGTTTCAAGAATTCTGTGTGAATTATTAAGTCAAACATATTAAAAGATACCATACCATCCATGATCTAACGGGCAAGCCGAATGTTTTGTGGACACGCTTAAAAGAGCCTTGAAAAAAGCGGAGGACGTACCGACAGAAAGAGCCATGCAACAGTTCCTATAAGTCTACGGAATCACCCCGAACGGAAATACACCATCTGTCCTTTTTCCAACTGAAGTGATGTTTGCCCGCAAAATACGGTCTGTTTTTGATACCCAGCAAAAATAAAAAACCGGCATACACTGATAGTGCCTATAAGAACTTTCAAACCAGGCGAATAGGTCTATTTCAGAATGTTTAAGAATAGCATGGCATACTGGGAACCATAATAAGCAGACTGTGGCATGTTCTGTACACGATTCAAGGCGCAAAATTCACTCACAAGCGACATATCAATCAGATACAAAAATGACGGGTAGAGGAGCCAAGCTCGTCACCTACGGAAAATGAAGACTCAATGGAGGCGATTTTTGAAGCATTTGAAATTCAAAGACCAGAAGTAGCCACGGAGATTAGAAGAACAAGCAGGAAAAGAAAATTAACAGAAACGCTAATTATAGAACATAAGCGGAAAAAACATTAAATTCTCCTCAAAGAAGAACTTAGGGTGGGGGGTGTTGTGGGGCTCTCCCCCTTTTACACAAGATGGACTCGTCTAAAATATACTTATACTTACAGAGTTGGAGTACACAGGGTGTTCACAAAGAGATACGCCGAGATACGTTGAGATAAGGTCGAGATATGTAGAGTCCACAGAGAGTGATAATTACGGGTTCTCTAACAGAGACTGGTACATATACTTTCTACTAACCCTACTTCATTTCAAGTTTGTCTTCTTACGTTCAATATACTTATTGTCTTATTTCAATTACTGGAGTTATTTATTTATTTGTGCAGGATTCCAACCCCGGAATCCACAACAGCTATACATGCTGAAATTGTAGTAGAATCATTGATAATTTCTTGAAGTTCTTTGCCTTGTTTAACTGTTCTGTATTTGGATAATAAATGCAAAAGTTAGAGATTAAGTTATTCCTGGATATTTCGAGTTGTGCGTGATGTTTATTTTTTCAGTACACATTCCACATCCCCATCTGTGATTCCCGCCCATATATGTTCTGGTTTATTTTTCATTCTCTTCTTCCTCTTGCGTAACCGATATTGCGTCTTAGTTATGTTCTTTAGGGCAAACCCATATACTTTCCCAGAATTATATAACCTCTTCCTATGTTGTGGGTCGGAGATCGCTTCAATTTCTTGTTTGCCTATTTCTCTGTAAATTTCATTTGGATCAGTTTCAAGGATCTTTTTCTGTCTGTAGAATCTTGATCTTTTTTCATAGCGTCTAATTCTTTCAGACTTAAGTTATCTTGTTTGCTTTATTTTTTTTTTTTTAGCTAATAGGACTTTCATTCCTAATTTTGTATCATCTTTTGATTCTTCTGCCTTTTCTAGTTCTTACATTTTTCCTCTTGCCAGTTCACCGAGTACTGATAATTTACAAATAAGTTGTTCAATTTCATTCTTTAATTTTCTTTTCCGATATGGATCTTCACGTCTGTGAGATTGTCATTTGTTTTTTTATGTCTATCTTTTTTAATTTGCTGCTATTTTCGATACATATATTTATTCGCTGCGACTTATATGTGGGTCTATTTCATCCAGAAGTAATTCGAGTGATGCATTGTATATTTTCATATTATTGTGATTATGCTTTTTTTGATTGTAATTTTGGGAGTTGTTCAAGGTACCTCCATTTCAATATTTCGTGTCTGTATTATAGGCATCACGGTTTCGACCCTGACTTCTTGGATATTATTATTGTTTTCCATAAAATAATTCAGTTTTATGTGAAGGATTGTCAGCGAATAAAATCCCGCCTTTGCAACTCTTATAATTTTCAGAATATCTTCACAGTGATTGGTGTGTTTCTTAGTGTCTTCATTATGATCTGTAGTTTATGTGGTGTTAGTACTTTTATGCCTAATTCCGCTTCACATTCATGTTCTCTTGATACACATTTTCTGGCTCCAATACTTTTTATTTCTTAAATATCAGAATCTGTCAATCGGTTATTTCACATGGCTTCGATTAGCTAGTTTATCTTCGTCAATATACTTTCCAATTACTTGTCCAAACCCTTCTCGCAAATATCAGGTTTGGTGAGTAATGTTCTGCGGTTTGTGCAACGCTTCATAGGATGCAGTTATAAAGAGTGGCTTCTCCTCAAGATAGCATATTAATTTCTCTATCTTTAAATGAATGGTTGTGGATATACTCAGTGAATTCGCAGGGCCATCATTTGGATTAACCCGTATGTGGAGACCTGAAGAATCATTATTTGTGTAGGTGTTTGATCCTATGGCAGATATTTTGATATATTAGACATTTAGTTTAACATTTAGATGCATCGGCCGTCCAAAAGTCGACCCAAAGTTGCCGGGCAAACTGGGTAACGGTCTTTTGCAAACAAGGTTCTGAAGACTGTAGGGGATCGTTGTTGACGACATGACGCAGCAGTCAGTCAGTCCCCAAAACGATTGATTTATTCAGAGTTTTCCTTCTGCTAGACGAGTTGCCAAGCCATGTTCTCAGGAGAACTTGCTATCACTTGAGACTGAGACGCAATTGAAATTCAAAAAGAAAAAAAAATACATTGGAAAAAGAAGGTATTCGACGAAACAAAATATTATACTAGAGTATTATTTTGAAATAATACATGATCATATTTATAATTATGAAAAATACATGGTTATTTTTATTTATTTTCTATTATTGTTGCTACTGCTGCTGTTAATCAGATTAGCGGATAATTAATTAAAAGAAATAGTATTTTTGATGCTAGCGACACTAGTTATTTCAGTGAAAGTAATTTTTCCAAAAAAAATAATGGGAAAATGTTAACATTCAGCGAGTAAAATTTAGAATTTATACGATAGAAAACAAATCACTGGTGTGAAATTTAAAAATAATAATAATTATGTTTAGTATTTTTCAGATAATAGGATAATATTAAATCATCCCGGCGAATTCGAAAAACAAATGATACTTTACTTATTGTTTAGTTTAAAGAAAGCAGTGATATTCTTTATCGGAGTATATTATATATATATATATATATATATATATATATATATATATATATATATATATATATATATATATATATATATATATGTGTGTGTGTGTAAAAACAAACTTTCTTCACTCTTTCATTCATTTGCTTTTCTCTCTGAATATAAAGTTATTTATACACTGAAATCGTCGAAAATACTTAGCGTTATCTACAACTATTATCGTAGTCTTTATAAAAAAATTATCGTTTTATTATTATTATTATTATTATTATTATATTTCGATTTTTGTTATAGTCACACTACGTACCAAGTCTGCGGGAAGACCTAAGACAGAAAGTGGTTTTTTGCTATGGCTACATTTCATGATGTGTTTCCCAACTTCCACAACGTCTCTAGCGTTACAGGGATAAAGCTCTTCTTAGTGTGTGGGCTGTACATATCAAGACATCTTTTTATTCCTCGTAAACTGGGATATCCAGGGATTTTTTCAATGTATTGTTTTTATCCGTTTTTATCATGTCTTTGATTATTAAGACCTAAGCTAAGAAATTGCATCATGACAATTTTCCACTGACAAAAACTAAATAAATAGACAAAACCATTCGTACGTTTTGGGCTGTACTCGTGAGAACATTATTTTATTTCTTTAAGGCATGGACCTCCAGGGATCCCTTCAATCAGCCTACTGGAATCTTTTCCAACCAGTCCAAGGGCTCCAACTACAACAGGAATTGTTGATGTTCCCATGTGCCACATTTTTGAGATTTCTATTTCACGGTATTTGTATATTGACAGTTTTTCGAATATATTCAAAGATACATTGCAGTCTGCAGGGACTGCCATATCAATAGGGAGACACTTATTTTGTTTGTGGTCTTTAATAACAATGTCTGGGCGGTTGGCTTTGATTGTTCTGTCAGTGTGTATTGTGTAGTCCCATAGAATTGTAACAGGTCCTATCTCCGTAACCGGGTCAGGGTGGTGTTCGCACCAGTTTCTTCCAGTTTCCTTCCCATAGGAGTTGCAAATTTTCCAGTGCAGATATTGACCCACTCTGCCATGCCGGGTTTTATATTCAGTGGGGGCCAATATCGTGCAACCTGATATAAGATGATCAATGGTTTCTGGATATTTGTCACAGAATCTGCATCTTGGGCTAACACAGTATTTTAGTATATGTGCTTGATAATTCCTAGTTAACAAGCATTGGTCTTGTGCAGCAATGATAAAACCTGTGTACTATTGTAGCTTTAGCAGGTGTATAGTGATGTATTTGAATTTCTGTGCCCATTTGAAACTCCATTTTGAATTTGTCGGCTTCCTTTACGACAGACACATACCATCATCCAGTCTTCTGTATTTTCCTGGATGATGGTATGTGTCAAGGAATATGAAAGTAGTAAGTGCCTTTACTTTGTAGTAAAGGAAGCCGACAAATTCAAAATGGAGTTTCAAATGGGCACAGAAATTCTAATACATCATTGTACACCGGCTGAAGCTGCAAAATACTTAAAAAATAATAATTATTATTATTCTTCTTATTATTATTATTATTATCATCATTTTTATTATTATTATTATTGTTATTATTATTAATATTATTATTATTATTATTAAAATAATAACAACAACAACAACAATAATAATAATAATAACAATAAATATTCAGTTAATTTCTGGTGCATACTCATTTCTTTTCGAGTCCTAACCAGAGACCTATACCAGAAATGACATCATGGCATTTTCCACTGAGCATATTTGTGGAGAAAAATAAACGAAACAAAAAACAACAACATAAGAACAGACACAATGCACATAGATAAAGCCCTTCGTAAGGTGTGGTCTGTACGTTTCAGAGTATAATCTTTTTTTTTATTTCTGTAAGGCTTAGGCTACATTAAATGAGTCTATTGGAATATTTTCCAATCATTCCGAGGGCTCCAACTACAACTGGAATTTTTGATGTCCTCATGCCCCTCTCTTTTCTTCACTTCCTACTCACATCATTTCTCATTCGCCATCGTTTGCATTTTACTTTTCTCTTCATTTTACTAATTTTTATATGTTTTTTATTTAGATTTTTATTTTCTTTCCAAACATTCTCTTTCTTTATGCTTTCTCTTCTCTTTCTCCCTCGTTCTATAAATGTATTTCTTATATATATATATATATATATATATATATATATTTCCTATATACTATCTGCGTTTCTTTACCTTTGTACTGCTTGTTCTTCCCGATTTTTGTTTTACGGAACCTCTAATTCTTTCTTCTTTCAGCTTCAAAGAATAACTTTCCTCTTTTCTTTTTCGCGCTCATACACAGTTATCTTCTAATATTTGATTAAACATCTTTCATTTTCATCCCTTTTAGTCGAATTCACGTGAAACAGAGACTAACTACAGTCTCATTCTAGAAAAAGAAGAGGAAAGTAATATCTTTTCAAACACTCAGATATTTCTATGGCCCTAGATCTATAGATAAATCTACGCATCATCGCAACCTGAACGAGTTTAATATCGATTCGTTTTAATTCAAGAGAGAAAAGAAAGAGAATTACAAGAATATATTTTAATAAAAAAGAAGAAAAAAAAGAAAAGAAAACGTGAAAATATGAAAAACACAATTGATACTAAATAAATAGATAAAAGCAGTCAAGGTTGTCTAATGTCACCTCTGTCTCAAAGGACTTGACATAGTTAGACAGAATCGAATTCTAAGAGCAATAGATAAGAATAAAAAAAAAATAAGGTGATGCCTTTTTATCACGTTCATCTTCCAAAAAGTCTTTTATTATTTCTTCTTTGGTTTTATTTATTTGGTTCTATTGCTATGTTTTATTTTAGTCTTTCTGGGGTAAAACGGAATTACAGTAGAAGAAAACAAAAACTAAACTCACATCATTACGGAAAGGCAAGTTGTCAACAACAACAGCGACAAGCTAATGACAGGTAACATGAACATCATTTACAAATAAAAAAAGAATATTTAAAACAAGACAATAACAGAAAGGATGATATTGCTATACAGATAAGTAAAGGAAAGGAAAGGAAAGAAAAGAAAACATTTAACGAAAGAGAACATAAGATATGGTGGTATTATAATAAAGAATAAAAAGAAAGAAAGATATATTCAAAACTAAAACAAAATTATTGCTATAAATAAAATAAACTAAAAGAAAGAAAGAAGGAAAGAAAGAAAAAGGAAGAAAGAAAGAAAAAGAAAGAACGAAAGTAAAAAAAAATCATATTAAAACTCTTAGATAAAAAAAAATACGTTGAATGGAAATAAACAAGCTGCTTCCCACAAATCGCTGCTTTCGTGAAACGACTCCCAGGTGGATGCTTTACTAATGACAACAATTTTAACATGTTCATGTCTACGTCTAACCGTTATATTATCCATATATTCGCATCAACACTCGACCCTTGTTCAGAGTTAACATCGATTTTTAAAAGTAATAAACAAAAACTAAGAAAATGAAAGACTGTCCCAATGATTAAAACAAAGAAAAAAAAATAACGCTTTGGGGTACATGAAATTTGATATATTTAATCAATAATTAATATATAAGTTAGAATAACCGAATTTATATAAAAAATATATTTAATGGTTTTAAAACTATTCAGAAATAATACAAAATATCATGAAAATTATACGTGTAATAAAATACGACGTTCGCTATAAATGTAATATCTCAACATTTATTATATTTGCTTCAAGTCTGTCGGAATATAATCTCTACTAAGGCACTCGGCAATAAATTTATTATGAGACTGATCTGCTTAAATCATTCAAAAGTTGTGACATAGGGGATTCCACACAACCTTTCCTCAGATGAAATCTCTGGAAGAGACGTTAAAAACAACAATACATTCTTTTCAAATAGGACTTTCTAGATAATTGTCAGTGGCCAAATTTTCGGAAGCTCCTGAGATCACTGAAAGCGTTAGTCACGGTTTTCTCATCGACTACGCAATTTCTGCTTTATATTAACGATCTACTTAATAATATTCTCAGATAGAAAATATCCACGCATAAGATACCGAGGTTTATGGCTGCACTTCTAACAGATGATCAGAGTTGGGCAGCTGATCTCTCACGTTAACTATAACAGCTCAGTGGAGGTAAAATGGCTTGTAAGTTTCAAATCATCAGAAAGCAAATTACTGACTTTTCATCGTCAGCGAGCTGACCCTCATTTCTCATCACTCAGGATAACGAGTTGCTCTTTCAAAACGTAGGTTTCTTCGAGTATCGATTTATGCACCCGGACCACCGACTTCCTGATTAACTCATATATACAACCCAGCGGTAAAGATGCTGGAAAAATTGTCGGGTCCTTATATAGCTCTTGAAATTGTTTGACTTTACCTGCCATGCTCTAACTTCACTACAGTCAGATTAAACAAACATTGGAGTATTTCTGGCGTCGTCGGTGCTGGAGTTGACAGATCCCCTGTTTCCGGTCTCGACAGAGTTCTGAATCCTTTATAGGGTACTGACGTTAGTGAATTATGTTCAATTCTACAACTGTTTTCTCACAGGTACAGCATTACAAGCCTATCGGCATTATATCGCTATTTTCAGGGCAAACATTGAGACAAGCTACATTTCTTAGATTCACTAGTTAAGAACATTACAAGTAAAACCCACCATGTCATGTTCACTGATTGATCCTCCTGATTTTCTCAAAAGATACAAGTTACTTTCAGACTATTTTTTCCTAAAAACACATGTGTTTGTGGAACATAATATATATCATGTTTATGTTCAACAGTTATGTAAAACATATATAGCTTCCTAATGTAAGTTTCTTGCGTTCATAAAACAACCCCATTTAATTTGAGTGGCTCTTTGCGCTTGAAGTAGTTAAAGAATAGCTGAACGTAAGGATCTGTTATTCTTCTTTTGCATTTGACTGCTCTGAATTAAAATTGTTCAAATCACATACAAATGTGAAATACTGAATGTATTTTTAAAAATCTAGACGAATGAATCAAGAGTTTAAAAAAAAAGATTAACGAAACTATAAAAAGGAAATAATTATTTATGACGTGAAATCGACAAAATGAATGCAAATTGAACAAAAAAAGACGCCTAAAGAATTTGATTTTCTTTTTTTTTTCAATCCGTTAAGCAAAGAACTTCTAAATTGTGTCTCACTTCACCTTTCACCCAACTCATATGCATTGCCTTACTATGGTATTCCCAAGTGATTCTCTGTCTCGACACGTAAATGATGTTGCTATTTCGCTACATTTAATAAACTATTTATGTCTGGTCGACTTCATCCGTACCTGAAAATCAAATGACGAAAATAACGAACGCCTTGGTTTAAAATTACAAAAAAGAAAGATAAAAACTCATTTCACTCAGCACAAAATAGGCAAAAAAATGCGGCAACGCTTGATATATTCTAAAAAGATTGGATCAAACGACAGACACTCACTATGTCATGTCCCTTCAGTAGTTGTGTCTCTTCACAACTCTCTATATCACCCTGCTTTTTCTCGTTTTCAGAAATGTGTTTATTTTCTACCAATCACGTCCTTTACATTCCAGAACTAGTCTAATGTAGATGTATAATGAATGAGATCTATTTACAGTCTTCCCTAGCCAAGAAATAAAAGGGTGTCTATATTCAGTTTGTATGACAAATGATACAACTATTTACGAAAAAGTTATAATACTTTATAAAATAGGTTCATTTTCTTTCCTTCATTTATTACAACTTATCGACTAGATTTTTTCTCATTGTTTTGTCTACTCCTTTCCTTTTATATTGTTTCATATATAAATATATATATTGTGTATATGTATATGCATTTGTATAGGGTTGTAAGTATGCATATATATGTATATATGTATTGTAGGTGCATATGTATGTTCTGTATATATGTATGTGTATATGTATGTATATGTGTATGTATATGTATGTATATATATATATATGTGTGTGTGTGTGTGTGTGTGTGTGTGTGTGTGTGTGTGTGTAGGTGTATTCGTAAATTTAGTTAGGTATGTTTGTATATATATATGTGTATATGTGTGTGTATGTGGGTGTATATCTATGTATATATGTGTGTCGCGTCATGTATGTAGGATTACATGTGGTCTGTGTATGTACATATGTGTATATATACATGTAAGTATTTGTGAGTTCGTATATGTAATAAGTGTGAATATATGTAAAATAGTAATATAAATACGTATGCCGGTGTAGGTATTTATGGTTATAGATCATTTTATATATATATATATATATATATATATATATATATATATATATGTGGAAAGTGTTATAACGGAAGTACCTTTATTAATGTTTTACCATGTTTTCTCTTGATATTCTCTAGTTAAAATTGCGAGAATAAATTTTGTAGTCATCTGGAGGTGGTTTCAGTTTTAATTGATAAATTAATTTAAATTTAAATATATTACTCTTTAACTATCAATATTGATAGTAAAATTTTAAAATTAGAAATATTTATTTTGATATTTAAACACTGAAGTCATCACCTAACGTTAAACATCAACTGTGGAATATATGCAAAAATTTAAATAGATATAAATATAAATATGGGTAAAGATTTGAAAAATATATATGTAAGTATTCATATATGAATATACAAAGCTACCTTTGTATATTGATACATGTGTATGTGCCTATGTGTGTAATTGCACATGTAAATGAACGTATGTATATATGTGATTTACATGAGTGTATGTGTGGTATATGTATATGATAAAACAAAATCTTTAATATTGCCTTCAAATATTACTCCATCTTAATTTAAAACCTAAACCCTAAGTTAAAAAGTTTACCCATCTAAAAATAGTCACAAATTACATTTATGTATTAGATTCAAACTCATAGAGATGTTACCTTAACAATCATTTAAAATATTGATAGATTTATATCAGTAAACTATTATACTTTAAATAATTTGTTAATGCAATTTCTATGAATGTCTTTTTAAATATACTATTGAACTCATATTAAATCCCTAAATTATTTGTAAAAGAGTTAAAAATTTAAATTGCTAGCAAACATCAAATTAATTTCTTCGGTGGTTTTAAAAGATAACATTACTATCAAACGTTAACATCTTTCTTTACATAAATTGCTAAAAATCACCACTCCTGCTGTATAATGCCTGGTGACACCCTCTTTCTGCTTGCTTCCCCCTTCTTTCTTTTTAATTTTTTTCTCTCTTCTCCCCTTCCCTTTCAATATATCACTTTCGTTAAGTTAACCGATTAAATAGGTCAATGTCTGTTCCCTCCTGCCCTGATACTAAGAAGATGGAAATATTAAAATAAACCCTCTCTAAAATCGGTAATGTCTCTCACACCCCCTCTCATTACCCTCTCTGTTAAATTATATAACCTTAATAATACCCGTCAAAAGTGTAAATGTTCATTTCATATTTCATTTTTCGTCTCTCCTTTTGGAAATGCAGACTGATGATCCTACGTCCTTTAAAAGGGCTATGGTGAAATAAATTATTACATGGAGCCTTAAAGTGGTCTGTTTTTCTTTAATATATATATATATATATATATATATATATATATATATATATATATATATATATATATATATATATGTATATATATATATATATATATATATATATATGTATATGTATATGTGTGTGTGTGTGTGTGTGTGTGTGTGTGTGTGAAGATTGAAATCAAAACTTAGAGGCCCCAGACTGTTTCATGCTAGATGCAATCGTCAGGTCACGAGTGTTGGTTTTTTCACGCCTATTTATATATACGTGTCAGTGGTGCATTGTGGGTAATCTATTTTGGCGGTTATTTTGCCAGAAGACGTTTATTTCATTTATTTATTTGAGTTAAATTATATTTCTTGTTTTTATTTAAATTATTTTTTTTATTTGTAATCTTACATATTTATTTATTTATGTTTAATTTAATCGGTGCTATATTAACGTAGTAAAAATTTTCATAAACAAATAAACAACTTCCGGCAAAATAACCGCCAAAATAGACTCCGCGTATATATAAACAGCCGAGAGAGAAAAACAACACTCGAGGCCAGACGATTGCGTCTATCAAGAAACAACCTGTCGCATCTAAGTGTTGACTTCAATGTTCAATTTTAAATTTACACACGCTCTATCTCTGATATTGAGCCCTTTATCTAATAAATATAGCACAACATAAGAGTATATATGTATATATATATATATATATATATATATATATATATATATATATATATATATATATATATATATAAAAGTGAACATCGAAGTCAACACCGACAGTCTGTTTCATGCTAGATGCAATGGTCAGGCCACTATTACATTTAGCATGAAACAGATTGTCGCCACTAAGTGTTGACTTCTATGTTCCCTTTTATATTTTCACACGATCTATCTCTGATATTCAGCATTTTTCCCCATAAATATTGCTCATCTTAAAACTATATTTCTTCATATATATATATATATATATATATATATATATATATATATATATATATATATGTACGTATGTATGTGTGTGTGTTTGTGTGTGCATGTGCATGTATGGAAAGTGAACTTTGGAAGATAATGTACAAATACTATTCCACATTTACACTATGACAAATGTACGCCGTATTTTATACGAGTTTTATATGTGCATACATAGAGCGATCGCCAATATAGAATTATCTGTGTAGTTTTACATCTGTGCATGGTGATGTGGGGAGGCCGAAGGTTGAAAAACCAATCGCAGTCACGGGTTCCTTCAGGTAGCAGCAGAAATTGTTAGCCGTTCAGTGTGTGTGGCTTTATTAATGAGGAACTAAATCTGACAGTATAATTATAAGTACAATAAAAGATACATCCCACGGGCTGGTACCTTTCAACATGATGAAATGAGAGAAAAGTAGAAAAATATGTCCTGTCTCGTTTGTTAACCCTTTATCATCGTTTGCGTTATATCGTGACGGTCGTGGATCGATTCTCAATAGTGGGTGGGCACTGGTAATGTGCCCCAAAGGGACGTCCAGTGCATTCTGTTGAGTATTCTTCTAGACTCGAGGAATTAATAATATACATACATACATACATACACAAACACACACACACAGATATATATATATATATATATATATATATATATATATATATATGTATGTATCTATAAGGTGGCATGTCCTAAGCTGTTTAATATTTCTAAATTAAAAAATAATAATACAAAACTGTATTTAGAAACTCTTGTTTGATATTATATACCTAATTTTACTTTAAACACAAATATCTTCAATGAGCAACAAACTGACCCTGCCGATTGTATACTTTTGTAGCCTAGTACACACACACACACACACACACACACACACACACACACACACACACACACACACACATATATATATATATATATATATATATATATATATATATATATATATATATAGTACTCACCAAAAGTATATGAGCGGCAAGGTCAATTTGTGGTTCACTGAAGATATTTGTCTCATATGATAATCATCATTTTACCTTAAACACAAATAGAAAAGGAGACAAGAGATTATAAATACAGTTTGTTTTATTTCCTGGTATTTACATTTGGATCTGTTAAAAATTTAGGACATTCTTACTTGCATAATAAGATTACCCCATTTTTAGTTGAGTAAATTTAAAGGAATATATATTAAAGTAAATAGCTTTTAATATATAGATTCGTAACATTTGCTTGCAATAACCTCTTTAACCCTTTGAAACCGCTGGATCTTCGTTTTTATGTTTTTTTCCAGATTTTTAATGCACCCTCTTTCAATTCTTGTTTGTTTCGGGAAGGTTCTTTGCTTCCGTTAGCTCTTCAGATGAAATGCATGGTCCTTCGTTTTAAGGTCCGGTGATTCACTTGGCAATTCTAAAACTGTTTACTCTTTCTCCTGTTGATGTCGTTTGTAGTTTGCAGTCGGTTTGGGGTCATTGTCCTGCTCCATGATAAACTCCCTCCTGATCATTTTAAAATTAAGAAGACAGTATTTGTTACAGTTTCTTTAATCAATTCGCCTTAAACATAGTGACAATACCACTAAGATTTAAAGAAATTCTGTAATTGAAAAGAAGGAAATAACTTCAGAAGAAACGGTAACCTCAACCTTATGCAGGAAAACAGGGATAATCCTGTGCTCCTCTTCAAAAGTAAGAACAGATTTTAAGTCATTTTTAGATCCGCTGCCAGTTAGACCTGATAGGACGTGGGAAATGTACTATTAAGATAAGGCTAAATAGCTGTGTCATCCGCATAGATACAGTGTTAAGTACTAATTACTGCAAGTAAAGTCACTGATGAAAATAACGAACAAATTAACTCCAAGTATCTAAAAATAATATATCCTGAGACACTCCTCTCTTCCATTAATTTTTGACATCTAAAGCAAACAAGGTTGCGTAATTTACTTGGAGGTTCGCTTCCATCTCAATATACGCCTCACCTCTAGTACCGCTGCTTAATTCTCCTCCTCCCAACCCTAGAACGCTCACCCTGAGTTATATTCGCATAAACAGTGAATACTTAGTTTACAACTTGAAGATATTTGCCGATAAGTTGACTAGTTCAAGTTTTCTTGTTGTTTTTTTTGTTGTTTTTTTTTGTTGTTTTTTTTTGTTGTTTTTTTTCTCTGAGGGTATACGGTTATTATATGGAAGCGAAATATTAGTAGTCTTATCAATGCATCCGTAGGATTTTTTAATGTTGCGATTCAAATTCCAAATATACATGTGTTGGATACGATTTGTCATGTGTAAAATGATCTCAAATAATTGACCACACTCGAATCGAGTAGATAAAATATGTATGCATGACTTTTATTAAATATTTTATAAACATTTGAAGAATTACAGCTGTTTTGTGTGAAAATATATATTTCATTTAATGCATGTTGTTTCCTTTGTATAATACTAGCTTCAAGTGTATTTGTCTTTCATATGTTTTGGCTTCTTTTTCAGTTTAATATTTAATATTCTACCGAAAGGTACGAATTTGGCCATCACGAAGGTTCGATTAATGATAGCGAGAAAATGGTGGATATGGGAGAAGTTTTAAATATAAAACTAACTAAAAAAAAAAAAAGAAAAACAGTACAGAAATGAACTTTGGATAGCTTATCGACATTCCTGATCTAGATGTTCGCCTAAAAATCCTAGAAAAAATAGTTAAAAGTAACACATTTTTGGTGGTGTTCATTGATATTTTTTTAAAAATATATTTAACTGTATATTCAGTATTTGAAAGTATTTACAAAAGAACCGCATTGATACCATAGTTTAACTACAGTACATCTTGTTAACGACAACGTTCGTGTTAAAACGTATTTCTTCAATGGAAATCAAGTAACGAAATCTGCAGCGGATGACAAACTTCAGAGAGAAATTGAAATGCATGTTAAAATAGCGAAATATATATAATTAAAAAAAGAGTAAATATCAAGAAAATAAAATGTCGTTTGAAGCAAACTTAATACTGAAGAGTTGTATTGCAGTATAAAACTGGACAATTTCTTCACCGATAAAAAAAAGAAATATGTGGTAACAGAGATGTGATCTTAAAGAAAGATCCTAAGAATAAAATATTTGCAACGTAATTTGCCCTGACCTAGCATCTCGTCTGCAGTCGCTCTCACACAGACGTGCCGTCGCCTACCTCTGTCTTTTTTACAAATACTTTCATGGTAACTGCTCGGAGGAGCTGCTTTCTCTGGTTTCCAGACTTCATGAATTTAAGCATTCTACTAGGCTGGCATCTCGCTCTCACCGTTTCACTGTCGAACCTGTTAAATGTAGCCGTCTCTTATACTCCAATAGTTTAATGTCTCGCACATCTCGCCTGTGGATCTCGCTCCCTGTTTACCTTGTAGCTATAATCTCTTAACTATTCAAATGTAATATCAATCGACGTCTCCAGATGCCCTGATTTATCCCCTATCCTTCTCTTCATCATTTCCTCTATCACTCCTATTTGCTCTACCTCCAACTCTCTGCAATCCCATGCGTGCTAGTGCCTTCCCGCCTTGCTTGGGTTGAAACGCTTAAAAAAAATAAAAAAAAATATGTGAGCAACCAGGAAGATGTAAGGAAAATGGAAGCGAAAATGAGAATTGTGCTTACGATGAGAAAGAAACCGTTGACATTTCTTGGATACGTAATGAGGACACTCAGAGGGCATATAGCAGAAGTGTGAAGAGCATAAAAGCTAGTAGCATACTTAATGAACTCATGTAAATGGATTGCAAAACCTATGAAACGTGGATATAATAGGTGAATAAATACTGCTTAATGTTACAAAGAAATTATGGATAGCTATAATCGCAAACGTTGCTATTGTTAAAGCAGCATTTCGGGGGAAATAGAATTCTTACTTCCGCCAATCAAGATATTCACAGATGGGACCCATCAAGCTAAGTACACTGAGTCGACGCAACCTCATTCATATTTCATTGGTGAGGAGGAAGTTCATCTTAGAAAGAATCTTCTCGAAAACTGTTGCATTATGGAATGGATTACGGGGAGGATGCTTTCCTATGTCACTCTAATATTAATCTCTTTAATTCCAAGATCAATTACATATTCCTTACTCCCTCTCTACTTACCCTTACAAAAGTGTCATTTATTAAGAGTGTAATTTGAGTGGCACTTGGGATTGTATTGGGTGAAGAATAGTAAAATATCCTAAATTAAAACGGCTCATACAGAAAGAAAATTATTACCATATCGGCATAAAATATATATTATTGTTTTATTTTCTGACAAGAAAAAGTATGAAAGCCTGAAATAATTATATGAATTATTATTACTGAATATTTATTGCCCTTACATTTTGTTATATCGTGGATTATACGATATAAACAACAAAGTAACCCGGAGTGGAAAGACTACAATAACACAGGAAATCAGGTAACAAATAACAATGGTTTATTGCACGTAAAGTATAAATGAGCAAGAGTTCGTAATACTAAGGAAAACAGGATATAAGTCTCGGAGGTTCGTAAAGGTCACCTTCGCTCTCTCTGACGGTCTCACTTTCCTGCTTCTTCAATAGCTCGTCAGTCTTTTATAGACTGACCAATCCATGTCGGGGTGTGCCAGGTTGTTCCACTATAACACATTTAATAAAACAGTAAATATTCTACCCTTACGAAAAAATCATTTGTTAAGACTTGAATACCACAAGGACTTGTACTAAGAGAATAATAGTAAAAACAACCTAAACTGAATAGAATAAAGAATGAGTTGATTATATTGACAGTATAAAATATAGATTATATTTTTCGTTTTATTACAAGAAAAAAGTAAGATAGCCATTAATGATTATATTGATTGCTAATAAAGAAAAAATATTTATTGAGGCTTACTGATATTTTTCTTAATTTACAGCAATTATTTATGAAAAGCGTTTCTTTCAGATGTCTTTATTCTTATTTATTATTGTGCGACCAAGTGTATATATCAAAAAGAGATATTAAGAACTGGCGACTTGAACTTCAATATGTGTGAGATTACATTTAATACTGAATAAAGCAACGTGGAAATCATCATTTACTTTACTTGTCATGTCTTTTCAGAGGCATTTCTATGATTTCCAAGTATTTGCTCTGATATAAGCCACACATTTTAGATCACAAAAACAAATCGATATCTGTTGGTTGTTTACGATAAATTTTCCATAGCCTGCGGCCCAAATACAAAAGTACCCACACGTATAATCACACACTCACAAAAGCATACAACGAATTGCACATAAGCACACGTGTAAAAAAGAAAACAAAATAAAACTTAGTATTTATCAGTTTCAATATATCTATATATAGATCACTCGTATATTATAGGGTCATATATATATATATAGAAACATATATATATATTTATGTAAGTTATTATGCATATATATATATATATAAATATATGAGTGTGTGTATGTATGTATGTATATGTATGCAGAAAATCACAAATATTATATATGCAGATCTACATGAAAATCTATCGTAAAAATTTATGTGTCTATATATATATATATATATGTACTTCCGGTTGATATTAAAAATACACAGTTAAAGAACGGTTAAAATGTTTAGAAAATTACTTTTTAAATGAAGAATACTGGTAATGAAGAGTGAATAAAAACAGAAGTTACATACACAGTATGCAGACGCATATAAAATGCATTCCTACATGACACCAATGAATGTAAACGAAATCTCGTGTTGCATCCGTTTAAGAATCATGTGTAGATTATTTTTTGAAACGTTAAACTCGGGCAATTTGCGCATATTCATAAAGTTGTTAAGATAAACTGACATTTTTAAATAACGGAGAAAGTACACTAAAACGATCGAAATCGGAGCACGCACACCCTCTCACAGACATGGACCATATATATATATATATATATATATATATATATATATATATATATATATATATATATATGAAATGGACAAAGTCCAACAATTATTTCAAGACATGTTTATGTTTAACATTCTTTTTTTTTATAGATACAAGTATTTAAGTAAATGCTCTAATAAACAGTATTAAATAACATTTACCGGCCTGAATGTCCGAGACATTTTCATAGAAAATATTCGTCCGCCGACAGGATTCGAAACTGTATCCTGTACGGAATCGTCATCTAGCCTGACGTGCCTTAGGCGTTTCGCCCACTGAGGATCGTTCGGTTGGCAAGGTCGAATTTACTGCTTATAAACTTCAATCTTCCATGAATCTCTCACGTACATTCATAACTGCTCTTGGTGTATCAAATGTAAACAAATCTCGTCACACATTATGAAATGGACAAAGTACGACAATTATTTAAAATCATTTTTATGTTTAACATTCTTTTTTATAGATACAAGTATTCAAGTAAATGCTCTGTTTATAATAAACAGTATTAAATACCATTAAATACCATTTATATAAATTTTCATGCCTTTATATATATATATATATATATATATATATATATATATATATATATATATATATATAAATATATATACTTATAAATTGGTAATATTTTATGAGGAATCGGAAAAACTTCATTATTGACGAGTTTCGTTCTTCCGGGGTTCAACGGATTAATTCGTTATGTTGGAAGGATTTCACATTCGGCTTCTACAGAAATAATTTAAAATGATCAGTAACATCTCTGCCGTGCACATGTGCTATCGTACCAAAATCTCTCTCCATATATATATATATATATATATATATATATATATATATATATATATATATATA
>OZ038482.1:31227419-31252419 GCA_964036315.1 Acanthosepion esculentum | reverse complement strand
AGAGAGAGAGGGGGGCGACAAACAGACAGACAGTCGGGAGAAAGAGAGGCATGTATTTATATTTAAAATGATAAAATTATTCACTTCACTGAATTAATTGAATTATAACGAAATTAATTTTCAGTCAAATACAGCAGTGAACCTAGGCAGAGATTGTTCATCCAAAACTTTCATTGGACTCAGGAGAATCTTCTTCAAAATTGTGCAATTAGTTTATTCTGTGAAAAAACTAAAGCTTTTAAAAAAATACATACAACGTTAAATAATACTTAATTATATATAGCTATTTGTAAATATACACAGACACATTTAAATATATATATGTTTCGTTATTTTTAAGCGTAGCTTAGATGTGGCAAAAGGTCGAAAGTAGAGGGTCTAGTGAGGATCGAAGTCAATTTTCAGTCGTAAACTCATCTAGCGAGACAAGCTTGCTTACAATTACACCACGCCGAGGTACCCAAAGTGATATTCCAAGCTTAGCTTAGATGTGGGCCTAAGCCGAATATTGGGAGCAACCTGTAAAGATCGAACACACTACACAGTTGTAATTGTTGCGTGCTAGACAAGTTTGCTAAGAATTACACCGCCTTAAATGTAATTTAATTTAACTATAAATATGTAAGCTTTATATTTAAATATATTAATTTCAAATCTATTTTAATAGTTAGGGTTAGCTTTAGTAAATACTTTTTCTGTATAAATAAAAATCACACACACACACACACACACTCACACACACACATATATATAGAATTCAACACTTATAGGCAACAGTCAGTCTGTTTCATGCTAGATGCAATCGTCAGGCCACGATTGCGGTTATTTTTCTCGGCTATTTGCATATACGTGTCAGTGGTGCATTGTGGGTAGTCTATTGTGGCGGTTATTTTACCGGAAGTCGTTTATTTGTTTTTTTATTTGTTTGGGTTAAATTATTTTGCTTGTTTTTATTTTATTTTTTTCTTATCTTATATATTTATTTATTTATTTGTTGTTTATTTTAATTTTAAGCGGTGTTTTTATTAATGTAGTAAATATTTGTTTATATCGCTTATTTAATAGTTCGATACCCATCCCATCCCTCTCCATATATAAGCTAAAGTTAATTGAAAAAACAGAAAGTTTCATAAAAATAATGAGATGTAAATCGCACTGTTTAAACCAAGACCATCACAATAACAATGCACTCAAGGAAAATACGGCTTGAAAATAAAATATTCCCCCCTCAACAAAAATAATTAGACGACTTTGAGAAAGACTTAACTGACCTAGTTAGAAACATAAAATTCCATAAATATCAAGATGCATTTCAAACAAAACTAAAAGATATAATTAAAATAAACAATTCAGCTAATGTATTTATTGCAGCTGGCAAAACAATAAATTTAGACAAACCAAACCCTCCTACGAACAACATAACCAAAACATACAAGACACCAAAAAGCAATAGAACACGATATCAATACGGAAGCTAAAGAAATCGGCCAAAAATTAAACATAGAAGACCGAATAATTTGCATCAACATGGTGCAAGCCTTTATCACACTAAAAGTCCACAAAGAAAATTCAAAACCAACCCTGCATGCAAACTCATAAAACCAGCCAAAAGTGAACTAAAATATTTAAAATAATACTAGAAATAATGAATTCTGAACTTAGGAAGAAGTTAGGTGTAAACTCTTGGAAAAAGACAAAAGCACCTATTGACTGGTTGCACAGCATAAATAAACAAAATTGCCAATTCCTACAATTAGACATAAAATAATTTTACCCATCCATAACAGAATGCATGTTAGATAAGGCCATCAACTTAGCTCAGGAACAAATAATAATAAAAGCAAACGAGATCGGCATCATTAAGCACTCACGTAAATCATTACTATTTCACAATGAAGAAGCATGAATAAAGAAAGATGGCATATTTGACTCTACAATGGAACACTTTGACGGTGCAGACATGCATGTATTTACTTCCTACACGCACTAAGCAATAGAATAGACAGAAATGACACAGGATTCTACATGGACGACGGTTTCATAATCTTGAGAAACTGTAACAAACAAAACACAGATAAAACTAGAAAAGCAATAATAAAGATTTTCAAGAATAACAGATTCAACATAGATTTAAAAACTAACCTAAACGAAGCAGATTTTCAAGATTTTACCTTCAAAGTAAGAAAAGGCATATATAAACCATACAGAAAGCCCATGATAAAACACCCTACATACACACATCTTCCAACCACCCGCCTTCTATAATGAAACAGATACCAAAATCGATTAACCGCAGCTTTCAGACAATTCCTCTAATGAATACATATTTAACAAATCTAAGAATACGAAACAGCCCTACAAGATAGCGGATTACCAGCAACACTCACATACTCACCACAGATTACAAAAAAGGCCAACAGGAAAAGAAATATCATATGGTTCAACCCACCGTACAGCAAAAACGTAAAAACTAACGTAGGAAAAATATTCTACAACAAAAAACAGTAAACATTAGCTGCAGTTGCACCGAGAACATGAAACACATAATACAAAATTAGAACAGGAAAATCATCAACAAACCACACGAACAAATTAAACCCACGTCCAACTGTAGCATAAAGAACGAATGTCTCTTAAACGGTAATTGTTTACAAAACAACTTAATATACCAAGCCACGAGAAAATCACAAGTTAATGAAGAAAAAGTATATATAGGAGAAACTGCAGGACCCTCGAAACAAAGAAATTATGCACACAAAACAACTTTCACAAATAGTAAATATGCGAACAGCACAATGCTTTCAAATTTATCTGAGAAATTAAAAACAAAACAGACATCACACAAAAATATCTGGAAAATAAGGAAAAGTTCATCAACCTACAACAACCAATCAAAAACTTGCAAACTTTCCTTGGAGGAAAAAATAGCTACCATTACCTTCCCAGACCAAAATAAATTATTAAATAAAAGATCAGAGCTCATCTCAAAATGCAGACATGAAAACAAATTTCTGTACGTTACATAAAAATTGAAAACTGAAAAAATTAAATAAAATAAAAATAAAAAAGAAAAGAAATAAATAAATAAACAAAATGACAATAAAATAAGCAAAATAAATTAACCCAAAAAATTACCAAATCAAACCTGTTAGGATAGACGAGGTAGAATAAAAATAACAAACAAAATCAATGAACCTAAATAAATAAATTAAATGACAAAAACATTAGCAAACCATTATGACCAAAATATTAGTTAGACGATAAAAATCTAACCAAAAATCGGACGAAGAACATAGCTATAACAGTTATATAACAATAAAAGAAAATAAATACAACGTTACTTAAAAATCGAAAACCGAAAAGGGAAAATATACAGTATAAAGAATAAGAAGTAAAATAAATTGATCTAAATTCATCCAAATAAATAAATAAACTAACAAACCGATCCCGATAAACTAACCATTAGAAAAAACAAATAAACATAATCAATCCAAATAAATACACGAAGTTATAAACAAATTAAAAACTGTTCCCGCCAAAATAATAGTTAGAATAAACTACAACAATCAAACCCCAAATTGAATAATTAGCTTTAATTACCATCCCAAACAAAACTAAACTATTAAATAAGCAATATAAATATTTGTCCTACGTTAATAAAAACAACGATTAAAATAAAACTAAATAGATAAATAAATATATAATATAAGAAAAAAAATAAAAATAAAAATAAAAACATAAAAAATTAACCAAAATAAATAAATAAGCAAATGAACGTCTAGCGGTAAAATAACCGCCAAACTAGACTACCCACAATGCACCACTGACCCGTATCTATGAAAAGCCGAGAAGAATAATATAACTCGTGGCCTGACGATTGCATCTAGCATGAAACAGACTGTTGCCTCTAAATGTTGACTTCGATGTTCACTTTTGTAATTACACACGCTCTATTTCTGATATTGAGCACTTTATTCCATAAATATAACAAAACTTAAGACTATATTTCTTCATATATATGTGTGTGTGTGTGTGTGTGTGTGTGTGTGTTTGTGTGTGTGTGTGTGTGTGTGTGTGTGTGTGTGTGTGTGTGTGTGTGTGTGTGTGTGTGTGAGCGCGCGTTTGAATACATATATAAACATGTACGTAATACCACAGAACAAGAATATAATAATTTCTTTCGCCCAATACTTCTGAAGGAAACATTTAGCGTAGTTTATGACGTGAACAAAGAAACTGACAATAGTAATGAAAATGAAACAGTAATAAAAAGCAATAGAAGAATAAGGAAAATTATGGAATATGTTTAATATATATTTGTTGGTAAATTAATATACGAATAAAAAATAAATATTTCCAAGTGATTATAAAATGTAAAAAATAGTACTCGGGAACTTCCTAAAAGATTAATGTAGCGAATGAAATGCTTCTGTTTGTACAAATCCGGTTGATGTAATTTAACGTGTTTCGCTGAGATGGAACGGAAATGATGAGATACCCGGGCTCTGAAAATCTTTGAAAGAATTGTTGACCTATTTAGTCGCATAGTTCAGGTTAGCAAATGCTGACCAATGACCGAATAATGCACAGACTGAGTTACTCTCAAAGAATCACTCAACATTTTCATTCCGATGAAGTGTACAAAATAAGCGATTTTGTAATGACAATTAGAAAGAGTTGATAATTTTAGGGCACTTAACGCCGAAAGAATGCGTAGAAAATGTGAGACTCACCGAACATGATGAATGCAAGATGGACAGAGAAAATCCACGCAAAAAACTACTTAAGGAGTAAATATAAATTGACGACAGAACAGTGCTTAGTAAAGTTAACAATATAACGAAAATTACTACAGGAAATTCTGGAGAGCCAGGATCGTAAACTTCCTGGAGGGACACGTGAAATAGAAGAAGTGTGTGTGTGTGTGTGTTGTACAATTATATTCTTATTATCTTGCATTAACTTCAGAAAATCTTTTTCCGTAGAAATAAAGACGCATAAAGCGTATTTTTTTTTTCAAATTTAATTTCATACACTTTTAATTATATCGAGTCGATAAATGCTTGTAAAGTTGTTTTCTGAACAGCGTGAATGCTTCTTAGTATCATGTCAATCCCACGCGTCTCTTTCTCCATCTTCTAATTCGTTTCAAAATTAACCACTCTGTTCAATACTTACTTATTCTTCTTCCTTTCTATGTATCGCAGCCAAGCCCACGTTTGTTCTTTTTAAGCTTATCATCGACTTCCAAAGGCGTTTAAATGTGATGGAAGCTCTTATTAAAAAAGAAAACAAAACAAAAATAAAAAATAAGCATAAAATAACCATCAATAACATTCATTATACACTGAGTGTGTTTGCAAATTAAGAATATATCTATATTCAGCGCCATTTATACCATCTACAACATCACTTAAAAAAAATTATCTTAGCAGAATAGAAAAAATATATCAGCAAAAACGCTGGAAATGAACAGCCCTTTGGACATATTTCCCATTCTTTAATTTCAAAAATAAGACATGTGTACGTACAAAAGTAAAACATAATAAAAACCTAACGGATATAATTTGTCAGTCTTATTAAACGAAATACACACACACGTCTGAATTTGTGTGTGTGTGTGTGTGTGTGTATGTGCGTGTGTGTGTGTGTGTCTGTCTGTGTGTGTGTATGTGTGCGAGTGAGTGTGTAAGGAAAAAGGACGTATAAGAAGCGAAGGAAAGAAAGAGAAGGAAAATACAATAATTTTTAAAATAAATTTTTTAAAAATTGTTATTAAGCAAAATAATTACTACTGAAACATTTCCTGCGTTCGTTGCATTGTTTGTCATCAAAATTTATATATTTATATTTCCGACAATGAATGGAGACAAATTTTAAAATTAGTGTGTCGCTTTTCGATGCAGATAATGGAAGCAGAGAGCCGAGTTGAAAATTAGCTCTTACTATGTGGTTTCAATTTTCTCACATATCGTAATAGTAATATTAGCCCATTAGGTATAAGGAAACAATCAGCATTCTTTAAAAGAGCAGTCAGTACTACTATCCGTGAAATTTATAAAACCATTCTCCAAAATTAAGTTTTTCAGGAAATTATATCTATCGAGTCCAGTAACTGCTATCGCTCTTTCCAGTATTGATGGGGAGGGGTCCTTTCTAGCCATTTTTTGTAGTAGTTTGATTATATCATTATTTTCTCTTAGTGTTACATGTGATATCCATTTTAGTTGCTTCTGCTGTTAAGTCATGACGTTTTATATTTGTGCTTTGTATGATTTTGTAGCGCGAGACTACAAGGTTCGATAAAAGCTGATCTTCAACAGGCTTCATACGCTCAAAGGCACTTTAAGCATTATTCTTGTATACAGTTGACTGTTTAGATATTTCTGAACAGCTTTGGCACCATGCATAAATTCAGGAAGAATGATTTCATCTGAGAAGACTATTTAAATATGCATAGGTCACACGGGGTGTTTGTGAATTATTCGTAATTCTTAGTTCTAAACTTAGTTTCTATTGCTCCCGTCAAATAATATCATGATTAAATGAGCGTTTTTTTTTTGCACGAAGTTTGACGCTCATGTCGTTCAGCAAATGTGGGAGGCAGACGCCAGGGGTCTATCATGTTTTTCGGAAATCCGAGGTGAATAAAGGAGGGTTAATAACATGCCTTGAGTTTTCAGGTTAATGTTTTGCTGATGTGTCAATTTGCAGTGTTAGGCGAATCTACACCTAGAGCAGGATATTCTTTGTTCAATTACCTTCTCTTAAATTGTCTACTTGATTATTACATGCATTCGTCATTTCTATTAGGATCTATGTATTAAATACATATTCTTTCTAGCCTTGAGCAGCACTTAGTCCTGGAGAATGCCTGCCAAGGATACAAGACACGGTCACCTTTCTCATAAATTCATAGAAATTTATAGAAAATAAAAACTGCATGTGTACAGAGCCATGATCTGCTACGTCTTGAAATATCGTTTTAAATCATTGGAAACGTAAAATGTAATTACATTTTGGAGAGTGATTTTCCAGTTTTTCTCACTAACTCCTAATCTTCTCCCTTAAACTTCCTGAATGAAGACATTGAGTACAAATATTTGGCCGTGTGAAAACGATAAGAAAAAAACACAGTGTTACCCCGAGTGTCTCGATCTAAAGTCCCGAAACTCATCAGAGTCGTAAGGGAACTGCAGCTCTCGTAGAATTGGTATGACGTGGGCAAGATAGCCGACGGAGACCAACCCTCTCCAGGCTGGTTTGACTTCTTAGTTTTATTTCTACTAGACCGGTTGTCACTCAGGCCTATATAACCCAGTCTACCCTGCTATTTTTCCATAGTTGGAAGAAGAATGAATGGGTTCATAATTTTCTCAAGTTTATTAACACTTAAGTGAACGTAATGTACTCGATCGGAATTCGAACTTGGCTCTCCGATTCCTCAGTCCGAGACGCAATCAATTACTCCCCTGTGTCTTCATTACGAATGAATGTACTAATGCGAAATGTGAACTCGTGCCCGTGATTATGTCTTCCCCGTTCCAGACCGATGACTAGAATCACTTGTCATCAGACATTTGCATCTACATATTTTTTTTAATATATTCTGTTATATTCACCATTGATTATCTTATTTCGTCTTAGGGCTTTTGTTTGTGTCCCCGCTAATATATTTATCCCTCGCAATAAAGAAACGAAGAGATAATTGTCTAGACGACCATGACGACATCAGTGTCGCACGAGGACCAATGTTTGTGCTGTGTTTATCTCTGATGGCCCCTCGAAATTTTCATCGAATTAATGACAGCACAAGACAGTCTGGAAATTGCCACAAAGTTTCTGAACAGCAGTCGCCTGTAATTGGCACCAGTAATTTTTTTCCGTGCTCACTAATATAAACCAATACATAAAGAAAATAACAGAAATTTCTTCATTTTTTAAGAAAGGAATATATCTTATTTGAAATAAAAAATCCAACTTAGAATATATTTGCTCAGATATTTTTATTTCTTTTAGTTCAGCAGTTAAAATATATGACATGTTCCTTAAGGACGTAAGGAATGAAATTCTTCCTGAGATTCCTTTTTCTTTATCATCTATGAATTTCCATGGATTTCTAGGAAATATTATATAGTGCTTTCCTGTTGATTTCTAAACCGGCTTGAATCTAATTTTATTTCTCTTCGAATGCTTTCGACCCAAGTCTAGTATGCCCTGTTTAAGGTGTTATTTAGCCTATATAGTTGGAGAAAGGTCAGACGAATTCATGTTTTTCCCGTATATATATGTGTGTGAAAATGAATTTAATAGATAGGGCTAGGACTGTAATTCAGTTTGGTGATTCAACAACCAATCGCTACCGGCACATCTTCTCAACCTAATGATTAATATGTATTTTTAAGCTTCTCTAAAACCAAAAAACAGAATGGATATCACAATGCTTATTAAGAATACATCTTTAAAACTACCAAAATTTAGAGAATACCCTGAGTATAGTTTTAGACATTGTCATTATTCAACAAATTAATTTGCCCGCCATAAATGAGACGGAACTATTTAAGTAGTGCTTTCAGTTTTATAGAGTATTTAAAATTAGTTTGCGAATGAAACAACCACAACCCGTTTAATTTTAGGAAGATATTCATTTCTATCTTTGAAAATGGACACAGAAACGCTCTTATATATTCCATTCGATCCGTTCAGTTCAAACGTTCTAATAAGGAAAGGGCAAGAAAGTAAAATTTACATAATTTGTTGCAACCTGAAGAAAAAGTTCCAACATTCCTATTGTTTGCTGATACATTTTCTGTCATGTGAAAAAGTGACTATTTTTTATTCACTTTGATCTGCTTTCTCAAGTTCTTGTGTGTGTAAGCTGGCAAAGATATTCTGGTTTTCTTTCCGTCTCCATACGGAGTTGAAAACAACAAAACCAATATTGCTTTGTCATTCGGGTCATAACTTTCGGCTACCATACACCAGGTTCAGTATATTAGGTTATGAGACGAAGAAGATAAGACTTTCGTGAATTATTCCGGTTACATTTAAAATTTCAAAATTTCCTTATGAAGAAGGGCAGTTCGGCGAGCTCGAATAAATTCCATTTTGATTACGGTTTCTCAAACATATCTCCTGACACACATGATGTCTGTTTAATCAAATGGGCAAGAATAATAATTCCATACATGGTCCAACTTCAGCTAGCCTGTTTTCATCGTATTTAGGAATATATTTGTGTCGAGGTCATTCTTAAACTCTGCTATAAATCCCAAGTGTTACTTAGTTATTTATTTACATACCAATATAACAGCAGATTGTCCAACTCGAGTACAAGTATGTGATCATTATCCATCCCACAACATGTCTAATATCTAAAAAACACTAAATTAATAGAGCATTATTTTTCCGGTTTTAAGATAAGGCATTTAGCCATCTTGACACGACTTTTCGTAAGAATGACTGAAGAAAATGTTGAGGGATACAGGTGGAAAGAGACTAAGTTAAAATCATTTTGTGTCAGACCCATTATGTCTTCACAACTGAGCAATAGTGCGAGGAAATATATTATTCAGACGTTTAATAATGGTAACAAAATTCGTACTCTGGATTCATCTGCACCGTCCATTAAAGAAACATTAAGAGAATGGTGAATAAGTTTAAAAAAGAGGGAACAGTAGAGAGGAAAACTGTATCAGGAATTCACAACAGGAAGAGTGGTCTTCATTTCAATTTAATCAAATGAAAGAGACCAATTAGAAAAGATCCAACCCAATTCATACGACGTTTGTCAAGTAAGAAAAAAGTTTCAGCTACGTCAGTCCAAAGAGCAGTAAAAAAAAAACAAACACTTGACAATGAAATCGAACGTAAAACCTAAGAGGCAGCTTGTCACTCCAAGACAGAAAGTTAGAAGGTTATATATGGCGAATGTCATCATGAATAATTTGTAAGATTATCCTGGAATAACACACGCACGCACGCGCGCACACACACACACACACACACACACACACACACACACACACACACACACACACACACATATATATATATATATATATATATATATATATATATATAAACTTTATTTCAATCCTTCTTGATCTTCTGATCCTCAGTAAGATGAGTTAATGATGAACATGTCACTTACGCTTATCATCGATTTCATCACGATAAGGCTGTTAAGCTGTGAAAGCAATTATACATTCTTATTGACCAAAGGGGAGTTCAATAGCGTTATAAAAACATCGGATATTTCCAGTAAAATATCTTTCATCATTTATCATTACTACGTTTCAGAGCGTAATCTAACAATTGGACAAAATTGGTGATACAGGAATTGAGCAATTTTGCCGTTACACCAATTATGTATCAGGATGTGCAAAATGTTCTACAATCTTGCTCAATAACCGTTGCTCCACATCGAGTCTAACTAATTCAGTCTGTGTATCCATCTTTCTCTCTCTCTCTCTCTCTACATTTGTATATCTCTCTTTAACTCTCTCAATGTCTAAACCCACCACTCTCAACATTACTTTAACACTTTTCCACATATCTCTCTGTTTGCATATACATCTCTAAATATATCAATGTCAATAACTATCAATTTCACTTTCCCTCTCTCTTTCACACTCTCCATTTTCTCTCTGTATCTTTCGCTCCCCCCATCTTTCTCTTATGTCCCTCCCTGTCAATACATATATATATATATATATATATATATATATATTATATTCGCCATACGTGTTTATATTTACATTTCTCTAACAATCACAAGTTCTACAAGCCTCTATCTCACTCACTCTCTCTCCCTCTCTCTATATGTTATATATATATATATATATATATATATATATATATATATATATATATATATATATATATATATATATATATATATATATGTGAAGAAATATAGTCTTAAAGTGTTCTATATTTATGGGATAAAGTGTTCAATATCAGAGATAGAGCGCGTGTAAATATAAAAGTGAACATAGAAGTCAACACTTATAGGGGACAGTCTGTTTCATGGTAGTGCAATCGTCACGCAACTCCTGACGATAGCACTAGCATGAAACAGACTGTCGCCTCCAAGTGTTGACTTCTATGTTCACTTTTTTATTTATATATATATATATATATATATATATATATATATATATATATATATATATATATATATATATATATATATATATATATATATATACATATATATATATATATATATATTGTTGTGGTAGGATCCACCTAATCTGCATAGGTGACTACCGACTATATAAATAATGGTTGGTACCGGAAGACAGAGAGGAGCGAATACAGAGATCCAGCTAGAGACTCTGCCCGACTGCGACTTAGTCAACACATTCTCCAGGAACGTCTTCCCAGAAATATACAGAAATACTATATGTAAATATTGTGTACATATTCTTGTTATAATACATTCTTGTTCTAAGTACATTTTATGTTGCATTATTATTCCATGCATTAGTCAAGATTCAACAATGAGTTAAGACTCAACATATATATATATATATATATATATATATATATATATATATATATATATATATATATATATAATTTTCGCGATACGTTTTTCTGTTTAGATTTATCTAACAATCCCAATATCTACAGACCTCTTTCTGTCTCACTCTATTTAAATTTATTTGACAAATCTCTATGTATATCTCTCTGCATATATCTCTAACTCTCAACCTTTATA
This sequence comes from Acanthosepion esculentum, assembly GCA_964036315.1. NCBI lineage: Eukaryota > Metazoa > Mollusca > Cephalopoda > Sepiida > Sepiidae > Acanthosepion > Acanthosepion esculentum. The sequence continues at coordinate 31,240,691 of OZ038482.1, read as the reverse complement.
CCCATCTTTATCACTGTATAGATATCTCTCTATCCGTGACTCTATCATTCTGTCTACTCATCTGATTGATTTCTATACCCCTCTCTTTATATATATATATATATATATATATATATATATATATATATATATATATATATATATATATATATATATATATATATATATATATACGTCAGTCTGCATCTACATATTCTACTTTATTTATATATCTCTCTTTCTAACTCTCGATAACACATGGTCCACTCTTATTGACTCTAACACTCAAATTTATACACTCTCACTTTCTATGGAAATTGGTATGCACCCCTCTCATTATATCTCTCCCAATCTCTATCGATCTCTCTCATATATCTCCTAATCTATTTCAATCTCTCTCAATCTCGATAACTCTCTCTCTCTCTCTAAAACACACACTCTCTATCTATGTATGCTCCTTTTTATTTCACTCTGTCTCTTTACCTCCCCCTATATGAATTTATCTATCTTTCAACTTCACACAATCGCTATACCCTACTATCTCTCTTAATCTCTATACTGATCACTCCATATCTCTCTATGGATCCCTGTTTTTAATTCTCTTAAACTCTATAGCTCGATATAAATGTATTTATCTCCCTTTCTCACACAAACTCTATACCACCCCCTCTTTCTTAATCTCTGTACATCTCTCCGCATACACACTCATACGTACAAACACACACACAGACATATATATATATATATATATATATATATATATATATATATATATATATATATACTTACACACATTTATTTTAGCTTGTGCAAGTGTTTAATCTAATGCTTTCTTAAAGAAAACGATACATAAAAATGTCAATATAACACCACTCTTATTCATGTAATTGAAGAAAATAATCCCATAAATGTTTCTTCTAATAAATAAAACGTTTTTTGGCTGATTAGATGAAGTTCGTTTCATATAAAAGCAAGCCGCATGACAGTGTTATTGTGTTTATTAAAGACGTGTTAAAAGTGTTGCACTATTTTGTTTTATTGGGGAACAATCGACTAAGCCTTGAAATAACTGCTTTTGCTAGCAAATAACTGACAATCCTTAATGTTGAAAGAAGAGAGAGGAATTATTAATTGGTATTATTGTGCTGTTTTGCATTATTTTGTGTTTGTAATTTTCTCAGGCATAAATCGGCTTTCAAAATTGCTTGCTTATAAATTACGAACATAAAAATCTTTTCACATGCAATAAAAGACGTGCTTCTAATAGAAAACAATTTTCGATAACAAATTTAGTGAAAATTTCCGCATTAATGAGAATATATTATTAGAGAAAATCAATACTATAAATAAATTATGGGATATGAGCTTATACATATGGCTTGGAAAATCTAACTTGTCTTCATCTACTGAGGAATCCTGGATCTCGAGGCTAAAACATTATTTTAGTTTTCTGCAAGAATAATGTAAATTATAGAATATCGAAAATTTTGAGCTCCAAGCATCTTTACTATTATTAATTATTTCATAAATATACAAGTCTAGTTTAAAATCCGTAGTATTGGGCGGTATTTAAGATAGATCCTTCGGAGGTCTTTTGTTTGAGACTTCAACTTGTTCATGAGTATTAGAGCGCTAAAATCTTTGCATATTCTCAGCACTGGAAGCTCTCCTGTCTACCGTTTGAGGCAGTGGACTCTCTTTTCCTCGCTACAGACTTAGCTCTATTGATTGCAATCTGGTCTTCTCTTGGCCGAGATTTCTTTTTGCGGGGCAAACTGCTGTCTTGGTCGATAGGCAACAACAAACTACAGAATAACTCAAAGTTGATCGCTTAATTTATGTATTGCATTAATATTTGAGCTTACCTTTAAAAAGTTCAACGATAATTTTTGTGTCACCATTTTAATTTGAAGACACATTCATGTACATACAATTAATCTTAATTCATGGGTGAATTTCGCTGCATTTTGCAATTAATTTCGTTTATTCACAAACTTACTTACAAATTATAAAAATCGTTATCGTATGAAAAAAAAAAACAATCACGTAAAAAATCACCGAAAAGAATCACAAGAATGAAAATCTTGGAAGCCAAAATTTCAAAATTTCGAGTCCGGCTATGAATGTTTTTAATTTGCTGACGCTTTTGGCCTGATTCCAAAATGTTATTATATATAGAGCTACAACCTCTACAAGTTGAAAAAAAGTGACACACAGATATTTTAACATTGTTGTTTAACTTGTTTGGTTCTGGTGTCTAGAGCTTGTAATTTACATGTTTGCCTCTTAACATTGCTGCAAAAATTGCATTTTATATACATGCAACTGATGCTTAATTGTTTCTTCTCGCTTTCATTCAGTACCGTCTGTAGAAGTTATTGCAGTTTCTTTTCACGTGTCTGGTAAAAACACCGTATCATCCATTTATATTTCGTCATTAGCCGACAATAATGAATCCTGCTCTGACTCCCAGTATCGCATCTCAGGTTAGGTCGAGTAATTCTTATACATTTTTTTTTATTTTGGGGTATGACCGCTATTGATTTTCTAATTCTATGCAGGCAGTTCGGTCCCAGTAGGGGTTCTGGATTATTCTAATATACTTTTCAAATAATCTATTATATATATATATATATATATATATATATATATATATATATATAATATCATATATATATATATATATATGTGTGTGTGTGTGTGTGTGTGTGTGTGTGTGTGTGTGTGTGTGTGTGTGTGTGTGCAGGTATGCAGAGAAATAGGAAAGAACACGTTAGGTAAATAATCCGGAGTTCATTAGTATTTTTACTTTTATTTTTAAAAAGACAATACTCCATACAGAAATAGAGCTTATATTATAATATTTCTTTTAAATATGATTCCTTCGCTACAAAATAGTTCTCATGTTTCAAAAGCGAGAGCCGAGACCCTCAATATAATTTTTGAAATTAAGTTGAATTAAGGTATCTTGGTCTCGCTTCCTCGTCAATCGAGAATTTAGGAATAAGCATATATATATATATATATATATATATATATACATATATATATATATATATATATATATATATATATATATAGATATTCATATTTTCATGATCAATTTTCTATAGGAACCAAGAAATTAATTTGTGGACTTGAAAGGGTTAAAACTAAATAATTATACATAATACGTCTAAATGTTTTAACCCAAAACATTTGAATAAAAATATGCTGTCTAAGATACAAAGGATGACTGAGAGTGGAATCGTTAGAAAACGAAACATTACGAAGGAGCGGAAACAACAGAAGAATAATCCGAAGGGCAATAGATAGCGAGTGACATTGCATATGTGAATATTAAAGTTGACTGAATAAGAAGGAAGCGGAAGGGAATTCCCCGAACGGGAAGTGAGTGCGAAAAAAGGAACTCTTAACATAGAAGTTGCGGCTATATCTAGACAACGCAACTGTAAATTGATGACCTCTTCTCCAGCCTAGTACTGCGCTTAAATTCAGAAAGTCTAGGTACCGTAGCGAAAAGCTCATCCGAAAGCTTACCATAAAAAGCATTTATAGAAAAGACACAGGGAAGGAACCTACCACGGTAGGAAAGTCACAGAGGCCGAGACGGCAGATCAGAACAAATAGAAAAGAAGTTGAACATAAAGCATACAGCTGATACTATTCCATTCAGTGAACTGACATAAATTTCATTTGTGGCTGTATGCGTAGCTTGATTTTTATTGACGCGAAAATGGAATTCGACCACAAGTTCAAATTACGGCCTAGTTTTTAGCTTTCACTTTTGCAATATTGCCTTGAAGAACGCAGAATTACGTTTCTTATTTCATGTTCCCCCAGGTGTGCGTTAAATAGATTGGTTTCTCTTACCTTGAATAGTATTGGAAAAGAGCAGCTCAAATATCACCCAGAATGCTAAGGAAAACAATTCAACTATTCTTCCCCAGAAGTCATGACAATTCATAGATAATAAAGAAAAACTAATCTGTCGAGAAGAATGATCGCCCATATCCTTTAGGTATATGTTATAGAAAATGGATACCATGATCTTTTCTGCTAATTTACCAAAAATACTAATTCATCCCAAAATAAAAAAAAAGATAAAATTCTCCCAGGCCGGTGTGCATCCATAGCACTCTGATTGAAATGACATTTACCGTCGCCCCAAATGTTGGCAACTCGGGTGCGCTATTTCTAAATGTCGGGTATTCGTCGCGCTCATGCTGATAAATTTTAGTGTAAAATGTTCCTTGTAAATACCTCTAATATTATCAGCACGTACGAAAGGTGAATAACACTCTGATTTTTGTTAACATATAATGGTGATGGTTGGAGTTGTTGCGAGACAAGCTAAACAAAGTTGGATTTATAATTTCAAAGACTGTAAAAAATATATAAAAAGCAGGTATTGATTTAAAGTTTATAATTTCGTTAGAGTGAATTAATATTTGCGATAACATTACATTATTTGTGGTGAAGAAAACATCAGAATTCCGTTAATATCTCAAAGTTTATTTGTGCATGAAGCTTAGAAACTAGTAGTTAAATAAAAAAAATGTCTGTCCTTTTTCAAAGAACAAAATTCTATTTACAATTCTTTTACATTTTATTTAAAATATTTGTTTTCTTTATCAATCAATGATTCTTAAATGACAAAATCTCCGTAAATTAAAGGATTCATCATTTTGGATTTTACTCAAGCCAAAATTTACACTCGTTTCCTCTGACATCTGATCCTATTAGAAATCGAACCTAGCGCCAAGAAATTGTCTTGTAACTTTTCGCACAAAATCAAACATTACTTATCAGTCAATAATATCATCGTAATGGTCATCATCCTCGAAGTCTAAAATTACATACATAATTGCTTAGAATATACTATGCTTAAGTCTCCGTGTTTGCCGCGGGATATTCGAAGATTTTAATAATTCCAGGTAATGGTAAACGGCCTAAGTGACAATAAATAATATCTAAACGGTATGTCATGAATATCCCGTCTCATGTTTAACCTCCATAATTATTGGGGTACAGAATTTCAACTTCAACAACCGCGACTCAAATGAATCCGAAATTTTATTCTCCATAACTCCAAAACAGTAGATTTTATAAAAGTTTCTTAGTTATTTTCGAATTAAGTATGTACATTTACACCTAAATGGAACTATTTGGGAACATTTTATTAGAACCTGCGAATTACCCACGAGTTGAAATTGTTTCTGCCACCCAATTATTAATACAGAATCTATATAAATAATTATATTGGATCGGAACAGTGGTTCGTAGATTTTTAAATAAATATCAACAAATAATTTTGATATTTGTCCATATTATTTTCGACTTTATGCTGTGTGGATGAAATGAATCTTCCTCTATAAAATTATTACTATCATTATTAATTATTGATAAAGTTTCATAAAGCATGTTTAATTTGTACGGTAGAAGTAGAAGGCAGTAAATCTCCTGTAACTTTGCACATTTTCTTTCATTCTGGATGGTGGCTTACGAACACGCCATGTTGAATCACATGTTCCGTTACGATCACCGAAGATAAGCGACGTCAAACCTGGCCAGTACCTAGACGTGTGAAAACTTGGCCATTCTAGTTGCTTTAAGTTTGGATATACGGGTTGTGTAATGGATAAAGGCTTAATATATTTAATAGGAGAGCCGAGTTACAATTCTAGTTGAGTTTGTTATATTCACTTCTGCGCAGATACCAATGGGAAAGGTAATAATCAACCCTTACTCCGCTCAGGTATGGGTTAAATAGAAAGATTTACGTCACTAAAACATTAATATCTCCCAAAATATTGCGTTCAAAATATTTAGATTTCGATATTAAATACCCTATAGAGGTTGATATAGCAACAAAAAAACAACCAAACAACAAACCACTCTGGATGTTGAAGGACGGCCGTATCTACCAGGATAACGTATTCAGCTTGGGATTAAAATTTCTGATTTTTTCATCTATGTGAAGCGTAAACACTACAGAACATGTGGTACGACCTACCACACTTAGTAATAGGATGACAGCTCATACAGTTTGTGGCATTCTTCATTCCGGGCTCCAATTTTTGTCTGAAATTAAAAACAAAAAACAACTAAATTTTTAAACCTTTAGGGAAAACAATATAATTTATTTAATGCAAATAATGTGATATTAAGAAAGTTTAAGCATAATTTGAGATTCTTTCAACCAAACATGCATATGTAATATTGTTCTGTTTGGTCCAATTTAAGTATTATCTATGTTTACATTGACATTTTTATATTGGCATCTTTTTTGGATTATTAAGAAATTTACTTTCTCCTGGCATTTAGATATTTGACATATCCAAACTTTCGTTGTATTTGGAATTATTGATAAAGAGATAATTTTTGACATTCCCGCCGTATATATAAAATTCATGAAACAAGTTTTTATTTTAGTTTGCTTATGATGAAGCATAGGCTTCGGATGTTTAATGTTATAAATATATACTTGCAGTGAGTCGGGTAAAAACAGCTCAGTTTTAAACCTATTTAATTCTGAGCAATGCTAAAGATGTTTAGCGAAAAACTTTAGATTCTTCTTGGTTTTATCTTTTCCTCTCGTCTCAGTCGTTTCCTGCATTTAATGGGAACATTCACTTCTAGGAATATACTCAGCAAACAAGATCAACAGTGTTTGTTTTGTTTTGTTTTTTTTTTCAATTTCCATTTAATCACGCAAGCACTTTATTGTTTCGGATTTCCCTGGTGTCAAAGAGAATGTCCTTTGTTGTTGACATAAAGAGGAACGCACTCAAGGATTCAGTGTCATAAAAAGAAAATAATAAAAGTTACTACAGATATACACGGAAAATACGTGATTCTGGAACTTTACACGTTGATATCTTAACTATATAAGTAACAGTTAGTTACATTCTTGTCCCAAAATAAGTGTATGCAGAAAAGTACTCTACCGAAATTCAACAAATAACTAGAGCCCACAATGTTTTTAATTCTTCATTGGTTGGATACAAAATATTCAATGTTTTTTCTATAATTAAGCCAAACACAGCACGTAGAGGGCCACAGTAGAACACTTACTGAACTTCGAACTCGCTAGGTTGATATTAAACGCAAACATATATACGAATTACTGTTCTTCTTCCTTAATTTAATCCACATGCATTTCAGCAATATTTCCTTGCTCAACTAGATCTATCTAAATTCTTATGGGAAATTAAGACAAATAACTACACACCTGTAGTAAATTGGGATCTCATCGCTGTATCTAAACCTTTTAACCTCAAAATGATAAATGTATTCTGTGCCTATTATAAAAACGAACTCTTCCCAGATACATTCTGTTCATTACTTTTCACAGAATAAATATCTTACCGACTAAGGCTTGAGGCGGAAAACTATTATTCAGATGAAAGTCTTTCAAGACTTCGGAAAATGCGAAGTGTTGCCCGTCATTTCTGTATTGGTCTTCTGTTTGGGATTATCATGTTTGGGCGATTGCGCACACTTAAAGTTTATTGTATAGTTGCTTTATTACGCATTACACACACACACACACACACACACACACACATATGTATATATATGTATATATATATATATTTATATATATATATGTATATATATATATATATTTATATATATATATATATATATACACACATATATATATATACACATATACATATATATATATATATATATATATACATATATATATATATATATATATATATATATATATATATATATATATATATATATATATATATATATATATAATGTGTCGATTTTAGTCAAGCCAAAATTTAAACTCGTTTCCTCTGACATCTGATCCTTGGACAAATCTATGTTAGCAATTGCAGCCTTAATAAGACTTAAAACAAATAGGCAATACTAAACAAAACAATAAGCTAAAACCTGACATCGTAGTTTCTCAATCACTTATAATAATTGTCACAAAAGATATATAGGAGAAACTTCAAGTGATTTAAATGAAAGTGTATGCGTTATATTTTTGATTTTCTACTTATATAATTACACATATGCCTACATTTACAGTACCACTCTCAGTTTCAGGTACAAAGGCTATGAACTTTTCAATACGTCTGATTTATTTAAAATTTCCGGGTCTCATGGGCACAACTCTACGTTGCATGTGGATTTAAAGTTCAATATTATTATAACTATAATATAGTATTGGGGTATACATTCTAAATATAGAGCGTTGTTAGGTACATATTGGAATCTAAACTAAATTATTAATATTAAGTTTAATAGTTATATTGATTCGTAATATGTATTCTCCAACAGAAAATTTTATTGCAATACTAACTGAAAAAAAGTTTGTAGTTACCAAGGAAAAAACGTGGATAGGCAAAAGAAGGGTGTAAGGTAAAGAAAAGTAAAAAAAAATAATAATATAATTAATAAAACGATACAAAAATAATAAAAAAGGGAAGGCAAGGTTATAAAACCAGTTAAATGCGAGGATGCTGTAAGGGAGGTAACTGGATATTATAAAAAAATATATATAAAATATTAGAGACAGATCAGTAGTGGTAATTACAGAAGATAATAGATTATTTGTCCTAGCCAGCATCGAATAATTGGGAAGAGACTTCCTTCTCTGGTTGCATGAAATGATAAGTTCATTTCACTTGTTCAGCATATTATGATTATCTATGTGTTTGAGAAGAGTTCGTTTTTTCTAATAGGCACAGAGTACATTTATTTTTGTTAAGGTTAAAAGGTCTAGTTAAAGAGATGAGACCCCAATTTACTACAGGTGTGTAGTGATGTCTTAATTTCCCAGAAGATTTTAGATAGATCTTGAGCAATGCATGTGAAGTAAATCAAGGAAAATGTTACCTATGTTGGTTTCGATATATATGTTAAATGGTGGGTTAAACCAAACTATGTTGGGATTTCTGGGTTTATGCGTTTTATTGTCATTCTTATTATTGTCGAGGTTTTCGAGATTACTATTGTGTTTGGTTTTATTAGTGCATCTACATATTTGGATTTATATTTGTCAAAAATATTTAATTACTAGACATCGTGGAGAGCCTATGTTGCAATGATTTGTGTAAATTATTTATAATTCCTGGAGGATGGTTAGATTCTCTGCTAATTTATTTATGATTATAACGTTCTTTAGTGAAAGGCTTGCATATTTATTTTGATAGGTCAAAAGTGCCGTCCAGAAAGTTAATCACCTTGACTTTGGTGTTAGTGGTGATATTTAATTTTTTTATATCTGAATTCATTTAGAGATTTTTTATTCTTTCAATCACTTTTATAAGTAGATATTAGAAGATCTGCAGGAACAGTGAAATGTTGTAAGAGCCAGGGCGTAAATTATTTGAATCCCATTGGTACTTCAAATTTTGTTATCGCCTCTTAGTGTAGTCTTGGCATGTATCTTAGAATTTCTCGAATCCGCCCCTTTTCAAAACATTTTAGCCAAATAGTCAACATACTATTGTTATATTTTTGATTTTCTATTATATATCCTCGTATACTTGACATTGTAGATCAACTAAACAAAGTTGAACAAACATGACAATTTTCATACGAAATTGAAGAAAACATTTTTTTATTTTCATAGATATCAAGATACACCGATTTAACAACTATTTAAAACTCGGTGCCCACCAGAAATCAACCAACAAAAAAGACCTAATAAATTTCTATTCCCATCATAACAAAAAATAAATTCCAGCATAATCATCGGATTATACCTACGATCTCTAAGAATATGCTATTCGGATTATCTACACGAAAACATTTCAAACTTCTCGAATACACTAATTACTTTATATTCAATTCGAAACAAAAGACTCACAAAATATTTCAACACAAAAAACGGCCCTTCCAGAGAAAACCAATGAATCAAAAAATATATTATTCTGCCTACTATTACTATAACATCTAAAATCGAGAAGAATCTGTCTTAACTCAACATAAAATTCATTAATACTTTATTCAAAACAATAAAAGAATTAGTCAATATTACATAAAACAATAAGCTAAAACCCGAGTTTCTCTATCGGCTGTAATGATTTTTACAAAGATACATAGGAGAAAAGAGAAGGAATTTAAATGAAAGATTATATGAACACGAAGGATATTTTACAAAATATTACATCAAATGCTTTGGCTGCTCACCGTAACAAGGTTCACTGCAACTTTAATATAAATAATGTTATCATGATCAAAGGAGAAAATAATTCACTTTGAATTAAATGTCTAGATAGTTCCATAATAGCAAGGTCATCTACAGTAAATTTGCGTTCTGGATCTTACAACATTTCACTATTCCTGGCAGATCTTCTAATATCACAGTGTAGAATACCTTCTTCCAAAAGTGATGGAAAGAAAAAGAGAAAGACTCTAAATGAAGTCCGCTGAAAAAATAAAATAAAATTCCCAGCAACCTGCTGCCGTGCGTATGTGGAATCCTACCAACATAAGAAATTTAGATTGATGAAGTCCTGAAGGACGAAACGCATCGCAATTAAATTTTTTAACTTTTTTCCACTTTGTCATATCATTTTCCCAATACATTTATTGGTATATAATATATATATATATTAACTCGTATATATATATATATATATATATATATATATGAAATCTGATACGACTAAAAAATCTGGTCGGTTGCTCCTGCTATTTAGCATGGCCTTGTGACAAGATCCAAAGTAGGATCTATAATGTAATGGATCTGAGCTGGCACCTCGACTTCAGTCACTTTCTCAACGATGTGGTGTGGCTTTTCCCTGTCACTTCTACAAATATTTTGTGACCATCATTAACGAGCTTTTCTCCTTGGTGCCCCGACTACGTGAGTATAAGCGTGCTACTAGAGTGACATCTAAATCCCAACCGTTAACTCTTTAATAGCTAAATGTAACCGCAGCTTCTCCTCAAAAAAATTCATTTCTCACACTTCTCACCTGTAGAATTCCCTTCCATTTTTTTTTGTTTCTCTGGTAACTAAAACTTTCAAAAATTTAAATGCAACCTCAATCGCCATCTTCTGTATTCAGGAATCCCGTTCATATTTTTTCATTTCCTCAGTCCTCTCTATATGCAGTATTTTCTTTCACTTACACTCCATATAAACCCCTGCCTACTAGTGGCATTCCTGCCTTGCTTGGGATGAAATGTTATTTTTTTATTATATATATATATATATATATATATATATATATATATATATATATATATATATATATATATGCATAAATAAATATTTATGAAATTACAATAATGTTCGTCTCCAAGTTTCTGGTGCGGAGGTGCTGAATTTAACATTCATTTTACATTTGTATGAATTTTAAACCTGCTCGGTTTCATGTTAAAAATATAGCCGCAGTAAATGATATCTAATGTGTTTGTAAAAAAAAAATTACTTCTTGCATTTTTTGCGTTTGCGAGAAATATAAATTAATCACAAGGCCATACGCTTCAAATTTAGAATGTTTCTCAAGAAAGATAATATTTAAATATGGCGAGTTGTACGTTGCATGCTCAAGAGTAAGAATTCCTAAGAATTACTTCTTAGCTGTTAAAAAGGGGGAAAAAGAAAAGAAACAGTGTTAACAGGAAGTCCTATGAAATTAAATTAAAACAAAGAAATTATTAAACCGAGTTTTTGTCAAAATATTTTTTTTTACAAAATCATCTTATTCTAATGTCATCAATCTCGACAAAATGCTTTACCGATAACCTAGAGAATACTAAAATCTGTTAGGATTTCAAATTTAAAATAATTCTAGTTCCTCAGAAATTTAAATTGAAAGTCTTTGTGTATCCTCATCATTTATTGTCATTTTTCTTCACTAAAGACTTCTCATTCTATTTAATTTTTCTTGCGTTTTAACTGCGTTATCGTCTTACTTTTTTTTAAATGATTGAAAAAAAATATGTTTGTTACGTAAATCTAACTTCCCTGTGTATTTTTATAGACACTTTTATTGTTCTCATGACCTTTCCGTTGTGGTACTTAGGCTTTAAGAATTCAAACGCTCTAATGCAGTAATGTCTCGTCGTTTTACAGTTGAAATAGCTATATACACAGACGCGACGTTGCCGCGCTCTGTCTTTTTTACAAATACTTTCACGGTAATTGCTCTGAGGAGCTGCTTTCGCTGGTTCCTAGGCCTCATGAATTTAAACGTCCCACGAGGCTGGCATCCCGTTCCCACCCCTTCACCATTGAAACTGTTAGATATAGACGTCTCTTCTACTCCAATAGCTTCATGTTTCGCACATCTCGCCTGTGAAACTCCCTTCCTTATTCCTGTTTCCCTGACAAATACAAGCTCCAACACTTTAAGTGTAACGTCAATCGACATCTCCAGTTGCCTTGATCTATCCACTTCCCTTCTACACATCCTTTCACCTTTCATTCCTATCTGCTCTCGCTCCAAATCTTCTGTAACCCCTCTTGTCTTGATCGATCCACTATCTTTCTCCACATCCTCTCCTTTACAACTCCTATCTGCTCTTCCTCCAAACCTTCTGTAACTCCTTGCGTGCTAGTGGCTTCCAGCCTTGCCTGGGGTGATAAGCTTAAAAATATATATATATATATATATATATATATATATATATATATATATATATATATATATATATATATATATATAACTGTAAGCTCTATGCTAAAAAAATTTTTTATCGTACTTCTTGCTTGTGGAACTTTCGTTCAGCTTCTTACTTCACAGTCAACTCTGATTAATGTACTCCGAAAATCAATGTATGTTGTCTATGACAACACAAATAAAAATTAAAAAAATCATTTTAATTGTTTCACACCACGCAAAGCAATAACGCCACACAAACGCAAGGAATAAATGAGATTGAATGAAAATACGGCAGATATCAGGGACGAGAATTGAAGATAAATGAACAGGATTTAGGAAGACAGAAGATGGCAACTAAAGCTACACTTAAAGCTTTGGCGATTATAAGTGATAGTAAATTGGAAGAAATATCCTCAAACGGAAAAATAAATTATTAGAACAGAAAATAATATTGCACCGAGTCACAGGTTGCACCACAAAGAAAACGAAAATTTTGGTACAGTTTATTTAATTCTTGGAAGTATTTAATATTTGATAACTGCAGCATCGTTGAACAATAAATAGTTAAAAAATTATATGTTAGATAATGTATTTTGTTCATTCATACAGTAAAATATATAGTTATTTTTTTTATACGTAAATTATATTTTTATCATATAGTAAATCTAAACTATTCTAGTTTTTTTTTTTATTTCACTAA
>OZ038482.1:31219919-31222419 GCA_964036315.1 Acanthosepion esculentum | reverse complement strand
AAAAGTAGTGGGGATGTTGAAAACGTCTCGTCCCGACCAACTTTCTAAAATAATTATTTCAATGACCCAATAATGGAAGAGAACTATAGTGAAAAGGGTCGGGTTGGGAAGGTTTCCCTATCCTTCAATTTAGTTTGCCGCACATCAAAATAAACCAAGATTTACGGGAAAACATTGTTTTCTGCCTTTCTCTCATTTGAAATACGCAATTTTAAAAGATTTTTATTTGATTTAATTTTATATGAGAATCAATGGCGATGTAAAGAAATATATTACTCTTTCCCAATTCTACAATTACAAATAATAGTCCATATTTTATGTGTACAAATGTCAATCGACGCGGCGTGTTCAATTTTCATCTGACTTCCTTTCATACTCTCTCGCACAACTTTGCTTGAAAAAATAAAATTCATCGCTTTTCCATCAACACAGTTTGGCGTTAAGTGTCAGGACAAAATGAGATCTTTAGAATTGGACGACAACCAGTTTAAGTTACGTAGTACTTAATAAATATTATGTATATAGTTTCCCACATTCTAGGTTTAAAGAGAACTATAGAGATATAGAAAGAATACTGTTTTCACAGACAACCTTCTACACCCTTAATCTTTGCAAACAACTCGGAAAAAATATCAGCTATCTTCATCAATATAAAAAATATGTAAACAAAAGTCCCACATCATGTTTCATATTTTTTATTTCTCATCTTGTTGAGAAAGGACGCAGTCGTGTCTGATAATTCCGATTTTCAAATATTTTTCTTCATGCTGCCATTTGTTCAAAAGTTTTATTAGTATACAAAAATATAATTTTTATTATCACTCGTAATTCTTTCACCTGATGGATAATCTTTACAGACTGGATATATATATATATATATATATATATATATATATATATATATATATATATATATATATATATATATATATATAATATATATAATATATATATAATATATATATATATATAATATATATATATAATATTATATATATATAATATATATATATAATATCCAAATTCAATATATATATATATAATATATATATATAATATATATATATATATATATATATATATATATATATATATATATATATATATATATATATATAATATATATATATAATATATATATATATATATATATATATATATATATATATATATATATATATATATATATATATATATATATATATATATATATATATATATATATATGCATGCATATGCCCGTTTCATTGAATATGCCAGACAAGGTGTTTTTATTTATTTTTTATACAATTTCTCATGTGATGTGATCTTGTATATCTTTTGTTTTCGGATGATTGCTTATATAAATATTCTATAATTACTCTTTCTTTCCGAGCGCTTTCGGTTATACATTTAGCCATTTTTAATGTTGAAATATATTAACTATTAACAAGAAATTGTTTGTTGTATCTATGTATTTATATAATGTTTTCATTTTCAAGACGCGGTCAAGAATGTGTGTCCTAGTTGATATTACAGAGTGTTTTTTTTTTTAAATAAAGCTTCCATTATTTTTAGCGTTTTTTTAACATTTGGACGATGCTATTATATTTGTGTTATCAACAAGTACGCTATGGATAGGATCCAGTTGGTCTCTATGAGTATTTAAATGAGACGGAATTGACCTATGCTCAGAAAAATGTAGTGCGAGTCTTCTTGTCAAACATGTTGTAGACTGATCTATATATTTGTTTACGAATTTTGATTTATCCGGAATACAATTCATTAATGGACATTTAAATTCGTAAATAATATTCGTTCTATTTGATTTTGTTCTAAGAGTTGAATTATTATTTTTAACTATAATTCCGGCTGTTTTGATTTTTTTGTAATATATACATTGTCTAATTGTTTGCAATTGTACTTGTGCATTAATTATAATGTTCTCAATTCTAGTTTCATCTTGTTTGTAATTTTCGTTCCTCTGATTTTTACAAAAAATATTAATGCTATTAGATATGTTTCGTTTCTTGTCGTTGGTATCATCTAACGTAGACAGAAAAAGTCTAGTATAGAAATCCAACAATTGATTAGGAAATCTGTTATTTATTAGCGTTTGTTTTACGTCATTTAATCCTTTAAATGGAAACGTGCGAGGGGATGAATTCTAGTTCGCTCTCTTGAGTCAATTTTTAATGCCACATTTTTTATATATCTAAGAGAACATTCACTGGAGAAATTAAGATAGCAAGAGCTTTTACTAGTTGTTCTTTTTATAAACAAATGTTGTAAATATATTATTAGTAAAATCACTAACAACACTATAAGGAGTTTATTCTTTTTCAATAAGTTCATAAGTAAATTTAGAACAGAATTTTGTTGAAATGTAATTTTCAAATTTTCAATCACCTTGTTTGAAAAATCCTGAAAGGTTATAATTGCCAACGTTTTATTTTCTAGCTGTTTACCTTCATCTGGTACAAGGCCACAAGAGCGGCACCCCTGTAAAATATTATGTTAT
>OZ038482.1:31142419-31214919 GCA_964036315.1 Acanthosepion esculentum | reverse complement strand
TGTTCGATTTCAATTTTAAAAAAGAAAAGTGAAATCAAAATCACTATATGTCGAAAATAAAGGGCACTTTCTACTCGATAAAAAGTTATTTTTTTCGTTTCTAATACGATTAATTCAGTTACGTTCTTCAAAATATAGATTAAAATCGCCATAAGTTAGGGTAGTCGAGTTCACAGTCTACATTACTTCATTGTGTGCAGATTCATTAAAACGCTATATCACATGGAAACAGCATTTCGTAAATAAAAGAGTAATAATCTAATACGAAAATCCGTACAACACAAACAAGGTTGAAGTGCCACTCAAGTTAGCGAGTTACGATGAAAATGGTTATGATGAATGAGATGTTTAATATAAATGAAAGGGAAGGAGTAGAAAGTGAAGGTCAT
This sequence comes from Acanthosepion esculentum, assembly GCA_964036315.1. NCBI lineage: Eukaryota > Metazoa > Mollusca > Cephalopoda > Sepiida > Sepiidae > Acanthosepion > Acanthosepion esculentum. Next base: position 31,214,530 of record OZ038482.1, on the reverse strand, counting down.
TTGGATAAAGAGGATAGATAACAGTTTACCTTTTATTTGAAGGTGTTAAAATCGTAAAGTTCAAACAAACAGATATATGGGGAAAAAGTATCAGTGAGACTGGATTATTCCACACCTTTTGAATAAGGATGATTAAACCCTGTGTAACAATTGAGTTTACGTGAAACTTCGGCCCGCAAATAGTGACTCAGTAACGACAGGTTTGCAAAGTTACTTCCGTTGAAAAGCGCCTGCGGGGCGGAAGTGTGCCTTCCCTGAAAAGACAGCGCAAAAATTATGTAATCGATCAAAGCTGGAAAGTAAGAATTAATCAATTCCATCTGACTTTCTGGGATGAGGATTTATCTTTATCAAAGCAGTAGTTAATTCGAAGAACATGCTCAAATGGATTTAATTCTGATGATTGGAATACGAAGAGGAAAGTAATGAATAACACTTGTAATATTTGAAACCCTGGCTCAGGGTCATAACACTAATGATCAAAACATTCAGCCATACGTCCGCTGTTAAGGAAAAAAGAATGATAAAAATAACGAATACATATTGTTAGTATTATTGTTATAACAAAAAAGTACTATGCAGCTTAGTCTGACGAGTCGTCGTTAACAAATTTGACAAGATGTCACATTTCGTTTAGCTCTACTGAATGAAGCCACGTTCATGAGAATGAGTTATGATTTAATAGAAATAAAATAAAAATTCAAATCAAAGTGGATATCTGAAACGCTACCTTTGTTCACGTTGCATTAGTTTTAACCAATCCGAATATGGCTTAGACATTTCGCCTTGGTGTTTTGAATAAAAGTGAGCAGTTTGTAATCAAAGTATATAAGACACGTGGTAGTTTGCTTTTTATGAAAGATTATTCCGTGAAATGAGTTTGCATTATTAATATGTCTAGACAGGAAAAGGAATTTCTCCTTAACCACTTCATAATAGAAAGGAAGTGAAAAAGAAAGTAAATAAAATAAAACAGAATATTGTTATCAAGATGGAACATGATTCGGTATATATTTATGATGAAAACAAAATAGAAATCTTTGTTTATAAGTAATTGCTGCGAGCAAAGTTTGAAGTCAAAATGAACTCCGATGTGTAGTAATTTGGGAAAGGTTTTCAGGCAAATGTCTGTTTGCTTTCATGTCATTAAAACCTAACATGATCGCCCAAGTCTTGATTTTGTTTACACATACAGTTAGTCCTGTTCACACTCCGTTACACATCCCCAACGAAAGTGTAAGGAAAGATTTGCCTGTATATTATACGTAGCTATTAAATTGGTTACGATGCTGTTACGTTGTTGCAAGCAATATCTCGCAGACTCTTGCTATAGTAGTGTGAGCGAACTTCATTGTAGCTTACGCAATTTTGGCGGCGTACTAAAACCAATTCAGATTGAGCATGTACATTTTCAAAAGGTCACCATTTACACCAGAAATTAAACAACATATCACAATTGAATTTCTAATCTGACATATTTACAGTTGTCTAATTTTCAATACTTAAATGTTTTTGCAACGGGTTGATGCGTATTGAAATCCACAACTTTTCTATTGTTGAACTATAGCTAACATTTTTGTCGAGATTTACAAACTGTATATTTCCTTCAATTTTGCAAACGAACCGATGAAATTTGAATAAGCTGATTTTCTTGTAAAAATAATTTGACAAAACTCCTACTTCGCATTTTAATATCTTTAGAATTATTGGGCTACAATGATATATATATTTCTAAATATTGTTTTTCCTTTTTAACAGCAAAGCATATATCGTTAGGATTTCTTACGCTTGAGCATGCAACATACAATTGGCGGTGTGTAAATAATATTTTTGGAGAAAAATTCTACATTTTTCAAGCGTTACTCCCTGTGATTTGTATGTAATTTTCGCAAATGCAGTACGAAGTGGAAATTATTCGTTTATATCTAAAAACTTAAAGAAAAGATTTACAAAATGCAATATTGCATTTTTATTTATAAGTAATTATTATTTTAATCATTAAATTGTTCTTAATCTAGTGGGCCTCTTTTGTATGCTAAATAATAAACATTTCAATTTTTTTAAAAGAATAATGAAAATTTATAGTACTAAGTTACGCACACTAGTAAGACGAATCGTACATTTAAACCCTTACATGTTTGCATTCCTCTCTAAAATTTGGTTTCGATCGCTCAATATATGCCTACTTTACCGGGTGTGATGGACAAACGAACTAAGGGAAATCCCAAAATTCTATATATAGAAGTGGCATATAATTCATGTCGGATTTTTTATGAGATGTCGTCATTATTATATACCTTTATATCCAGACTAGTAGACTAATCATGTTTTGTTAGGCTTACAGCTTTTCCAGTCGATGTAAAGTCCGGCCTTGTCCAGCTCTCTGTCGTACTATAAAAGCTTTTCGGAATATTGAACGGAGCTATTTAATTCAAGTAACATAAGTCTAGTCGAATAAATTGTATAAACTATGTCATGTTTCCTGGTGTTTGTGAGTTCATTGATTGGATTGACTAGTCTGGACAATTCATGTAATCATGTTAAGTGAGAAAAACTTAAAGCCGAATAAATAGAAGAATATAAACTGATAGAACTGATTTGCAAATAAGGGAAATAGAACCTAACCATGTGCTCTTAATCAGCTTTTACTAGAACTTTGATCTAAAAGATGTACAATACATTTTTCGATATATGAAGCAAGAGTTGGGAGGTTTATATGGTTTAAGTGGTTTGACTATGAATTAATTATTATTTAAATAAATATTTTCTGTGTAAGTTAAATATATTTGTTATGCAATATATATATATATATATATATATATATATATATATATATATATATATATATAAATATATAAATATATATATATATATATATTATTTAATTTAATTAATGTTATTTCTTATAAAATTAAATGTTATATTTTCCGTATAGAAGTTTATGAGTAGCCATGATTTAAAAACAAATGTAAATCACCGTATACATGTTTATGAATTCCGGAATATTAATATGTGCGTAAAAGCAAGTTGGGCTTAACGGTGGTTTCCCCTAGAGGGGTGAGGGCAAATGCTCAAACCATATCGGAAAGCTCATATACTTTATTAAAACTTTTGAAAAACAAACATTCCATTGTAAATTTAGATAGTTTATCAAAGATGTTTACACAAGGACATGTATCCATTAAATGCAATATTTAAATTTTTAATATATATATATATATATATATATATATATATATATATATGTGTGTGTGTGTGTGTGTGTATGTATGGCCATTCGTATTCGAGTATACTCGTTTATTAGGGTCGCTAGCCAATCCCTATTGACGCTCACTCAGGCACATTTGTGTTTACTCAACACCAACTGAGCCCACCTATGGTTTATACTGCAACTATGCTGAGCAGACCTTAGTTACATTCTATGCTAGAGAACGTGGTATCTAACGTGATCAACTTTCTGAACAAGACCGGCACACTCAAACCGCAGTCTCAATGTCTTGTCCCTTTGTGCTAGCACATCTATCGACGGCTCCGAAAGTTTGAGTGTATATATATATATATATATATATATATATATATATATATATATATATATATCAGATCAGTTGACATTAACGTTTAGGACACCGGTTCGGTGCGTCGGAGAAAGCATGTTTTCTGTAAATTTCTGTAACATTCAGGTCGGTAAATGTAATTGATTCTGTTTATTTTACAAAACAACAATTACTTAAATAAATTCTACCTATTAAAAAGAACGCATGTATCTATTAAAATAACGTATATATATATATATATATATATATATATATATATATATATATATAGGTATAACGCATACTTAAATACCACTATTCCATTCTATTTAATGACTCGATTTGTTCATTCAGTAGTTTAGTGAATATTACAAGAACGCTAGAAGATACAAAACTCAAGCCGTTGAAATTCATGATATACAAATAAATTGATTACCCTTTCGATGTTATCTGAAAAATATGACTTTTAACTTTAATTATTTACATTTGGCATAATAAGTAGAACATATTTATTCATTTCGATACAGTCCACTTAAGAAAGGATGAGTTTAGTATTTGTACACCTATATATAAATAAGTAAAAATATTGCAAAGCATTTCTAGTTGAATTAAAACTACTAGTTGAGGAGACCTATGTGTGCTGACGAAGCAGCAGATGTACACCGCCTACCCGTCACGACTGTGAATGGTCACATTAGTATAATTCAAATCTGATTTTCTTTCGCCATTGCATTTTCATTATACGTAAATCATCATCGCCCAAATAAGATAACATTATTTTATTTATCAAAAGAAATCTCTTTACAGAAATATTATTATTCAATCAATCGACTCCCAATGTTTAATTCAATTAAGTTTTCTGGATGCGAAAACGACGTATTTGTTTTAGACGATTAGAGTACAGTATAATTCTGTTTCCGCACCTCAAAAGTACAAAAATCTAATTAATATACTTAATAAAACAATTTCATTACACATTTATTACATCGGTAATGGAGGTTATATTGCGAGTAACGATTATTTCCATTTGAATTTTCACCATTATGTGCATTACAATATCCATGACATAGTAACACATTAACAGACAGACTGTTTAGAATTGATGACAGAAAAAGAATGAAAAACATGCTTTGTCCTCGATGTGATATTTTCTATACTGCTAAGTCATATATATATATATATAATTATATACGGATATTTACAATTGTCACACACAGAGAAACTATAATGAATTTATACAAAAACAAACAATGTGAAAATGTAAAAAGTGATATGGAGTTTTACTAGTAATAATTCCCAATGAGAATTCCATCTGCCAGAGAATACTTCTATGTCACTGGTGAGGAAATATTTCTCCAAAAGAAAAAACGGCGTGTCATATTTTATTCTTAAAAGTAAACTGCAAGCAGGTGATAGATTCGATACTTCGAAAGAGCCAGAGTTATCTTCTGTATCGGGCGGGTAAACGGCGCATTTCTTTTGTGCTACCCCAAAGCAGCGTGCCTGGGCGATCGGTTAAAATCGCTGAAAGCTGAATTTGAGGTAATACATATATATATATATATATATATATATATATATATATATATATATATATATATATATATATATATATATATATATATATATATATATATATATGTATATATATGTATATATATATATATATATATGTGTGTGTGTGTGTGTGTGTGTGTGTGTGTGTACGTACACGAGCTATTCCACACAACGTTAGCACGTGTACACACCCCAAAATAAAAGATCTTCTATTTTACATATTCCTTCTTTTATTGTACTTTTTCATGTCTCTGCATTATCATTATATTTTAGTGCAATTTTCTAAATTTATCTAATTACTGTCCTTATTGTTTATTGTATATTTACATATTTTGCATGCATTTTCTGTTTTGTTTATTTATTATTATTTTCATTGATGGTGAAAAAGTATTTATGATATCCAGAAAAATTAAGAAATGCAGTGGGAATAATTACTTACATTATAGAACAATGTCCCAGTATGATGCTTCCCACTCATTACAATTTCAAATCATATGTTTAAGTTTATTTATGCCACGTAATTTCATAATATTAATAAACTTAATTACCCCTGTTACATCCCCTAACATGTGTGGATCTTTAGCCTTTTTGTGAATAACTAGTAAAAACATGTATGTGAAGACATTGAAGTAAAAGGTTAGAATGATCAGAAATAAAACAAATCATAACGATAAATAGACAGCAGAAAATAACTACACGTAAAACAGTATCGAAGCCTGTGACTAAACGGCATGTGTGGATTTAATAGGAAAGAACAAAATTACAATCAATGAAACGAAAAATGGCGTATGGCGAGATCTTTCTACAATAAAACGTACTATATAAAAAAGGGAAATAATCTCTGAAGAAAGTAGGAAATAAAATAATCTAAATGCAAATTGAGTTGATGACCAAAACTAAACCTGAAATGAAAAAAAAAAACAACTAAAGTAACCCAAGCATTATTGTATTGAAGGAAATAACACGTACAACTGCCACTGTCATAATGTTATTCGGAATAATACATAAAAACACTATATACAAACATAAGCAACTCAAGCTAAAAGGAACAACAAACAAAAACGAAAAGTGATGCATTACGAGTAGAGATATCCACTGTTGATAAGATGACAAAACATTTTAAACTTAAGACCAGGAAATCTGATGTAACACCTATAAAAATGAAACACACACACACACACACACATACACACACACATACATACACACACACACACACATATATATATATATATATATATATATGTATATGTATATCATCAATGAAAGATTCTTAAACATAACAATAAACTAAAAACCACAACGTATCAGAAGATTTGAAATGGGATAAACGTCATCAGATAAAACAAAGACCTCAAAGATGACCCGAAAACGTTAGAATTTGAAAACAAATAATTGCGAAAATATTAAAAAAACAAGAGGGAAGATTAGTTCAGGGTGGCATTGCGAGAAAATTAAAAAAAAAATCTATATAATGGAAAGGCAGAGCGCATAATAAGGATTGTATCACAGCTCGAATAAATTGAGATGCGAACTTGGCATATCATCACAGCAAAACTAGGAAATCACCTAATGGGAATGGTAATGATATGTTGTTATTTTCTTGTAAGTAAACATTCGCCATTCATTTACCGCTCAGCCAGATGTTATTGCTATGAAGATAAACTACCTCAGGCAACAAAACCCTATGTTCGAGTGACTGGAGGTTTTGAGAAGCAGGGAACCACCACTTAATTCCTGTTGTTCCTAGGTCCATATTGACACAGCGTTGCAGCTCTTCTTAGGAATCCAGCTGTGGACTAATAGTGAACCCTAAAAAAAAAAAAAGTATGAAAGTATAAAAATACTTTCTTATTGTAAACATACCATCAACACATTTTATAGTAAATTTGCCAGCAATATCTATTTATAATAAAATTATTAAAAATATCAATTTAGAGTAAAATGAGCAACTATAAATATGTATTGCAATATGACCAGCAATATTTATATTTTAGCAAAATGACAAGTAATCCATATTATAATAAAATGATTAACAATACAATATAAAGGGTGTTTATTAAGACAGATTATATGTAAGTGTGTTTCATTAAGAAGGATAAAAGTAAGCAGTAAATAAATCAGTGTTTTTTGGTAAAAAAGATATATTTATTTCTCTATTGAATCATGTTATTTCAGAAATGGCATTCATGTGTGAAAAATAATATCGCCTAATTTTCACCCAAATCTGAAAGAGTAAGAAAACAAATCATTAGACGCTTAAACTTAATTCCCATTTAAAATTTGTCCAAGTTATTGGAAGACATTTATTTGTAAATGAAGATATTGTAATTGCGTGAAAATTATTTAGATTTCGGTATTAAATAACCTATAAAAGTTGATAAGCCGCTACAGTGGGGCTACACTCTACCTATTGCTCCCTATTCTATCTTAAATCTCTTTTTTAATTCTATATTAAATTTCTTATAACGGATCCATACTCCGATGTATTTGAAATACTCAGTATTTACGAAATCTGCAGCGTAAAAATTTACGAAAATTTAAGTGTAGTTTTATCTCTGTTTTCCTTCCAATTACCTATAGATTCTCTTTTTGAAACGCTTATCTTGAATGCTATCTCTTGGATCATTTTTTATACGATGCAGATTTTTTGCTCAAAAAAATTCGAAACCAGCTATGAAAACCTAAGTCATCGGCATAATCAAAATCATAACCAGTACATTAATCACAGTATGGGAATCAAGAAATATGTTTTCTGTTAGATTGAATTGATATGTGAAATTAAATGCTTAACACTCATAAATTGACATTCTCTTTCAGGGGGACAGACAAATATATTGGCTTTGACAAAATAATCCCTACACATAAAATAATGACAAAATCTGATTCAGCTATCTGGTATGGACTAAAACATATACAGAAGTGGATATGCTTATCAAATCCCATTAAAATATGCAGAATACATTTTATATTGACATCTTGAGGTTATATAATACTTTTGTTAATGATAGTTCACCAATTCAAGACCAATGCGCCTTGTACAGCAAGTGGGTTATTAAGTTAAATTTAAAGGGGAGAGACGGATCGTTACGAGGGGGAGACTGATAGATATCGGTTGATCAAGGTTTCATCTCTCATAGAAGCATTCACGCAGGGGTATGTTCCAAAAAGTACAGTATATACTCGAATATAGTGCGAGATTTTATGATCAGTTTTCTTTTAAGCAAAAACTAGGGGACCGCACTATACACAGATAATTCTTATTTAAAAATCATTTATTTTCGGTGACCGGTTTCACTATACACGGATATTTTTTCGCGTGGGGTTAAGATACATGTAAAAAAATCAGGGGACACGCTATACACGGAGACGACGCCTACACGATTATATACGTTTACAGTTCTAGGGAAGAATCTGTATGGGTGAAATATCTTTTTTCTCAAAAGAACCTCGAGGGAAATGGGGATATTTTGCCACCGTAAACATGTCGTACCGGGACCTAGTTGTGGAGATATGAGCTGGCAGAACTAAATAATGTAGCTTGTCCGTATCTCTAGCATAGTAATAGGGATAGATTAGCGAAAGGCTGACAACGTTGCATCTCGTGGATAAGGGTTGAATGGTGGAGTATAATTCATCATCTACGAGGCCGCGTAAGCGATTTATATCACTGCCGTTGCTGGATATTGATGATTGAGTTGCACAAGTCCAGCTACAATACTTCGTCTGATCTGACTCATTTAAAGATATAGCATGGCAGTAGGTTTCAGGAATTTCCTGGAGTGATACAATGAAGATAATATTCTTCCTGCATATTTTCAGATGGCACGATTACGCGCATTCCATTTTAGGTCGGAAGTGAGATTTCAACCCACCAGTTATTCGAGGCAAGGCCTCTCTTTGAGGTTATGGAAACTCATCGGAATTGGTGCAGGTTGAGGATTTGCTCGATGGTGATCAAATGTTAAGATCTTAGCTTTGGATGTATTGAATGTTATCAGACACCATTTTATCCACATATGTATGAGAGCTAGCTAAGTGGATAGGTCAGCTTCCAGGCAACAGTCATCAAAATATATGGAGGTACACCCATATAATGTGGTATTATCGGCATGTATATTATTAAGTTTCTATGAGTGTTTTTAGTAGTTCTTTAATATAAACTAGATAGAGTGTCGGACCAATTATTTATTTTTAGCAAAATGACCAGCAATCCATATTATAACAGAATGATTAACAATACAATATAAAGGATGTTTCATTAAGATAGATTATATGTAAGTGTGTTTCATTAAGAAGGATAAAAGTCAGCAGCCTTGGGTGAAGCTATGTGCCTCAGTGAGGTGGCGTGTAACTACAACCTTCAGAAACCTAAATGGCGGAAAATAATTTTGATGATGATTAGATTGCTAAACATTCAAGAAGTTCAGTGACGACGCATATACGTAGTTCAGCCGAGACAAATGTGAGAAAGGCAAACGTAGTAAAAAGAAACCTATGGGAGACAAATTACATTACGTTTGACCTAGATAGAGCGATACAAGATCCTCACAATGATTAAACAGAGATACAGAGAAATTCATGATGCAGATAACAAAAGCTATGTGCCCAACAAATGCAAACTACAGAATTATAATCGCTATACGACAAACTGAAATCTAAAATATATTTCCAATACACATCGTTTCGTGTAGCTGCAATATTATTGATTTTTTCTCGGAGATAGCTGAAAGAAAAGACTACAAGAACAAGAATCAATGAATGGAGAAACGAGTAAAAAATGAATTGACGGAACCATTTTTAATGGCAACACAAGACTAAATTATATCCCCGAGGAATTACCAGGTAGTCATAAAAACTGGACATGTACACTAAATCTATGCTGATACTATTAACAATTTAGTATTTTTTAGTTAATGTATGGCACATTGGGAATACAAATATCAACATCATAAGATTAAGAAGCATAACATTTCAAAATATGTCAGTATCATTGGCCTTCATATGCTGATAAATAATGTGAATATTACAGTGAACCACTGAAAAAACGAAACGAAATTACTCTTCATTGGTACAATACTATTTGAAAAAAAAAACTCACATACCAATATTAATTCAACATCTACAACGAAATCTGTCATCAGATCAAAAATAATTTTAAACAATGAAAAAAAATAACTAGTTAATAAATGGCTATTGAAATTGAATTTAAAACATATTCCGTCATGAAATTATTGTTCCGCCTAAAATAAACGGAGCCCTATGTAGTTTTAGGTAAGTACTAACCTATAATGCATATTGTCCGTGATTATGTTTAGAAGACATTTACTATGGAGGTTTGGAGCTGCTTGTATTCTGAAAAGTCTTATAGATGTTCACCGTAGTCTGAATGTAGAAAATCAACGTAAGTAATTTGTTCAATGAAACAACACCAATATCTAGTAGCAGCTGTTCAATAATTCTTAAGGTCTTCCATATCAGAGGTTGGCAGTGAATATTCGGAGAAAACAAGATGGCCGCCTTTATACACGTGGGATTGAATATTTCAAGTCTTCTGATTGGGTACCATTCTATTGGTAGACTATAAAATGAGTCAGCTCATTTTGGTTGGCACACTAATAAATGAGTATCCAAAAATGGTAACAAAAAGATCATTATCTAAGTAATAAGTCTAGTCGCAATGAGGAGCTGCGATACAGCGAAATAGTACTGTCTGTGAATAACATCATTTGCTCTTGAAAATACATTTCAATTGAGCACTGTTGAGTGATAAGCTAATTCTATAAACAACAGCCACCTGCACTAATGCAAAGCTCTACAGTAAAATGAATAGAGCACTTTAGTTGATTGGCATTTATTTACATTTGTAAAATAAATACGCTAGATTTAGTTGTGTAACTCTACCGAGCGAAGATAGCTCTGGCTGACACCAAAGGCGTTAGTTAGATCTAGTGAAAGGACCCAAAGAGTGTGAGTTCAATACTCGGTTAAGACAGTTGAGAAATTTCAGAGGGAAATTATCAGGAGATAACTGATAACTGACATCCATTAAACATGCAACGTGGAACTAGAACAGTCTACGCCAATGAGTGAAATAAAGTGTTCAATTCGACATTCCAACCACCAGAAGAAGGCCGGAGCGTACACCGGCCGAAACGTTGTAATAAATATGGCAACATAGATGAGGATATTAGTCCGAATAATATAAATAATGCACATAATACTTCATCTCAGAAATATAGAGAGATATTGAAATATATATATATATATATATATATATATATATATATCAAGTATGTGGTGCAGTTCAATTTACATTACATGAATCATTCATACAAAAAGCAGATAGTGAAGTTAATGATATAAATGTCAAGAATCACTCTGGCAAACAATTTTATTAAATTACATTAACCTCGTACCCGTTGATGAATGTTATGATCCCTGTTTATAAATTCCAGTTGTATAAGGCCTTTTTTTTACTACAAATGCGACTGACGGTTACATAGTAAACGGAAACATCAGGCCACCTCATCTCTAATTTGAAATTCTGATCCCTCTTGCATTTCTCATGAACAGTCTGTTGACTGAGTGTCAACTTCAATTTCACTATTATATTTACACACGCTATATCCTTAATATTGATCATTTCCTCTCATATATGTAGCATACATTATATATATATATATATATATATATATATATATATATATATATATATATATATATATATATATATATATATATATATAATGGAAATTTCCATATTGATCAGTAACTATATCATATATATATATATATATATATATATATACACATAAATATATATATATATATATATATATATATACTGGAAATATCCATATTGATCAGTAACTATATTATATATATATATATATATATATATATATATATATATATATATATATATATATATATATATATATATATATATATATATAGGAAAGAGACCGAACGAAAATTTCCGATAAAAACTAAAAAGGATGTCCCAGAAAATTAAATCTTTGTCGAAAAAAAATAATCCACCAATATATTTTATATTTCATTTTTAGTTTTACATATTTTGAAATTACAGATTTTGCTTACGGCGGATATTTACGTATTATATGATTTTTTTAATGCAGTATATCATTAAATTAATGAAAGCCATTTTATCAGTTGCAAAATAAATAAAGACCAAGCTCGCTTCTAATAATTAAATTTTATAAAAACCTGCCTAATATGACGAATTCACTTACTTTTATATATTTTCTTTCTGCTTCAAAGAGGCGTAGTAGTGTTCGATTAAATTTGAAAAAAAAAGAAGGCGAATTTAACCATGAATTTCTGGTTGTGTTCAATTCAGAAAAGAAATATGAAAGTTCAGTTAATGAAAAAAGAAAAACGCCGTTGTATCATATAAAAAACCCTCCAGCGAAATATGAACAAGAAAATATATCTGGACACAAGTCTATTCAAATATAACAACATTTAACATGTAAAAGTATGCAAATATGACAATCCTCTAAAATAATATATGGAAACACAATATCAAGAATGAATCACACAAACATAGTACAGATAATTACAATACCAGCACCAAGTAATATCAAAAACTATAAAATTCTAAAGTTAAGCCTCTAGGCAAAAACGTCACTTATTATTTACACTATTTACATTGTTCTGACTGTTGTCATATTCACGATGTTTCGGCCGTTTTACGCTCTGGCCTTCTTCAGGTGATTGCAATTTCAAACTGAAATCTTTATTTGATGCACCGGGGTAGATTGTTCCAACTTACGGCTGTCTCAGTATGTGTTATCTCCCTTTAGCTTAATTCTCCAAGTTTGTGTTTACCTCTGCGGTTGAACTCACAAAACTTTGGGTAATTTCAATGGATTCACCCAAGGCTTTTATCCACTTAGCGATGTGTCCTTGATTTTGTGGGACTTATACACGTAATGCCTCATAATCTATTCATAACCCTATTCTCAAAGATAACAATACACCTGAGAAATCAAAACTAAAAAGAACCAACCTTATTTACGAGTTCAAATGCCCCTTCAGCAACTGTGTTCCTAATCAAACCGAACTCATAAATAATTGCATCGGTCTCACTAGTATGTGCCAATCCAGACGTCTTACGATCACAGCTCCATTACAACTCATTTAATCAAACACACACACTTACTAAACTCTATCCGAACCAAACTAGCATGAAATAGAAGCAGAATAACCTCATCCACAGGTAATAATGACTGACTATAGTGGAAGCCTTAATAATAAAAACGAAAGAACCAACACTCAATAATATAAACTTCGGACGCGGTCAAAATGTTCTGACCCTCTTCGGAAAGTAAAAGATCCCTGTAACTCTAGAAAAATACACACAACCCATACACCCAGTTAATAAGTAAAAACAATATCAACCTTGATAATAGCTAAATGTATAGCCGAAGACACTCGGAATTCTAGAACATTTCAACAGTTTCTACGCATTGTGTGTACAGAAAGGACAATAAGAAAAATTAAATAAATATCTTAATCGCAGTAACTTGTCTTTAATGAAACATGTATACATGAGGGATTGCAGCATTAACACAATATATATATATATATATATATATATATATATATATATATATATATATATATATATATATATGTATGCCCATCCGAAAAAGAGAAAGGAAGCATATGTGTACCTAGAAATCATGTGTGAGTTTCTGTGCGTGTGTGCATTCAAACATCTTCACACTAAAGATTGCTTCCATATTATATGGGAATTTTAATCCGAAGATGTTTGTTTTTAATTTAAAAATAAACAAATAATCTGATTTTACAACAGTTCTACTTATTTAAATCAATTTCTTACAAATATTATTTTTCATTTCTGGGATTAAATTATTTTTCATGTCTTAAAGCGCACCATTCGTCTAGTTCTTATCTTACTGGAAGATGTTACATTAACATAATATGAAAAAAAAATGAGATGAAAATATAAATAAATCGTGGAAAATTAAACACCCGAAGAGAAATTTTAATGGAATAATATTAAAAGTTTGGAAATTCAAACAATAAACACAATTTAACTTTTAAGCATTTGAGTATCCAGTTTATTGAATATTGTTCAACCAATATTGCATTCAGGCGATGACCATTTGCGTTTAATTTAAGTAATTAAATATGGCGGTGAATCAAAGACATTTCACTTCGTTTCTGTTTGATTCATTTTTTTCTATTCTTCATTTTTTTCTCTTATTCCATCATTTTTTTCTCAAGCGCGCCTGCACACAAAACAGATTGTGAATAAATATCAGTGAAGCATCGTTTGAGTTTCGGTTGAACAATAACCAGATAAAAAATATAACAGATAAAAAAATATGTATAAGATTTATCTATCGTTATTTCTATGGCAAATATTCTGACAAGCTAGCTACTTTCCCTTGTTTCACCAGTTCAGACATTTCACAACTAGGACACGCCATGATACGTACAAACATTCGAATAGTCTTCACCGACTTCATTTGTAAGAAGAAAATGCCATGTAGACACTGTTATGAATGATGAAGAATGGTCTCCCTTTGTTCTGTTACTCTCCTCGTTGAAAGAGCTATTTCTGTTTATTGGGTCTATAGAAGAACACTATACGCGAACCTTGTATTCTCACTTGGATAAAGCTTTCTTAAAGCCTACACCTGCGTACTTTTGACGTTACAAACACATGGCGAAGACCGCTACATTGTGTAAACATCCCTGCAAACTTAAAATCTTCACGTCTACTCCCAAACTTTATCTATACTACCTATTTTCATAACATCCGCCACTTAAACTCTACTGTTATGCCTTTACAGCATCATTAAAAAAAATCTTTACCTCCAGCAATCTTGGCTCTTACATTGGGTAAACAACAGTACGAAATAAAAGTCATATTTTCGCTCAAAAAAATCATTTGTACGTAAATTTGGTTGCTTATAATCAAGCTTTAGTACGCTTTTTTTTATAATGATATAAAAATAATTAAATAAATACACTTGATGAATATTTATTGTAAGAAAACAAAATGATCGTACATTTTGAAAAAAAGTCTGATTTTTAGTCAGGCTTCACTACGATCATTCAGCAAGCTAGTTTTGTTTTATTAATGTAATATCCCAAGTGTATATATGCGTCCAGGTCACTTTTCTACTATGTGCCACGTCACTTCATGTCATAGGCTAGTCTGTCTATCTACAACATCATATCTCGTGTGGCTCTGTTTTTCTCCCCTTGCTAAGGTTCGCACCTTCCTTTACCCCCATCAATACACAGAATCACATCATCTAAGTGGCTCGCGGTTTTCCGTTTCCTTTTAATCTGTTCCGTGACGATTAAGTTTTTCAAGTCCACCTTCATTAGTAGGCGTCCAAATATTTTCAACTGCTCTTTTATTGATCCTGAGTGAAAGCGTTCTTTCTGTTGCAATTTTCTTTTACACTTAATTTTCCTTACATGTTCCGTGGCATGGAATTCTAGTATCATTCTGTATATCCTCATTTCTGCTCCGTTTAGTTTTTTTTTTTCCAGCAATCGTGAGGAGATTTTCCAGCAATCGTGAGGAGATTTTCAAGCAATGACCTTGCTTACATTTTGTAATATTTCTTTCGCTATTCCAACATTTTTCGGATTTCGGTGTTGCATTTCCAACCATTGATAAAATTTTCCCCAGATATTTAAACTTCTGCACTTGCTTCATGTTTCTTTCTCCAATTGGTAACTCGCATTCTTTTCGACTTCTTGCAGTGCATGTTTAGTCATTTTTCTGTTTTGTTTATTATCTGTGAATCGCCGAAAAAGTGATTAATGTGTTTGCAAGACGCTTCCTACGTTTTTGAATTAAGGCTAGTATCCAACGTAAGTGAAGCCATTTAAATTTATTATTTAACCCTTAGCGAGATGGAGGATACAGATTAATGCTTATTTTTCCCAGAGTCGTGCTTCTGAAATTGGATACAAAAACTACACCGTTTTGTCTTGAATCCTCTTTCCATGCCGATAGACTTTCTGATAACTCCAGAATGTTAATGGATTATTTATTGTCGAAACACATTTTATTTAAAATTTCTATCAATTATCTTCAGTTAATTATCAGATTATTAGAAAAGCTTGTTATGTATTCTTTTATAAATGCATTATATTTAATAATAAAATTTTCTAAGAAAATAAATTCCAGGAATTGTTAATTCTAAGTCGAATTTATTTAATTTTACGAAATCCCACCAGACAACAATTAAGCTCTGCAAATATTTACATTTTTTAAATAAAATTAAACAAGAAAAATTAAACTTGTTACAGTTTTAATTTTATATCTGTAAGCAGATTCAGAATCTGTGTCGCGAATCAGGGAAAATGGAATAAATTTAAATTATTATTTTAACTGGAATTTGCTATTTCTTTGATAAAATATTAGTTGAGGTTGAGTAGAGATTGTGACAAAAAAGGTTGGAAAACTATTTTTATAGAGTTTCATTTACATTTATTTAATTTCAATGTTATTAATGGATAAAAAATTCTCATTATACTCTTGAGAAAATGCAATGAAATCATAATGTTGATATTATAATCGGGAAATGGCAAATTTAACAAATTTCATTGAAGTACCTTTCTTAAATAAAAATAAAATACTTGGATATAATTACATAAAACTAGTATTTATTAATGGATCGTTAAAAATACATTTATTACCAACAAGATTATGGCGAAACGGGCATGTCTCTGACGAAGAGAAAAATCCTATTCATTAGCGTGATAATCTATTAACATGCACATAGAAAAAAATTTTCTACTTTTTTGGCATTTTAGATCTTCCATACTTCTACCAATATTTATTTCAATTATAGCAATAAAGATAATAGTTTAAAAATTCAGTTCAGTGCCCCCGTAAAATTTGAAGATATCAAACTGAAGTATCTTTTACGAGAGATATTATCGTATTTCGCTTAATATTATGGTAACCGATGCGGAAATTTAACTTCTACCCTTAGAAAAGGCATTTATCCATATTCTGTGCTCACGATTGACGGGTTAAAAAAACATAGTCGATTGGGTTATATAACAATGGATGTTAATACGCCTCGGAGTAGGCAAACTGAATACATAATGTAAAGGAGTAAATGTAAAAACGACGTCAACATCTTCCTGTACAGGGGTACAGGAGGCATTTATTTTTTTTGCTTGAGGTAAGTCACGTGTGTCACATGGCGGCCGTTTGATGACGTCACTTCATACAGCAACGAATGCGCGGGCTATATTCAGTATGTTTACAGCCACCACCTGAGGTTGCTTTCTTTTAGGTTGGCCTAAGTGAAGGCTCAATCAGCTTCCCACAGCAGCTTATAAGTCCTTGGTGCCGTTTCTCTTGGGAAAATATCGCTTACAGATATAGAACGAAACTCCAGCTGGTAGTCCTTAATTTCGGAAAGCCCAAGACTTGATATTTCCCGTTCGTCGAATTTATCCTTGCCTGGAAATCATTTCCCGTTTGAATGTAGAGTCGTAAAAATTGCTTCTGAGGGTACAGGAGTATACTCAATTTTTATGTGATACCTTTACTTTTTTGTTTCTCCTTACATTATGCTTTGGCGTGGAGATAGATGTAATAAATTATTCTACACGCCGAACACGTGTATATATGTATATATAGTATTGAACATATCTTTGTAGTATAAATGTTACAAAGGACAAAGAACCAAAGCATGTTTGTCATTCTTTTACATTTCAGACATTCCGTTCCTTCCGTGTAACATCGATGTTATTATTTCATGGATATGATAATGCCCTTAATGGGGGAAATGATTTGGAAAATAAATCTTTCTTCCACGTGTTCCCGTTACATTCCTAAGAAAGTATGCTACTTCACAGATAATGAGGTAAAATGGAGAGACAAGATTGCCTACATTCTGAAGGCAATTGCCATTTCTTAAAAATATCGATCTATGCTGTCGGAGGAAAAGAACAATTTGATTGAAGTGTTTTATAGCGAAGTGCTTATTTTAATTCAGTTTACTGTAGCATTTTTCTGTTTTTTGTAGCATATAAATGCAATAATGTCAATCTATTTCTTCCCAAACGTATTTATATATTGTTCACATTGAAAGGATTCATTCGAATTAAACAAACTTCAAACGATCCCAGAAATTATAATACAAAAAGAAATCAGTTTAATTAAACTGCACTCTCTGCCTGCATTCTTTCATAAGAGCGAAAGAAAAATGCGAACTTAATGTAATTTATCCTCAAACCTTTTAGGAACAGTGGCAATCTTTATTCTGCACGCTAATATGAGATAAATTATTTTAAATCTATAATTTGATTATATTTCAAGTAACGTCATCGAGGCGATGACAGCTAATTATTCCCCCCAACGCCAGAATTGATTCACTGCTAATTAACATTGAAAGTGAATCTTTCTTAGTATATTTCTATATAACCACATCTCTGCCGCCTCGAATCTCTTCTTCATCTTGGAGGAAATCGTCCTACATTCGCTGCCATAAAGAACCACAGATGTCACGTGACAGTTCAGTATTCTTTGTGACCAAAGATATCCTCCAGTCTCACAATACTCTGCCTAGCTTAAGGTATGTCCTTGGCCATCCCAATACTTCTACTGAACTCAGCGTCGCACTTACCATACTGAAACATATGATATTTATGTGCACATAGACACTCATGTAGAATTCCTGTTCTTTTTGCCATCATCATCCTCATCTTCATTATTATTATTATTATTATGATTATTATTATTGATATCGGTAACACTAAATTTAATTCTATACACGCACACACACATACACACAGGTTTGCACATTGAATTTAAACATTTTCGGTTTACCAATAAGCCTCTGACAATAGAATTACTTAACGCTTTTTTGTCATTAACTACTTAACTATTTGTTGATATTAAATATTTAACACCTTGTTTTCTTTACCCACGCTTATATCGGACTTCCTCAAATGACCTTACATATATCAACTTAATATACTGTAATGAAATTCCTCACTCTTATCCCAGTAAAATATAAAAATAATTATACATTATACTGAATATAACACAGCCAAATTAATCCTGCAAAATAAATCTTCTCCTTCAACTAGTGTTTAAAAAAAATTGTATATCAATCTGTAGATCTAATATATATATATATATATATATATATATATATATATATAATGTAAATCAGTGCTAATAATTTAATTTAATTTAATTTGAATAAAAACAGACTGTTTTTATTTAATATATATATATATATATATATATATATATATATATATATATATATATATATATATAGACACTCATGTAGATTTCTTGTTCATTTTGACATCATCATCATCATTATTACTATTATTTTTCTTGATGTCGGAAACACTAAATGTAATTCTATACAAGTACACTCACACACACACACACACACACACACACACACACAAATGATTGCACATTGAATTAAAACATTTTGGTTTACACTAAGTCTATGACAATCGAATTATTTCACACTTTTTTGTCATTAACTACATAACTCTTTGTTGCCATGAAATATTTAACATCTTGTTGCCTTTGCCCACGCCTATATCTCTATGACACTCTGTACTTTTGACAACAAAATCATATGATAATAAATTTTGTGAAAAAAACATTTCTATCACGTGATCACGTGATTATAATCGACCAATCAGATTGAATTTTAAACATATAGCAATAGAAGCCAAATTTACTTTCTGCATGAAAGGGAAAATATTTTCCAACTCCAGTCAGATGCGATATATATTATGACATAGCCATAGGTCTCTCAATCTAAATTTAAGTTCTGAAATTTATAGAATTGTAAAACAGGTAAAATTACTTTATATAGCTATTCTTAAATACTCTAGTTTCATTTACCACTTCGTTTTCCAATACATACATACATACGTACATAATACATACATATATATATATATATATATATATATATATATATATATATATATATATATATATATATATATATATATATATATATATATATATATATATTTATTGCTATTGCAATTATGCTATTGCTATTATTCAAAATTTGATATACCATGCAAAAGTTAACTCCACCTTGAAAAATTACAAAACTAAATTTTAAAAAAATTAAACAAACTCTCATCAATGATAACAACCCTAATTACATCGTTGTTGAATATATATATATATATATATATATATATATATATATATATATATATATATATATATATATATATATATATATACATATATGTAATTATGGTTATATATATATATATATATATATATATATATATATATATATATATATATATATATATATATATATATATATATATGTTCGTGTTTATCAGCGACAAAGAAGTTTTCACTGAAACATAACAAGATAATAAGTTCTGTTAAAGGATGGATAAATCCATGCATTTAATCTCGGATCCAACTACAGACGTTGGGATGTAGAAATACCTGTGTTGTGTACAGACGCGTGGCAAACCCACTAAATTTCTTATCGTACGTAAATTAATCCAATTACGAGAAAGAAAACTCAGCAATAACACCGGCGGCTTGATAGCAATGCAGATTGTTTATTCCTATTGCGTCTGTGCTATTCTTGCTCATCTTTGAAATTTTCAGACAGGAGCATTCATTGCTAACCTACATCAAAACTGAGTCTTACAACGATATATTCAGTTCATTGTTCTCGAGTTGGGAGGCATGATGTCTGTCTGTATATATCTGTTTCTTTTCTATATTTTTGGAGAACAAGCGATGAAGAAGATATTTTTAAAAAACATCATGTTGAATTCATTCGTAGCCTTTCTTGAAGAGTGGGGGCATTCCGAAAACATTTTCACACACAATAATATACAGGGTGATTGAAAAATAATTCCCTATTTCATCTTTGATAGACTCTCTCGTCTAACTATAATCTTCACAAGACGGGAGAGGTCATTACACATTTCAATCACCCTGTATGCATTCACACACACACACATTTGCCCTAATATATATATATATATATATATATATATATATATATATATATATATATATATATATATATATATATATGAAGAAGTATACACTTATGTTGTGCTATATTTATGGGATAAAATGCTCAATATCAGAGATAGAGCGTGTGTAAATATAAAAGTGAACATTGAAGTCAACACTTAGAGACGACAGGCTGTTTCATGCTAGACGCAATTGTCAGACCACCGTCAGGCCTGACGATTGCGTTTAGCATGGAACAGCTTATCGTCTCTATGTGTTGACTTCAATGTTCACATTTATATATATATATATATATATATATATATATATATATATATATATATATATATATATATATATATATATATATATATATATATTCTGTTTAAACGTTATTGCTATAATTAAGTAAATGATCTGTATATAATTAGACAGTAGTATTTCAATTTACCGGCCTGAGTGTTCAAGAAATTTTGTAGAAAATATGCATTCTCCGAGAGGAATCGAATATATATTCCTATACGTAAATCGTCAATTGATCTGATGGGGTGTACCATTCTGATACGTAGAAGCCTCTGCTTAGCAAAGATTGAATTACTCTTTATAAACACACTTCGACGAATTTTAGCGAGTGATCATTTATGCTCTCAAATATTTAGGTCGGTCAATACAATTAATATTTTTTAATTAAAACGAAACATTTGCTTAAATAAATTATATATATAAATAACTAATAAAGAGAGAATATTTTATATAATTATCAGATTATGTCTGTGTGTGTGTGTGTGAGTGTGTGTGTGTGTGTGTGTGTGTGTGTGTGTGTGTGTGTGTGTGTGTGTGTGTCTGTGTAGGACATTTTTATGCATATACGTTCTTTTTATAGATAAAATATTTAAGTAAATGATCTGTTTATAATAGGCAGTATTAACAACATTTACTGGCCTGAAAAGTCAGACAATTATTTAAGACATGTTTTATGTTTATATGTTCTTTTTTAAAAATGTCTTAAATAATTGTCGGACTTTGTCCATTTTATAATGTATGGTGTCTTTTGTTTATATTTGGATACGAAGTGGGAAGATACGAATGAATGAGAGGAAATCATGAAGAATTGTGTTTAAAAAATCAGTAAAATCGATCTTGCTAACCTAACTCTCCTCTGTGGCCCAATGGGTTAAGGCACTTCAGGCTATATGACGATTCCGTATAGGGTACAGGTTCGAATGCTGTCGGAGGACAAATATTTACTATGAAAATTTCTCTGACATTCATGCCGGTTAATTTTGGTTAATAGCATTTATTATAAACAGAGCATTTACTTAAATATTTGTATCTCTAAAAAAACGTATATACAAAAAATTGTGTTAAATAATTTTCGGATTTTGTCCATTTCATAATATATATATATATATATATATATATATATATATATATATATATATATATATATATATATATATATATATATATATATATATATATATATATATATAAAAACTGCGTCTAGAGATTGTATGCAAGTTATGAATTTGTATAAAGAGTTTTGTCTTTAATGTTAAAAGTCATATTTTGATGTTTAGATTCTACTCAATATTATTAACTTAGATATATAGTGATAAAGAAAACTATTGTTTTTGGTTGGAGAAAATTTTACTAAGTTAACAAAACAGACTAATGTCACTGTCAGTAGTTTATTTGCAACTATTTATTTTGATACTTTTAAATTATTATACCTTGTAAAACTAATGTAAAAATAATAGGAAAAATTTTTAGAACAAATTCCTCAATTACTTAAAGGAAAACATTAAAAAAAACATTTTATTTTAAAAATAAAATATATATTAACAAAAAATTATAAGAACATCCTAAAATATATTGCACAAAGGCTCCTTTCTTTTTCAATAACTCTTAGCAGCCTATTGTCAACATCTGATGTTAGATTTGCAATTTTAGCGGCTGGTAAGTTGTTAGCAGCAAACTTTAACTGCCTCCCAGAGGTAAAAATTGCTGTTAAATTACATTCCATTAGAATAAATATCTCTCTTGAGGATGCTCCACAGGTTCTCAATGGGATTCAAGTCACAGCTATTTGAAGGCCAGTCCATAAGAATCTTCAAGAAATCACTCTTCTTTCAACCAGGATTTAGTCAACTTTGATGCATGACTTGGTGAGTTGTCTTGCATAAAGATCATAGATCTCAGCTTGGCTAAATCTGGTTATCAAGCCATTCAAAGAAATATTGCTCTAGAAAATCACAGTAACATTTGGAATTCATTGTAACCCCGTCTTTCAGTTTAAATGGACCCACGAGCTCATTACCAATAATCCCAGCCGATATCATGATCCCACCGCCGCCTTGTTGGCGTTTTAAATTTTTCTTGAGTCATGTTGCTTGCAAACCCATCCGCGAGCCCATCCATCGGGCACATCGAGGGTCATCCTTGATTCGTCTGTAAAAAGCACTTTACTGAAATCAGTTTTCATGTATTTTTTGATAACTGAAATCTTCTTTCCTTGTGTTTCTTTGTTAAAATGGTTTGCTTTATTTGATTTTTCACATCAGAAAACTTCCTTAATGATTTACACCTTGTTTCCCTTGACACCATAGGAGCTCCAGCGGCCTCAAATATGTTTGCACTTGACGCATTTGGGTTTGTTAATAATTCTCTTCGGATATGTGATAGATCTCGCTTTGTTAAATTCCTGAATTCAGCCTGAGACTTTTTTAACCTTGGTTGAAATCCCATTTGACATATTTTGTTGATTGTACAAAGATCCCTTTTCAAATACTTAGATATTTGAAGCAAAGACTTTCCATTACTGATTTCTTTGATTATATAGTTCTTTTCATTCATTGTTAGTTCTTTTTACGAGCCATAATACTAAATTCTAGTTCTTGCAAATAATCTCTTGACACGGCAAATTGCAATAATTACTGCAGAAAATACTAAATATCAATCTGAAATTGAACTTTTGGACTTAATTGCTTTCATGCGTACTCGCTATACATAATAGTACAAATTATTTCATTGGATAACACATATCTATGAATTTTACATAAAATATTTAACAATACCTCTTTTGCATATAATCTCTAGGCACAGTTTTTATATATATATATATATATATATATATATATATATATATATATATATATATATATATATATAATGTGTGTGTATACATAAAAAGCTTATTTACGATGCTAAGTTCATTAATATATACGAGACATAAGTATATGAAATATCATTCTATGGTAGAAAATGACAAGGAACTGCCGTCAATATATCAGATTAAAATCGATATTTGAAAAATATATTTATCAATAATACTGCTTAGAAAATTGCTACGACCACTTTCGGTTAAATTCTATCTCTGTCAAACTATGAATATATTAGATAATAAATGATTTCGCTTTTATGGGTAATTGAAAAATTTTACTTTCAAAATTTGTTTTCATTGTGCCTACGAATTGTCGTTGTAATTTTTATTTTTTTCATTTTCTTACCAAATTCAGTAAAACTGAAGACACCAATTTTCGAATTCTCACTGATATCATCCGATTGCGAAGCTGAATGTAAATGCGTGGAAATATCCTTGAACAATAAATGTATTCCACAAATAATTACTTATGTAGATTTTTCGCTTACTTTTTAAAGCTAAAATGCCTGCGTATTCAAAATCAACACCTACACGTTCTTGATTAATAGTTTAACGTTGTTTGTTATCCGCATAATTTCGGTCGTCCTAAACGTTAAGGTTATAAAGTAATTGTGAATTCAGCCACTGGAGCGTGCAGGGCAGCGTGTACATGGTCTCAGAGGACCATGAATTAACTCCAATCATGATGTAAGTATATATTCCCTCTGGGTGATCCCGTGCCTTGAACGCCTATTTGGACTGAAACTCAACCCAAACCTCAAGTGGAGCTCGTATATACAATACATCACTAAAGCTGCTAAAAAAATGATCGGTTCCATTTATGTAACTGGCTCTCCCTAATAGCGTCTACCTTTACATCTCAGATCAAGTATACAATGGAGTACTGCTTCTATATATGGGAAGGGACTTTACAGTCTCGATAGAGTCCAAAATAATTTAGGCGTTCTTGTGGGTGGAAAATTATGTTCCACCCTACAACTACTTTCTTACAGACGAAACATCGCAGGCCTCTCACTGCTTTACCGATATCTATAGAATGTGACCAGTCGAACTATATTCCTTTTTCCTCCAGTTCTAATCTTCACGGCAAAGAACTGCCATGCTACGCACAATGTAACGAAACAAACGTCATTCACTTCGTACTTCAATGGTGAGATGTATGTTTCATCCGAGCAGCATCTTCTCACGAATCACTGATTTGTGGAACCGACTCTCAATGGGGTGCTTTTCCCATCACTACAACTTTTTCATGTTTATAGTTAATCGTTATCTTCCCCACACATCCAGATAATCTGTTCTTGTTAATGTTTAGCCTTCTACCTGTAGTAGTTCCCTGAGCTTAAACAGAATGAAAATCACTGGGGAAAAATGCGAGCAATAATTGAGCAATAATAAAAATAAGAATTATCCAAAATATCCTTAGACATGGGCAGTGGAACAAGAAGAACTTAAACCATTAGTATAAAGGTGTTAATTCAGAATTCTCTTAGGTTACCCGGATTGATATATACCGGACGGAACAATGGCCACAGTCTATAGATAAACAACAAACATGGCGACAATAGTCTGCATGTAAATAGAACAAATAAGAAAAAGATAACATAGAAATTACGATAGCCTCTAACAATTATAACATTGTAATTATAAGAGCCAAGTGCCAATCTAGCTCTTCGGTTAAACTAATGATGTTTAGGTACTAAATAGTAAAGCTGATCAAAACAATTATGGTGGAAATATTCAAAAAGGGCACAGGGAATCTACGCTAACGAAGTGGTAAATTGACTGCAGCTGATATGGCAGGACAGGAGCGATAGGTTTACAGATATTTGCTTGGATTTGCTTGTCAAGAATCTCTAGATAGAGGAAGTATCAAACCATAGTTGGCATTAATATTTGATGAGCGGACGAATTGTAGACTTATAAATGTGGAAGGTGGACCCTGACGAGATACAATTGTCTATCACGTTATGTTGAACCGGAATTCTTAATAAAATAATTCACTATAATCCTTTCACTTCGTGTCAGGTGAAAACGTAAAACCAAGAACGTGCATCGAGTTAATCTGATGGAGGCTAGCGTCAGCTATACTGATAGAGGCTAGCATCAGCTCTACTGATGGTGGCTAGCATCAGCTATACTGATGGAGGCTAGCATCAGCTATCCTAATGGATGCTAGCATCAGCTATACTGATGGAAGTTTAAAATATTTTTAAGTCGGTTAAACGGGTCACTTAAATAACAGACTAATGCTACAACGTGTGGGTAACGACATTGTAATTTTATGCATGATTCAGTTCATATTGTTCAAACCTCACTAAGTAGCGACCTCTGAATTCGAAACATGCGCCGCGAAGCTTTTTGTCGGCAATTTACTGTTTTAAACGAAAAATGACACGAAAAACAGATCAGTTTTCAAAACTGATAAATTTGATAACATAGAAAAGCTATTTCAACAAAATACGTACATTCCCCATATATTTCCTGATATTGGGTTGCTTATATTTTGAATGATGAGGGGAGATTGTAATAATTACTTCAACAATCGCTGCCAATGTACGTAGTAAAATACCGGATAACATTCCAATTTCTTGAAGAAAAACCTGCTTCGATCGGGATTATATCATTATTCAGTTAACGTATCCTATTATAGAGGAAATGGATGTGAAGCCTTTCTTCAAAAAATGTATATAAAATAAATGGCATGGCCATCACACAACCAGAACCTATATTCACTGTTAAATAAACATTGTCTCTGTGCAAACTTCATCCACCAAAGAATATATTTTAATCATTGTCATCGTCCAGTTCAACCTGTTCCCCGGTCTTTATGAACCTAGTACATATTTATCCCTTGTTTCCTGTTTAGCATTGGGTTTACGGTTCCTTCTAAAGACTTGTCATTCTCTTTTACTACCAGGATCCCTCTTGCATCTTAGTGGTATTATCGCCTTGTTGGGATGAACTGATTTAAAATAAAAATTCGGGTAATTTAAAAATACTTTGGTAAAGTATATAGCTTTAAATATGTGGAAACACTGCGAGAAATAATTAAGGCAGCCATAAAAGCACGAATAGAAACAATTATTATTTCTAATATATTTTCTATAAATTCCATAATTTTCTCTTCAATATTTTATTATTCCTCGATATTTTCCAATGTGTGTAATAGCAGTAATATACCATCCATTTAAAATAAATTAATCTTCTATGTTTAAAGTGTGTTCAGCTGTCAAATAAATATTTTACAACTCGTCTGTGATTGATTTTTTTTACTGCTAAAGAAAGTAAATAAACACCTTCTAAATATGCTACTAAATTGTACATATATTATAAGAATGCATTTAGGATGTGTGTATATTAAACACCGTCAGTACAGAAAATTAAATATTTGATCCATGTTTAAATTCCGGTCGATTCGGTTTTGATCTCTTCCTGATATGCCAAGTGAAAAAGGGAACGAGACCATCACCTGTCATTTATACTTACAGAACAACGTCAATTATCGAACGTCTCAAATGTCGAACAAATGGGTCTTCGAACAGAATATTCGAGATGAATATGCCTCGGTTATCAAACAAAATTTCTGTTCTCGAACAACATCTCCGAGTCGTACCGAGTTAACTCGAACGGAATCATCTCTTGGTCGACCGCCATGTTGTATATGCATTAGTGTGTTGTGTTGTGATTTTCTTTTCCAATATTACTCTGCTGCGTCTTTTTTTTCTCTTCATTATTTCTCAGTCATGGCCCCGAAGAAAACTAGCAGTGAAACTGGTAAAGGAAAAAGAAAAGTTAAGACAAAAAAAACTTTTGATGATATATCTATGATGTTGATATTGTCCCTTCCTACTCCGTTCCAAATGACAAAATCATCGATCTTGACTATTCTTATGCATAAATAGACGATCATATATGCCCTTCCTCTTTCCAAACAATGACATCTCTTTATTTACCCTTCCACTTACATCATAAACTTTCCTATTTACAAGTACGGTAAAAGTGAAGTGTTCGTCTATATATAATCTCTTTAGTATTGGGTTTATTCATTTTCTTCTTAGATTTAATGATTTTCATTAGTTTTACGTATAAACCTGTGCACAAAATACTGCTTTTAAAGTTTAAATAAGCAATCATATTGGAACTAGCAACATATTAATCCATTTTATACTTATTCCTATTTGAAAAACAGTTTTGGTCTAAAAACATTTCGGGTTACGAACGGTCTTCAGGAAAGAATTAAATTCGTGAACCGAGGTTCCACTGCTTCTAAAAAGTCAGAGTTGGTTCTATTTCTTTCGGGTGGAAAACTATAAAAAAGAATAATGGAGAACTCTGAATCAAAACACGCACCTTTTTTTCTCTCTTCAGCTTTCTGAAATATGTTGCCGGTTCTACACAAGACTTCACTGTTGTAATCAAATCATCTGTGTGGTTAGTCTAGGCTTTCTGTTCTAAACTTAACGTTTAGGCCCTCAGCCGTCGAAATCGACAGGAGAGCATATGCAAGAAGACACAATGTTCACGCTTCACATGATGAGTTATTTTTCACTTACTCTCTGATAAATCATATCCTCCTCTGTCGAAATTTGCCTGGAAATGTTACATCCTGTTTTCTTCTACCACCTAGGTAGGTAATTTATTTATAGGAGTATGGTTTTCCGTTTGATTAATCACCTGTTACCTCATCTGGCAACAGTCTTTATATACAGGTATACCACAGATTTTCCGCCAACTTTGTTTGCAGTATCGTGCCGGATCATACATTTTGCCGGATCAACAGTTGTCATATAATAATACTTCAATAACATATAAATTAATCTCTAGACTATCATTGACTTTTAGAAAATGACGATAAATTAATAGTAAATTCAGCGCCATTCACTCGGTGATTTTCTATGCAACTGAAATAACGGGCGTTTCATTAAAAGGGATCAAAGTCAGCAGCAAATATATCAATGTTATTTGTAAAAGAAAATATTTATTTCTCTATTAGATTATGTAATTTAAGTCATGGCAATTACGTTTGAAAAATAATATCGTCCAAATATCCGGCAAGGCTTCGGCGGCACACCTCCACTGGATGGTCAAAGTTTTTCATGACGTCTATGCATATTTGCTCATCCATCTCACTAATGTGCCTTGTTACTCATCCTTCAGCTGTTGAACTGTTGTTGGCTTGTTGGCATAGACCTTACATTCGAGATGACCCCCCAAAAAATCTAAAGGCGTCAAGTCGCACTCTCGTGGTGGACAACTGACCTCATTGTTTCGAGAGTTGATGCCCCCTGGGAACTTCTCATGGCATTTCTATTTGAACGTCCATTTTCATAATAGGCTTCCATAACTTTAAGACGCTGTTAGATTGTTATTCTTTCCATGTTAGAAGTTGCCAAAGATTTAATTTGTTAAATGGGAAAGAAAAAGAAAAAAAAATCATTAGAAGCTTAAAATTAATTCACATTTAAAACCAGTCCATGTCATTGGAACACATTTTATTTTCTCGTAATTTTCCTCGGATTAAAAGTCATACCCGTTGTTCGAAATGTACCAGTAAAAATAATATAGTAAAAACGGCGCAGACTGAAATGAGAGCGTGTCATTTCAATTGCTACAATAATTTTGAATGTCTTTTCACTAACGTTCACCTAATACAAGACCAAATAGCCACCCAAGGAAGAGACACACTATGTTGTATGAGTGTAATAGTTGGAAGGAATTACAGTTTATGTAGTTATTTTAAGAAAGATTACGGTTAACACCAGATTTGAAGAGGTTAAGATTGTAGGGATTGGGAACATATCTTGTCGGGTAACTGTTCCTCAAAGCAGTAATGTTGAGGAAAATGATTTCCGAAATCCCTTCTTGCTAATGAAATACGAAGAGAAATGAGGATAATTTAACCCCCTGTATATGGTGTGACATGACGTGTTCCAGATGCAAGGGTCAGGACAGGCTAAACCAAAAAATATAGCTCGTCAGAACATTTGCCATGGAAATAGCGACAGAATACCAATAGTCTTGCGGAATTTCGTTTGTTAGTTGTCGGATGGAAATATTGGGTTGGTGCTTAAATATCAGGCAGTTTTGTAAGAGAGTTTTTTTTTTAAATAAAAATTGCTGTTTTTTTTTTCTTTTAATTAAAATGTTATTTTATTTTCAGCTCACGAAAATGTGCGTCGATGATCATACGCCTTGGAATAACTCTTTTAAAAATCTTATTGTTGAATTGTTATGTTCATAATTGATATTGCTTAAAAATCTCCTGATTATGATGCACTAACCTAATAATTCAGCATCCATAAGACCGGGTATACTGTTTTGAACTCTATCAGCCAAATATGGTAGCAATATTCTATTTTTGGTCGGAATTGACTCTTGGTAAGAAATAGTAAAGCACAGCAGTCCAATAGGTAATGATCAGTACAAGGAATCGACCATTTATTCAGCATCGTTCACCATCGTTAGACATATGAATTTCATCTGCGTTTTGGAGTGATAGTGAGTGCCAATTAGTGTTTAACACGAGTGGCCACATTGAGAGTACAGTCATCTAGGTGAAGGTTCGGGGTCTGCTCGGTGGTGGTTGAACGTTACAAGTTTGATTTTGGATGTCACAAACCAGCCATTTCCCCCATTGAATCACTAGGCGAGTTTAGAGGGGAGAGCAGTAGCCCGGTTCTGGTCATGTCGATTATTGGAGGGTCATTTGATTATTTGTACTGATATTTTATCATGAGATTGTATTAAAGGTAGTCTTGATACATGCTATTTATTGACACCCACGGCGAGTCACCATAATCAACTGTTGTTGCATGTACTTGTATTTTGGTGATACTGCGAGTCTCAAAAAACAATTGAATCATTGCCATAATGAATTTAGAATGAAACACGGGAGATTATAAATACTATTACATCAATCGGGGTAAACAGTGAATCACATACATTTCAAACTGTATTCTGATGTTAAACTTTTGTCGTGCATTATCACAAACGGAGTATGCTGTTATTAAATATCATCTATTTTAGATTATGTGACACACAAAGTAGAAATTGCATTTTAATAATGAAAGATGGGATCAATCCTAATATTTGGCAGCGAATGCTGCACAATTTATTTATAGATGAAGAGGATTGATTGGTTCGTTTTCTACGGTTTATCAAACATTTTCATATTACTTAAAGCAAGATATTTTAGATTGTGAGAAGCTTTTCTCTGCCGATGATAATGATTTCGTGATACAAGCTTGATACTTAACCCAGGTCTCGTTGGTAGAAGAGATGCAGTCATACATTCCCAAGGGTATTTGCGCGTAACTGGATATGACGAAATCAACGTGAAGAGGGACAAGGCTCTCCGATTATAATTCCGAGTCTTTATTCATTACACCGTGCGATTATACACATTTATTGGACATGCTATGCACAAGCAGATGGCCATCTAGTTATTGACGTTGCTTATCTTCGGTAATTGTACGGTGAACCTTGTTTCAACGTGTCAGTCAGTTAGTCAGTTATGTGCCATACGCGATCATATATGTTTCGATACAAAACTGACGGTGCAGATTTTTCCCGCAGTAGGTTGCCATTTCTTTCTGCGGTAGACCAGAAGTGGTTTCATAACATTCACAAGGGTATTAGCACGTAAGTAAATGTAATGGGCTTGACTGCAATTCGAACTCGGCTCTCCGATACTTCAATCCGAATAGCGATCTATATCCACCGTGCCTCAACGTGATGTGACCGAAAGTCAGATGAATATGAAACTTACGATAATAAAATGATAATGTTTTGCAGAAGAATCCTAAGAATAACTTGAATGGAGAATTGGAAGTATTAAGAAATTTTAGCGGCGATGTGGACTAAATAGCAATTGCATTTATAAGCATTAAAAAGACAGCTGATAATTCTGGTATACATAATGAAGAAATAGGTCATGGAGTATTTGCATTTGTTTCATACCGTTCCCAAGAGTATTAGCACTTAAGTGAATGTAATGGATTTAACTGGAATTCGAACGCGGCTCCCCGACGTTTAAATCCGATCCGCTATGCAGTACTCCTCCCTGTCTCAACGTGATGCGATCGTAAGTGAAATAAAGAGGAGACATAAAATAATTTTAAATGAAGTTGTTTTGCAAAGAGTCCTAAGAATAACATGAACGGTTCATTTGTATTAAGAAGTTTTAGCGACGATGTCGACAATATGGCAATTGCATTTATAATCAGTAAAAATATAATTCTGATATAGATGAGGAAGAAATAAGTCATGTAGTATTTGTCATTCACGGAGCAAGGAATGTAACCGGGATAGAGATTTGCTTGTACAAATGAATGTCAGAACAGGGACTCAGAGATAGTAAAGAGAAAATAATTGCTGAGAGAGACAAAGGATATGTAATATTAGAAAGTCATAATGATCGTTGATATCCTGAAGGGATAGAGGATATAATCGAAGATTAATATATATATATATATATATATATATATATATATATATATATATATATATATATATATATATATATATTCTTTATTAGAATATGCACAGAGCCATATTCAATAATATTTCTAACATCTGCATTTTCTTTTTAATATTTGTCATCAGTTATGTCTAAATGACCAATGATGTAAGAAAAATAATAAATTCATTTTTATTGGTGAATGTATTGAAATCTAACAAAGAATGTCACATGAGTTTGCGTCTGGCTTTTGTATGATCTTAACAATTGTTCATACATGAAATATATTGCTTAGAACACGTTATCTCCAAGAAGAGGATTTATGAGTCAAGTTATTGAATTTTCTGGATTAAAGCTTTTGCTTTATAAGTATCCATCTCATTTATATTAATCTCCGCTACAAAGATTCGATATTCTGTGAAGCAAATCTTGATGGATCATTTGTCATTTCATATTAGTGAGTCTTTGTTTTTTAAATATTTATATCCACAAGTGGAAACTTATCTGTACAATAAAGAATGAAATTTCCAATTCGTAAATTTATTTCTAAGAGCTAATAGTTGCAGAAAGTTTATTGCAACAGAGAGCACCGTTAACATCGTCCAGTGGAGATAGTTATTATTTATAATTATTTCAAAATCTTCAGTTCAAGGAAGGCTTATCCAATCACAATGTATATTGTTATAAGAATACTCTTGGGATTTGGTGAGTTAATATAGAATAATTAATATTGCATATAATTACTCGACAGTTCTGTAAATTTATTTCATTTGAATGAAGATATATTGTATATAATAAAAACTGTACAAATGAATTAAAATACCAGATTTGAAAAAAGATCATTGGCATAAAGCATGTATATTTGTTGACTGTCGATTATTTTTCATACACCCAACATTATATATCACATTATTTTACCCTATCATGTTTCCTACTTTATGGAATGTGATTATGCTATAACTACTGATTAAGCATTTAAGGTTCTATTGGGAGGTATCTGGCTCCAACTGTTTCTATTACTACTGTAGTTTATATCACCCTAGAAATAATCCGGTAGAAAAAAAGAAACAGTAAGAAACCTAAACTGCAGTGCTATAACTCGTATCGTCTTCGACAATTCCCCCCAGATAAAAAGAGACTCGAATCGACATAGATGCAGATCTACAGCAGGATGCTGATAATGGACAGAACACATGACCAAGGAGGACGTGGTAAGAAAATGGAAACTTAAAGAACACTCGGGATTATAATCATAAAATCCAAATAAGCATTTATCAAATACTGTGAAATGAAGTGAAAACACTGGACAAGGAAGAAACATTTGAGAGGTAGATTTATGAAAGAACACGTGCTTATACTATGTTATGAATACTTACTCAACGTTATACATTTATTAAAATCTAACAAAGAATGAGACAAGAGGGTGAGACTGGCTTTTGTATGATCATAACAATTGTCCATACAAAAAATATATTGCTTACAACACGTTATGTCTAGGAAGGGATTTATGCGTTAAGATATTGAAGTTTCTTGATTAACGCTTTAGTTTTATAAGTATCCATCTGAATTATATTAATCTCCGCTAGAAAAATTTCAGAAAAAAAAAACAGGTGAATATATTATGTTATGTATAATTACTCAGTGGGATTAATGCATTTATGGGATCCACTAATGAAAAAAACAACGACAGATAGCAGCATGTCTCCAAGATCTTGGGATAAAGAATGCATTCTGTTCATTGACTATATTCCATATGCTCACACCATCAATGGGGAGTAATATACCAGCTTTTTGAGGCGTTTGCAAAAGGCTATCAAAACTAAGCACCAAAGGAAACTGCCGAAAGGTCTCATGTTTCATTAGGAAATACTGCAGCACGTACGTCTATGGATTCAATGGCTGCTGTACGTGACTGTGAACTGGTTGATCAACCTCTCTGCTTTGATTATCATCTGAACTCTAACATGAAAAATACTTGACTGGGACACAGTATCGCAGTGATAATCTCGTTAAATCTGCTGTTGATGACTTCTGACGAACATGATGAACAGATTTTGAACAAGCAGATTCATATTACATAGAAATAAACAATCCAGTGAAACGGCTTATATGATTATTTCACTTACTAATCTCAAGCACGGCTAAATGTAGGTTTATAGAAGAGATATTCTGAAACAAATAAGCATTTCATCTCAAGAAAGGCGGGAGTGCCACTAGTACACAAGGGGATACAGAGAGTGTAAGTAAGGGAAAAGACTGGGTATAGGGGATAAGGATTTGAGGAAAAGATATAAAGAATAAAGGAGGAGGTTAATAAGAAGGACGGGGACAAATGCAACATGAGATGTCAATTGATATTACATTTAAAATGTTTGAAGATTATAGTTCTCAGCGAAGTAAGTAAGAGGAAGGGAAATCCCCTGTAGGGAAGTGCAAGAGAAAAAAGCTGTTGGAGTAGAAGTGACGGTTACATAAAACTGTTTCGAGAATAAAAGTGTGGCACCGAGATGCCAATGTAGTAGCACGCTTACATTCATGCAGTCGGGGAACCAGTGAAAATAGCTCTTCAGAGCAGACACCTTGAAAATATGTATAGAAAAGACACAGGGAAATCAGATTACATTGTTGAGAAACTGAATGGAGTAAAGATCTCAAGTCAGGGTTTATCACATTGCATATCTGTCCTTGATTTTTTTCGTGAAACTCGAGATGAACAGCGGGGGCACCAGGCTAAAAATGGCAACAGTATTCCATGCATAAACGAATGGTTGATTTGAAGGATGGATTCAGGCAAGAAAAACATTCTAGCTCGACACAGATAACCAACTTTCCTTGCGGTAGTGGAAGCTCTTCATTCATTGTAGTTGTTCCACTTCAGGTCAGTGGAAAACGTGAGACCAAGTAGGCGCAGCGAGGCGCACTCGTAAAGTTGAGCCTCAACCATGTTAATAGGAGGCAGGGAAGTTTCTATATGGTGAGTAAATGACAGCAATATCTTTTTGGGTGCATTAAAATTCACAAGACATTTCCAGACCAAGTCAACCACAAATTGTATATGGTTTACGAGAACAACGGCCAGGTTGACTCTGTCCGCAATGCCGGATTTTCCTAGTGAGACAGGAGTAAATAGCAGTGTCGCCTGTGTAGATGCCTACTTGAGAACTAATGACCACAGGAAGATGATTGCTGATGATCAGAAACAGCGTAGGACCAAAGATAGTGTCTTGAGGAACATTGACGTTCGTATGGAAGGTACTGGAAGAGAACCCGTTCAGGACAACCTTCATTGAATCAAATAATCCTCCTGTAATTCCGTATGCCTGAAGCTTATGCAGAAGGTCAAACCCTGTTAAACGCCTTCGATATATCTGGAGGAAAAGTTCGAGCTTCGCCTTTATTATGAAGAGCTTGATATACATACTCAGTTATAGCCGTTACGACACTAACAGTCGACCGGCCAAATCGGAAAACATTGTTTGTCAGAGATTAGATCAATGTTGATAAATTATAAAATAAAATACCTGATGCGAGCCTCGTCAATCGGATCCTATAAATGGACTTTACAAACGATGTTTGAGAGACTGTCCAAACCATCACAGGTGATGTTGTTATTATAGACAACACCCAATATTCTTGTCTCCACGCTTGAAATAACGGATTTAAATGCCAATTTGAAATTACCTGTTTCTGCATTCGGACTCCAGATTTGCTTCAGCAATTCACATCATTGCACCTGGTTTACTTTTAGGATCTTGAGTGAAGTTGGCGGGCAATATTTATTCAGCCATAATGACCGTAGCAAATTAAGATTAGATACATGCATGACATTGTACTCCGGGCTGATTTTGCGGGTGTTTTTATGTCGCAATATAACTGAGAATAGGCCCCAAAAAGGAATATTCTGAGGAATGTTGATACATTTGTGGGGAAGAGATTAAACGGAATCTAAATGTTTGTGTTTTATGAGTTAAACAAAACAACGGAGTGATCAGATCAAAATTACTTACGGAAAATACATGTCAGGTACATGAATACTTTTTTCATAAAAACATTTAAAAAGAAACTGACTATATAAAATCTATTGCTTTGTTTGCACTTTCAATAGAAGCGAATATTTTCCACGAAGACTAAGTCATTTTTAATCCGATCAGTTCGACAAATAATAGTGTTTAAAGGAATACTTCTTTTTTGAATAATTTCAAAGCGTCCCTTCATATACGTTCTCCTGTCTACAGAAAGCACATAGTTCATTTATTTAACGTGTGAGAAAGTGATAACATCAAAGACTGCACTATAGAGAGATTATCGACCAAGTCACCCTAACATGAACATCACAATCATCATAATCATAATCGACAGAATCTCTGGTTACGTGATTATTGAATGAGGATCTTAGCGAGGGTCATATGACAAACGTAAGGTAAATTTATTACCCTTTTATGCATAGAAAATAGAGGATTCGGAGGACGAGAAACTGCAAAATTTATGTTACACCGATAAACTAGTGAAATAAAAAAAAACTTAAATATCTTAGTAAATTCAGATGCTAGCATAATTCTTTTAGCTAACCTATAATAATCAGTCTGACCAAACTTTACAGTGATCGGAGAATTGTTTTCAACAAAAATTAAAAATTATACTTTTTAGGTGACTGATTAAACAATAAAGATATTTCTTTAGGAGTGGTTAGAATTAATACAAAATGAATCAGAAGTCGTACCATATAAATCGACTTATACACGAGTATATACAGTATTTAATGTCTTTAATAAAATTCCTCAGTTCTGTAAAATTCTTTTACTCTGCAATTAAGAAGTTGTATGCAACATATTGTCTAGAACTTATATATTGATTCTTTCCTTAAACTTTCTGCGTCTTTGTTACATTTATAACAACATTTCACCTGTTTTAACCTACGGCCATCCTCAGGTGACTGACGCAGCCTTCCGGGAACGTCAACTGGAACTCTTCCTTTGATCAACGTTATTATGTTTTCCTTTCCATATGATATCCGGTGTGCTCTTTGCCGAATTTCATGAACAGCAAACGTACTCTTCTACGAAGAGAAAAACGAAGCTAAATCGGTCCTGATTTCCTATAAGACGGGAGTTCAATCCGACTCACAATTATTTCACAATTACACATCTCCGAAGTGCAAATGGAGATACCATATCAATTGATTATAGGTTAAAAATTCGGAAGATCTATAATATAACGTAAAAGGAATATATATATATATATATATATATATATATATATATATATATATATATATATATATATATATATCGACTGTAAGATAAATATTAACCAAATCGTTTAACAGCATGCGATAATTTATCATTGCACAAAATGTTGAATATCTAAAAAACATAAAAATAATTGAGTTTATTTCTTACTAGCCATTTTAACACCATATGTCATAAGTAGTACTGAAAAAGGTTTTGATTTATTCATCATTAAACAGAAAAGTTTAAAATCATTTTGTGTCAGCCCCACAATGTTTTCCCAACTGAGCAATAGTGAGGCGACAAAGATTATTCATTCTTTCAGTAATGGTACCAATATTTATACTCTGGATTCTATCGTCAAAGTTCATTTAAGAACCATTACGAAAACGGTGAATAAGTTTAAAATAGAGCCAGATTGGAGAGGGAAACTGGATCAGGTCACAACAGCAAGACCAATCATCATTTCAAATTAGAGCTAAATACATTCTTATTATTCAAAGTAGAGTCTAATAGTGTCCTAAATACCCAGGAGAATTCCATTAAGATATCTTTAATCATTTCTATGATACAACGGTTGATTTTACACGATTTGTATCAATTTTGCCGTTACACCCAATATATTATGGAAACCATGATACAGGCTTGTGGGATTGTGAAGGACTAGGTAGACCTTTTTCTTGCAGAAGGCTTCGTTCTCCTGTAGTTTGGTCGGCAACCAAGGCTGTAAGACCCAATTTGTCTTGATATTAAAGCAAGGGGAGAGTATGAAAATTGCGTGTAAGTGAACTTGAAGAAGCCGACTGGAATTCGAACTCGGCTCTCCATTGTTGTTCCCATCTGAAGATAGTCTGTGCATATGAAAGTATCCAGTTGTCTAAATTATTCAGCATTACTTGTCTTAATGAAAACATGCTGCCAAAATACACGCAATATATATATATATATATATATATATATATATATATATATATATATATATATATATATATATATATATATATATATATATATATATATATTCAACATGAAAACGATTCAAAAGTATTCTAAATTAAGTCAAAATTACATTGAGTTAAAAAGAAGTAACAAAATTTTAGAAATTATAACTTCGCCAATTCAATTTCTGAACTATCTATGTTGAAATAATATACGATGACTTGGATATGAGAGTTCAGAGAGAATACGTAAAGTGTGAGTGAGCTTGTTCAGTGCTTGAAAAATACTTGTGATGGTCTGATATCTGATATTTTTAAATCCAAGTATTTATAAAGCAGTAATTATGCAGGTAGCAGTTTTATTGACGAAATCAAAATATGAAGAACTTGTATGATCACATTTTGTTTTACAGTTAGTACGTATATTTTTATTTCAAATGAGAAATAAATACGCAGCATTTACTTAAATTTTATCTTTACTGTGTTTCTATATATTTTGGGCGTTTTAACTAAACTTGCAGTTGGTAAAACTTAGAACAGCTGTAGTAATAGTAGTTAACTAAACTGAGACCAAGTAATACCGTGCAGATATTTCTCTCTCCGCCATTGTTAATGGCTTTATCGCTTATATTGATTTTCTTCTATGAGACACTGAAATTGAATTATCTGCTGACGAAAGATCCCGTTAATTGATCGCTACTGATTGATATCTCTTCGTCTCGAATATGTGCAGACATTGATATTTTATGACACTTTTGGTGAATTTCAAACTGAGCTGCAATCAAGAGAAGAAAGAGACGAGCTGAAGAAAGAGTCTTGAAAAACTTCAATCGTTCTCGAATATAAGCGCTTTCGCTCAATTTAATTTGCCATACGGAGATAGACATTTGTGTTTCCATTCATAGCACCATTATTAATAAAGTATATCCTGAAATATATATAATGTTCGGAATTAGTTCCTCCCTACGAACGTCATGAAAATCCACGCAGGTTTAGGATATTCTGGATTAAAATATCATGTGTCAATCTTGATTGCTTGCTTAGCAATCAAGATTGACACATGGTATATTAATCCCGGTCTGTTCTGCTATTTACCCATAGCTGGGTGGACAAAAAGAGGATTGATACCTTTTCCAAGGCTATTAGCCTATAAGTGAATGCTTTGGATTCGACTGGAATTCGA
This sequence comes from Acanthosepion esculentum, assembly GCA_964036315.1. NCBI lineage: Eukaryota > Metazoa > Mollusca > Cephalopoda > Sepiida > Sepiidae > Acanthosepion > Acanthosepion esculentum. Next base: position 31,174,443 of record OZ038482.1, on the reverse strand, counting down.
ACTTGGCTCTCTGATTCCTCAAGCCAAACCGCTAGCCATTACTCCACCGAGTGTCCTACATGTTAGCAGGTAACATATTTCTTTATAAGATTCAAACAATACACGACTGGAGACCAAGTCCAGTTAGTGGTTTACTGTTGAACTATAATAATGGATTAGATATGTGATGGGATTGTAATAGAATGTGTTATGAAGTGAGGATCATGTGGATATATGTATATGTGCCATATATCGGGCTCGAGAGACCATAGATTTCCGTTGTCTCAGCTGCTGATGGCGACAGTGTATCTATTATGTACAGGCCGTCATGTTAGTGACAGGCTCGATTGCAACGAACACACGCGAAGGTGCTCTCCCCCAATATCATCATGCTGTTTTCTTTCCATTGATCACGTTTCTCAGCGGTGTCAAGCATCTGTTTCTTCTCGTCTAACTACAACCCTCGGTGTAAATCGTTGTCTCCAGCATAAGCAATACTTGGCGACGACTTTTCAACTCTCGGTGTCAATGCCCATGTCCATCGGCCTGATGTTGTCTTGCAAACGTCCTTGCAAAGAAGATGGAATATCCCCTCCAGTTCTCAGGCCTGGCTAAGATTTTCTGAAGGATTGACGTTTGCTTCTGAACCACGTCTTCCCTCTCCACGACTACGAGGTATTCCGATGAAAATGTAGAGTTCAGTACATCTCGAAACCGGCGCCGTTGGACGAGTTGCCAGAACAAAGTTGAACATCTGTGTATTTGAAATTCCAGTTCCGGATCTCTCGTCGGAGTTTACTGCCGGATTATTTCTTATAACGGAGGTCTAAAATCAAATTTTACCTTCTTATGAAATTGGGATAATAAGGAAAGAAAACAATTAAATCTTGACTATAAAATGTGAAGATTTTATTCTTCAAATGATGCACCGATATTGTTCCACGATGTTGTAGTTCATGTGTAAAAAGTACTCTGAATGTAACCATTAATTTACATTCGGGAAAGAGAGTAAATTAGACTGATTTACCTTCGTGAAAGCTGCATGGCGCCTCCTAGCCTTAAAGGTCTGAGCTGATGGAAATGGAAATGGAAATGCACATTTTTCATGGAAATTAGGATGGAGTAACAATAGATAGCTTCTGTGGGAATTATATAAACTATATATATAGGACTATATTATAAATAGAAAGAGATTAATACAGCGTTTAATCAACTATTTTAGTCTCTCCCACCAACAACTATATGTTGTATGTACAAGGAAAATTAGCAGTAAAAATTACGGCCACATCAGGTTGAAACACCAGTTCCGGACGATCCTCGCATTTGCGCAGAATTGTTCATTGTCAGTACCTAAATGGCTGACCGAAAAAAACAAATAATATAGATTTGGATATGCAGGTGGTGCAATGGATAATAAATCGAGTGGAGTCCGTTATAATTAACTAAGGACAAATACCGTTGGGAAATATATGATTTCATCTCTTCTACATCCACCTATGGGTTAAGTAGTAAGAGTTGTATATGAAAAATAACATTATCTCAGAAAATAAATACAATTGCATACAAACTATTCGGCATTAAATAACCCATAGAGATATCCATTAAGTTATAACCATTCAAACAATAGCAGCAATATGCTAACCAATACCAACGACAAAATAGCAAGAAATGCGTTTGCGGAATGAAGAGAGAAAGCCCTTTAGATGGTAAATGATTGACCGAGAACATTGTATATATGTCTACTATAATGACTGATGATTACATTAGATAATATATTGGAACAGCAGACCGGAGTTGGAAAATTGATTATCATAACCACAGAAAAATAATATATATATGATTGAATTCATTAAAAGTTATATGGAATATTGTGAAAACATACAGTACAAATGTTGAATATGGAACCTGTTGAAGTTTGTAAACTTGGCGAAATTGCTGAACATGGTTGACGAAATAATGATGAATAAATGAACTGTAATTGTGGTTACTTGGAGGCATTTAGCAAATATGTTTTGAAAAACATACGTGAGGGATGGAGTATATGCTATTAAGTACTAGAAGTACAAAAGATAAATGATGTTTAATTGTGTTTTATCGATTATAAAATACCATTTAATAAAGTATGTCACAAACAACTATTGTAACTGCGTGGTAACCTTGAAACATTTGTGGAGTGCATTAGAATAATCCCGAAACTATAATGGCAGCATACCGCCTTCATACGGATGGAAAATGGATTCAGTAAATATATAAATACAGAACGGTGTGTGAGACAAGTATATGTCTTCTCGTCGAACATATTCAAACTATATAGTGAGGTGATTCTAAGAGGGTTAGAAGGCCTCTCAAAATCGATTATGTGTGGTCACAGTTTTAACAACTTTCGATATTAAAATTACATAGTATTTATAACAGATATTCTTTTCTTTCCATGTGCCGTGTCCTTTCAAGAGGTAGGTGATCATGGCTCTCCACTTCCCCTAATCCCTTGTAACTCTCAATAAGTTTCGTCTTTCTGCCACCTTCCCCAGGCTATTTTTTGTCATCCATTTGCTTAGGCCCCGCCAGGTATGTCATGCGTTGCCTTCCCTTGTCTCTGTTTCCCTCTATTCGACCTGTGAGTATCAGATTCTCAAGCCCTGTTTCTCATTATGTGTTTCAGAAATTTCTTGCGAGTGTTAAGTATAATCATCCTTCTGTAGAACCATATCTCCGTTGCCACGTATCTTTTCTTCATCTTTGAGGAGATCGTCTAACATTAGCTGCCGTACAGATAGGAAAATACAAGAGCATCTACAGGAGATAGAACAGGAAATAGAGAAGGACAAAAAATCAATTGCAAGAAGAGTGAATACAGGTTGCTACCAAAAGGAACAGCCAAACACGCGCATTACAAACTAGAAATGTCAAAATCAAATGTGTACAGTAATTTAAATATATGAGAAATGCTTTCACAGAGGATAGAAAGAGCGACATTGAAATCCAAAGTTGCACGAGGATAGAGAAAGCTTACAAAAGCTAAGCAAGCAAATAGGAAATTAGAAAAATAACGATACTAATGAAATCTAATGTAATGTCTGTTATCTCTAATATAATCTACAAAAACACAGCTAGATGGGAGCTAAACTCCATGAAACTACAAGGATCAGTACCGGTAGTGTATGTGTCAGACAAAGTCCTATTATTCTTATTTTTTAGATTTTGTATTTTCTATTTTGTTTTACATTGATTTTTTTTTTATTTTTGATGTTGAAGAATATCGTTTGGTATCTTTGGGCAGTAACCATTCATTTAAACTTGATTCTTTGAATATGATAGACAAAGAATATTTAATTAAATTATATATTTAATTTTCAAGCATACTGATATTTTCTCGTTTGGTTTTGTGTGAGCACGTGAGCGCAAAATATGCCCCTTACTTTCGACAACTGAAGAAAAGAAAGAATGCTAGAAAAATTAAATCAAAAAATGAATTAAATTAATTTTATCTATCTATCTATCTATCTATCTATCTATCTATCTATCTATCTATCTATCTATCTATCTATCTATCTCTCCCTATATATATATATATATATATATATATATATATATATATATATATATATATATATATATATATTTCTGAGATGAGGTATTATGTACAGTATTTACATTATTCGGACTATTGTCCTCATCTTTGTCGCCATATTTGTCACAACGTTTCGGCCGTTGTACGCTCCGGCCTTCTTCAGGTGGTTGGAATTTCGAACCGAACCCTTTATTTCGATCACTGGGGTAGACTGTTCTAGTTCCACGAGCCATGTTTGATGGATGTCAGTTATCAGTTATCTCCTGGTAATTTTCCCTCTGAAAGTTCTCCACTGCCTGAACCGGGTATTGAACTCACACTCAAGGACACATGGTACGGTGGATAAAGGCGTTGGTTAGATCCAGTAACAGACCCAAAGAGTGTGAGTTCAATACCCGGTTCAGGCAGTGGAGAACTTTCAGAGGGAAAATTACCAGGAGATAACTGATAACTGACATCCATCAAACATGGCTCGTGGAACTAGAACAGTCTACCCCAGTGATCGAAATAAAGGGTTCGGTTCGAAATTCCAACCACCTGAAGAAGGCCGGAGCGTAAAACGGCCGAAACGTTGTGACAAATATGGCGAGAAAGATGAGGACAATAGTCCGAATAATGTAAATACTGTATATATATATATATATATATATATATATATATATATATATATATATATAAATGAAATGAGAACGAATTGAATACAAATTCAAACGTTCATACATTAATTTAATCGTAGGGTTCGATATAATAGTAGAGCGGTAGTTCTTCATTATAGGATATTACATTCGAACGTATGTACCCGCTAAATCAATGCATCTATGTTTCGATGCCTATCATAGCATCTCATCAAGCGGTATAAAAATTGTAATAATTTTGACTTACCAACACCTGATGAGATAGGCATCGAAACATGTATGCATTAATGTAGCAGGTACATATGTTCGAATGTAATATCCTATATATATATATATATATATATATATATATATATATATATATATATATATATATATATATATAATTTAAGTAACTCATTGAGTCTGAAATAAACCTCAACAGAATACAGAAACCACTGGACGGCCGTTTCGTCCTATATTTGGGACTGATCAGCAGTGCGCAAATTTTCAACCTCTTCGTCACCGAGGACCCTTTGAACAGTTGGTATGACGTTTGCTTCATAACTGAACTGTCAGTGTTTCAATTCTCGGTAGTGGATGCGCACTGCTGATGAGTTCCAAATATAGTGCTTTCTGCATTCAGTTGAGGTTTCTTTCAGATTTAATGAATTACTTAATTATAATTATCAAATACTCCTAACAATTTCTATCATATATATATATATATATATATATATATATGTGTGTGTGTGTGTGTGTGAGTGTATGTGTGTGTATGTGTGTGTGTGTTTGTTTATGAATATATGTATGCATTAATCAAATTGACCTCTATGCAAGGCAGTAAAGCGACTAAGAAACAAAGAGTTACTTGGTGTGGAAGTAGAAAATAAAAATATTAACAATGAGCGACAACAACACAATTGTAATGAGCAAGATAACAGATACCGTTTGAGGCTGCATTTAAATTATTGAAGTTCAAAGTTGCCTGGAAAGCATGCAATCGGAAGAGTGTTCCACAAGCAAGAAGTGTGAGGAAAAAAACTGTTATCATAGATCTTGCAGTTTCATCTAGCCAATTCAAATGTGCATTTACTCGAACATGCAGGCAATCTAGTACTGCGCTTAGGTTCATGAACTCTAGATGCTATAGAGGAAAGTTCATCAGAGATTGAAGCCGAAAAGCAAGATCAGGACCTACATTATTGCTGATTCTTCTTTGTATTTTATCGAGAATCTCTAAATATATAGCAGGAGCACCGACCCATATGTGCCAGCGAAGCATTGACGAATGGCAGACTTATAGATATGTGAGATAGATTTTATACAGAGAAATTGTCTAGCAAGATACAGTGAAGCAATTTTTTTTAGGTTCAGATATATCAAGGGATTCAATATAGCCTTTAAATCTTATAACATCCGCGAATGTTAGCCAGAGAAGGCGCAACAAATCACTAACCTGGAGTCTAGAATCAGCCATGCTGACGGAAGGCAGTAAGACGTCTCTCAGGTGATTAATAGACAGCATCTTTGTTTGGGAGACATTAAAAATAACGTCATTATTTTCTAATGTTAACAGACTGTAGGTCATTTTTAGATTAGAATCCAGTTTGACGTTATCAAACTAATCTGAATACGGAGACATAAGTAAATTATTGTGTCAACCGCATAGAACAAGGGTGATACCTGCATCAGTACAAAAGGATGTAGAAGAAGGGCGTTTTAGGACACCTTTCATTTCTCGATTTAACAAGACAAAATCAGTTGAAAGATACCGCCGGAGACAGCAACTTATTTTTTTTTACATTTTAAGAAGACCGGTATGTCAAACCTTGTCGAATGCTTTCTAGATATCCTAAGCAACATCGCGAGTTTCAACACTCGTATCTCAAGATTGATAGACTATTTCCACAATAATCGTTAAAGCATCAGCTTTTGACGCAGAAAAACAAAAGCCATATGTCCTGTCTGAAAGAAGGCCCAGCGATGTGAGATGCTTAAGAAATTCAGTGTTAATCGACGCCTCGAGGCGTTTGACAAGAAAGAGAGAGAATAGGCCGATAGTTGGAAGGAGCTGAGGTTGAAATGAGTTCTTAAAAACTGTAACACCTGATGTGGATTGCCAAGCAAATATATCTATTTAGTATCACCTATAACTTCTGTTTACTAATTTTTTTTATTGTTTCTTAATTTCTAAATCAGGTGTTATATATTGGGATTATTCTAAATAATAAACGCATTTTTAATTGCTTTTTTCCATAAAATCGACTGTTAAAGTCATTGTCTGTTCGTGGTAATGATATTTTAAATTAATTTAAATTCTAATTCCAGCACCTTAAAAACACCGATAGTTAGTCAACTACATTGTCTAACATACTGATCAGTCAGAATCATTGACATTGACAATAACTGTGACACTCAATATTACTGAAATGTAACAAAATGGTATCTGGAGAGTTAATATATATATATATATATATATATATACACAGATAGATAGATAGATAGGTGTGTATGTGTGTGTGTGTGTGTGTGTGTGTGTGTGTGTGTGTGTGTATGTGTGTACCCGCAGACGTTAGGTGGTGTGGAGAGATAAGTAAAGTCTGGAACTGATAGATTATATACTTGTCACTTCTACACATAATACCAAGAGAGTAATTTCCAATAGATATATATATTTTTTGCATTCTACTTACTCTATACAGAGAATGGAAGAAAGCTGGAAAGCTGGACAGTTTAAATATGGTGGCTATCATGTCTGTCTTGAAATTAACTATCGATTTTCACCTTGAATTCATTCAAGATTGCTGATTTTGTCTTATTCCTGTTGCACGCATTTTTTTCGCAATTTACTAAGCTTATTAAAATGAGGCAAGTGCATTAGTTATTTTTTTATCGAGTGATACATGTATGTATGTATGTATATATATACATATATATATATACACACACACACACATATATATATATATATATAACTGGAGAAAGAGAGAAAGAAAGAGAGAGAGAGACATAGATCGGATGATGTGTTCTCATATGAGGGAGGACGCAACTTCAAAGATTAGGCTAAATATATAGAATGCGCCGTCCGCTAGACACCATTATTATTATTATTATTATTATTATTATTATTATTATTGTTATTATTATTATTATTATTATTATTATTATTATTATTATTAATAATAATAATAATAATAATAATAATAATAATAATAATCCCGGAATTGATTACTGAACGTATGACATACCTTATACCAAAAACAAATAAAACAGATGACCCGAAAAATTATCGACCGATAACATGTCTCCCCACAACGTATAAGTTAATCACGTGTGTCCTGACGAACCGTGCTTACTCCTTTTTCGAAACAAACAGCATTCTTCCCCTGGAACAGAAGGGATGCAGGAGAAGTTCATATGTCCGCAGAGATCAACTACTGATAAATATAATGATCCTGGAAAATTGCAGGAGAAGACGTAGAAAAATTAGCGCAACGTGGATTGATTATCGTAAAGCCTTTGATAGTGTTTCACATTCTTGGATACTAAAGACTTTGGAAATGTACAAAGTCTCCCCTGTGGTATTAAATTTCCTTAAGCACAGCATGGGAATGTGAAGGACCAAACAATACCTTAGTCACACCAGAGGCACTGCCGTATCCAACCGAATAAGTATCCGACGTGTAATCTTTCACGGAGACTTTCTGTTTCCCCTTCTGATTTGTTTGTCCGTAATCCCCCTTACGCATGAACTGAACAACAGTAGCTATGGTTACAAAATAAATAATATATATTCAATCACCTATTCTACATGGATGATCTCAAACTATTTGCCAAAGACGACAATGAGTTGAAGGGCTTCCTGAATATTGTAAAATACTTCAGTGACGAAATATGTATGAACTTCGGATTAGATAAATGTCTAAAAGTAACATTCAAGAAAGGTATAATTACAGAAGCACCCTTAATAGATTTAGATTTTGTCACAAAGATTAGGGAACTGGAACATGATGAAGTTTATAAGTACCTAAGAATTAGAGAAGGAGATGGCATACAACAACACAAACTGAAAGAGAATGTAATAAAGGAGTACTATAGGCGTGTACGTCTGGTACTAAATACCGAGCTAAACTCAGAAAACAGAATATCAGCCATAACACCTTGGCTGTCCCTGTGGTGCAATACAGCTTTAACGTCATTAAATGGACCATAGCTGAAATTAAGCGAATGGACGCCAAAACGAGAAAGCTCCTCCCTTGCTACCGCATGCATCATCCCAAAGCTGATGTTGATTGTCTTTATGTGCCCAGGTCTGTAGGAGGCAGAGGATTAGTTCAACTAGAACTGTCCTACAAAACTACGTATACTAAAATACTTGTTAGCCCAAAATGTAGATTCTGTAATAAATATCCAGAAACGATTGATCATCTTGTATCAGGTTGCACGATATTGGCACCCACTGAATATAAAATACGGCATGACAGAGTGGGCCAATATTTGCACTGGAAAATTTGCAATTTCTACGGGAAGGAAACTGAAAAAAACTGGTACGAACACCACCCAGACACGTTTATGGAGATAGGAACTGTTGCAATTCTATGGGACTACACAATACACATTGACAGAATAATCAAAGCAAACCGCCCAGACATTGTTATTAAAGACCACAAACAAAAAAGTGCCTCATTATTGATATGGCAGTCCCTGCAAACTGCAATGTATCTTGAAGATATTCGAAAAGCTGTCAAAATACAAGGACCTTGAAATAGAAACCTCAGAAATGTGGCACATGGGAACATCAACAATCCCTGTTGTAGTTGGAGCCTTATGATTGTTTGGAAAAGATTCCAGTTGACTAATTGAAGTGTTCCCTGGAAGTCCATCCCTCAAAGAGATACAAAATAGTATTCTGACAACTACAGCCCACAACTTACGAAGGGCTTTATCTATGTAATATTTTTTTGTTGCAGTGGAAAGTGTCATCATAACATTTCTTACCTGAGGTCCCTGGGCAGGACCCGGAAAGAAATGAGTAAACGCCAGTTATCAAAGAAAATAAATAATACTACCCATTACCTCTACTAATACTACTACTACTACTACTAATAATAATAATAATAAAAAAGAATAAACACACTGTCCTTTCAAATATGAACATCCATTGAAATACTTCTGAAGTAGTAGGAATATATATATATATATATATATATATATATATATATATATATATATATATATTCATCTCTGTATCGTAGTATAATGATAGTGCAGCAATATTTTTTTATTTAGAGCGTAGGTAAAATGTATAAAATTATATTAAAAAAATATTACATACATATGCGAAAACATATACACTCGTACTTAGATAATTTCTAACTGCAAAAACATGATTCTAATTCTAATACAAATAGATATATCTGATATTAAATTTAAATATAATACAAATTTACGCGCAATTAGTATGACATATCAGCACACACACAGACACACAGTCACAGACACACGGACACACACACACACACACACACACACACATACACACACACACACATATATATATATATATATATATATATATATATATATATATATATATATATATATATATATATTATTCAGCATTTCGGTAGATATACGAAGTTGGATAAACATGTTTTCCGTAGTATTCATAAAAATACATAAATGCTTGCATATTTGCTAACACTAAACAAGTAAACATTAAAACATGTAAATATTAATTTCTAGCAGGTAAAAATCCAAACGATTGAGTCCAGGTTAATGTGCAGGGTATGGAACCGGTTGTCACTAACCTATCCATATTTTATGGTAGCTGTCAGCCGGTGCATCGCGAAACATGTAACAAAATTGTGCTGTAGCCCCATCAGGCATAAACCACATGCATCATCATATTAGCAGGGGTACATCTTCTAGCAGGACTGGAATTATCTTCGAAATAAAGTCCCTGTATATAGCTCGTGTAAGACGTACTGGGAGAAGATATTCCTGCCCACACATTAATCGTAAACTGAAGCTTGTGTCTCGCATCTATGTGCCATGCGGATACCGATTCCCCTAGAAATGTTTTTTGTGCAAATTTGTTTTTCTCTCTCCTCCAAATGTTACCTCATCCGCAAACCTGACTGAAGAAACAAAGAAGAGTAAATTGTGCAATAAATCATTGGCAAATGTTCTGCCGTGCTGAGTGTTCAGCGGGCGAAAGACCCTGCACGCGTTGCAAATAATGCAGATAAATTACTGATCTTGCAATACAATCCATGTGGTACTATGAGATATACGATATGCTAGGACCACTTGACGTGTTGATACCTGGATCGTCAACGAAACCATGTAGAATGTGTTCATCGTCGTCAGGCGTACTTCTACAATACATAATTTGATAAACAGCAGCAAAGGCTGGATCACTCGGCTGTATTCAGTTTGGAAACGCAATCTGATACAGCCGTGCAGGCTCGCGTCCATCACACTTCGCATAAAAATCAGATAGCCCTCAGGATCAGAGTGTAAATTCCATCGAGCCAAGACTGTAGTGTTTTAGTTAATGTCCAGGCAGTGGCACCATACAGCCTCTACAATAGCTCGAGAATTCTCCGTTTGAGGTTGTCTGGTAGGTCAGATTTCTAGATTACCTCTATTGTATTCAAAGCGGTCCAAGCTTTAGATATTCGGATATTCACTTCATGTTTCAATTGAATGTATCTGATTTTCTAGGCATGCAAAGGATTGCACACATTTTATTGTTTCACCTGAGATAGTTTGTATTGAGCCTTTCTGGTTGAAGCCTATGAATTCAGATTTATAGGCATTGTCATAGAATCCGACCTCATTGAGAGAATTTTCTAGATGATCTAGGAGAATTATGGCATTGGTAATGGTGCCTGCAGTGATAGCTAGGTCATCCTCATAGTCAATATGGCTCAACTTTTTTGAACGATTACGTCTAGATGTTTATGGATGGAAGTTCTAAATACGTATTCAAGTGTGATAACAAAGAGAAAATTGCATGTGTATCAACCTGAAAATTCCCTGATTTCATGTTGTAGAATTTGGTGTCTCATTCTGAGTATCTAAATAAAGATTTGGTAGTTATGTATAGAATCTTCGTAGCTGTTACTTGGGTTGGCGCATATACAAGAAAGATCTTCTCCAGTTTCCCGCTATGCACAGAATGAAAAGCTTTAGAGAAGTCTACAAATAGTCGATCTCAATAATCCACGGATGAGTAAGGATTTACTCAACGGTTGATTTATTTTACGAATGCTATTTGGATTTTTTTTTAGAATCTTTTGCACTTCCGGTTATATATTTTGAGACGAATTGATTTTGAATTTTAATTTACTGCAATAAATGATATTTTGATACTGTATTGTTTTGACAATCGTTTTTTTTTCTTTGGGTGGGGAAGTAAGTGTGAAACACTCTATCCATCTTTCTATCGCTTCTCAATTATATGTGGCGTTATAGAGTTGGATTAGAATAGCGGTGAAATCCTAAGTCTTGCAAACCTCCAGAGGGATGTAATCAAGTTCTGCTGATGTCTTATTTTTGCTGTTTATTAAAGCTTCTTTAAGTAGATCCCATTTCTGTTAGAGGACTTATGGTATGCACATTTGACAGACACTGACAGCATTGCCAGAATATTACTCTGATGCATAATGCAGATGGGTACATTCTCTCTATCCCTATACATAAATATAGCATATCTAAAAACCATATATTTATCATATACCGTGTGTAACAGCAACGATACAACGCAAGCCTTATACCATCTCGGTGATGAAGAAGAAAACATATATATATATATATATATATATATATATATATATATATATATATATATATATATATATATATATATATTCAACAACGAAATTATTCGTAGACTCATCAATTTTGAATATTTACGCCGTTTCTCAAAAACTATGATGCCAGTTTTTTTATATGTTGTTAAGAACAGAATCAAGATATAAAAAATCCAATTTTCGGAAAAATAATTTAAATACGACAAAACTGACAGTCGAATTATTCAAAATAGAAGAATACAAAAGTATTTTTACATTAGAAAATGTCGTTGTAATTGATTGAATCGTGTAAGTATAATTATTTTACATAACAATTTGATCCCTCATCAGTGTAGACTATTTATTCAGTAGAATTGTTACTATCATTTCAGCAAAGAACATCACGTGGTGAATAGACTGTCACCATTTTCATACGTTAACAACACGGAGAAGACAAAGGGTCTTAGATTTGACTTGAGACAGAGATTTATTAATTTCCACAAGTTGGGAAAAAATTACAACCCTATTTCAAACCAGTTAGCTATCCATAGATCTACTGTACAGCCCGTTGTAAAGAAGTTTAAAGAGATTGGCACGACAGAGTATTTGCCTGAGCATGGAAGAATAATTAAAAATGTCGTGAAAAATGCACGAAAACTGTGTCGCCAGGTTAATATAGCCCAAGAGTTGTTTTGAAAGACATCTCCAAAAATATAGATACGTACTGGCACAATACACCGTTGTTTAATTTGTGTTGTATCGAAACCGACAACGACTAACCACACTACACAAAAACAAAACATGTTACATTTTTAATGTTACATGTTTAATTTTAATTTACATGTTAATTTTTAATGTTACATGTTTAATTTTACCAAAATTTTCTAGGACAAAGAAAATTGTTTTTTTATGAAGTGATGAAACAAAAATTGAGCATTTTGGACATAATGATGTAAAGAAAATTTGGCATTAGAATGTTGATGCTTTCCTTTCTAACACGCATTGGCAACATTAAAATATACAGGCGTCTCGATGATGTTTTGTGGTCGTTTTTGCTCAAGGTGAACTGGACAATTAATTACAATGAAAGTAATAATGAAATCTTCAGACAATATCAAAATTCTGAATCAAAATCTAAAACTATCAGCGCTACATCCTCATCCGGAGAATTATATATATCATATATTTCAATATCAATTTCGTATCATGTTTTGGTAATATGAAAAAGAAATGGATACATATTTTTTAGAAATATCCGTATAATTACCAGAAAACTTGTACAATATGATACAAATATTTTACAATTCATCTGTTTGGGTCCTCAGAGACTCCGAATCGACATTTAAGTGTTAAATGAGGTTACCCCTATATTTCAGCAGATACAAAAATAATGATTTTGTGTTTTCTTCCGGATTGTCAACAATTTTCAGACAATTTAAAGACAGAAAATATATTTGGATTGTAAGAATTATTTGGTGAGGATAACGAGTTACTTATGGACGTAATACAAAATACACCATACTCATCCATTTAAAATGCAAAACTGTTCTTGTATCTTGAAATAATAGATATCTTCACATAAAACTCGAAATAAAATAATATATCTATAAACATATATTTGCTGTATATGTAGCAAGGAAGAAAACAACAAATGATAAATTGATATTAAATTTAAATCATTTGTATAATATATTCATATATTTTAAGAAATATTGACTTTTTTCTTAACATTAATAGAACAAAAACAGTACGCAAGTTTACAAGTATAAAACGATTAACTCATAGTCAGTTTAAAAATAAATGCTTAAAATTCGTAATTTATTAACAAAAATTATATTAACATAGTTTTCCACCAAATTATCTGTATTTTAGATTCCATGTTTCTTTACGTTGAATTGAAACCAACACTCTGCAAATTATATATTTATTCCTTTATTATTAATATTTCAGAATGTAATTAGTTATACATCAAGGAGATTGTCTGAAGAATATAAGTCGGGTGAAACTGTCTGCAACACACGTCCACGTATATTAGCATTTCACTGCCTTTAAAAGCTTTGGAACTGGCGAGTGGTGTGCATCTATCAGGCGCAAATGTCAAGAACTTCTTTTCCCAGATTTCCTTCACTGACTTTTGTTTCCTGTAATTCTGTTCAAATGCCTCGTCAATGAAACAAGTCGCTAATTGACACATTATTTAATAATTTATCCAGAAGATTGACGATGATCTCGAGACTCAACCTAATCTGAATACTGTCATGGTGGCATGCAAAAAAATCAATAATACGGCGTCATAGTAACGATGCCTATGTGTTAGGGTGAAAAACGATTCACAGTGAGAACAACAAAGAGTAGAACTCATTGAATTATACTAAGAAAACAAATTATAAGAAATGGCGGGAAAAGGCAGACACATTAAAAAGTGATAAATTATAGGTGTAAATCATCTAGGGCAAACAGTTTCCCTAGCCGCATGGCTGCAAAGAAAATTGGGAGATTATGTAAGTTTGGAAAAAAAGTTATTTCTTGGCTCATTGTATGAACAACTTGACTATGAATAGCTTAGATCTTGATCTCCAAAAGTCCCAAGGAATTCATGGTATCCCTACAATTGTCATACAAAACATTTCCCTGTATGCTTTAAATAGCAAAAATGGCTTGTTGCATTTCGCTTTCCAGGTTGGTGGAAATCCAGATTTGTATTTATCATCTTTAAAAACAAGAGTGAACGGGCTGATCCGTTCAACGTATGAGTTTTCTACAAAATTTTAGCAAAAGAATAGAGGCTCAAATTGTTTAACCGACTCACTTAGAACGGTTTTCTTTCAGACAAACAATATGGCTTTTGCTTATCAGGCTCAACGAAAGATATGTTAAAAGCTATTACTGAAATATTTTTTCGAACATGAGAAAGACAAAGGAAAGATATGGAAATACCTTTTGATATTTTGAAGAAGTTTGACTTGCTGCTAGTCTTTACGGTCTGAATGGTCTTGCAAAGTTCTAATTTGATTCAAAATTTCTTAATAATGTAATATATGACCATCGACGCCTTTAGATCCGTTTATATTAATGCGAGACTCTCAGACACTTTATCCTTAGATCTGTTGAGTTTTTATCTTCCTCAACGACTTTCCAGACGTTATCAGCTCCCAAATCAGTATCCATGTTGATGAAAAAGAAAAGGTTTTACTCCTGTCATAATAATATGGCTAATAGATTCGATAAATTTAAATTTGACAGCTGATCTCAAAAATGAAAATCTGTTTTTAACTTGAGCAACAAATGAAACCAGTGAAGTTAAAGATCTTAGAGAACTACTTTAGTTGTCTATTACCATTTTTTATATTAACCACCAGGACAGCAAATATTTGCGTTTTCTCTATCTCACGATTTTCATTGGCTAATCAGTGGGGCGATAATAATGCGTCAGTTCATAGGTGCTTTGATAGGAAAGTTGGTTCAGAGTGTCATGCCAGACCAAATTTAGAAATCTACCATTCCTCCGTGAATAGAATATTGTGGCCAAATCTATTTTGGTGGTTCAGTCACTTTCTCGACGTTGTGATGTAAATACCCTCCGTATTCCTTATTAATATTTTGATGGGAACTATTTTAGTGAACTTTAGTATCAGAACCTCATGAATCTAAACGGGGTACATGATCGGGAAATAGATATAATCATTTTACCTTTGAAATAACTAGTTCTAACTAAGTTAAATTCCAATAGTTTCTATTCACGCACTTTTCACCTGTGTAAGGCTTCGGCGGTTTCTGGCTTTTCTGTCACCTAGGATATTCAAATTTTTAAATCCTACATCAGACACCATCTTTGGTCTTTCATAATCCTGTACATTTAGCTTACATTCTCCACTGTAATTTTTATAATTTTCTTTCACTGTCAGTACCTTCTTGCACCTTATTTGTTTTATCAGCTTACTTGAGGCGTAACGATTAAAATTAAATTGATTATGATATTGATAATTATTTCTTTTACTAAATATGAGGTTAGTTAATGAATTTTGGTGTGATAAAATTCACCTACGAAATATATCTTTGTTTAATCAATTATTTCATTAATTACATTTCTGCGTCGATCGTCTGCGCATGCGTTATGCGAACAAATTTCTTAGGTTTACGATAATATCACATTGAAAAAGAAACGGTTCTCGTAAGATCACCAAAATGAAGCCACATCGTGCCGGGGCATTACCTAGATGTTTGACCGATTGTGAATAGCTGTTAGCTCGGATGTGCAGGTGTTCTAGCGGGTAACATCTCAGAATAGGAAATCGAGGAGCTGAGTTCCAATTAGAGCCAGTTTCGTTATATTCACTTACGCGCAAATACCCTTTGAAAAGGTATGAATCCGCCTTTTCTCCCCCAGCTATGGTTATTTTGTAAGAACTGCATCTGTAATTTATTATTGTCTCTCCAGTATCCTTACTATCGAAAAATATTTCCTGGATTTAAATAACCTAAACAATTTTGATAAGTCGTAAAAAAAGAAAGTCATAAACTGTCCAGATCCGATTGTTGTCAATATTTACGTAATTATGTGTCCTACTACATGATAGCCGACATATTTGCACACACAGAGAAACGTCCTCTCCCTATGCATGTGTGTGTGTGTTTCTGTGTGTGTGTGTGGGGGGGGGGTACTGATATAGTATCTATTTTCGATTTTTGATAATTATATTTGTGCGTTAGTTTATCTGAGAAAAATTGTCTCACACTGTCGTTAATTCATTTTCTTTTTAACCGCAGAAGGAAAAATGTGTTTTTGAAAACATTTTTAGCATTAGTGTCATTTTCCTCATAATTCGAACTCGTCTTTGATCTTTTTGTATGCCTGCTAAAAAATCGATAACCTCTAAGACAGGCGTGTAGATAACCCGGTATTGAAGTCATCGATGTGTGTTGCAAACAATGAAAGATGGAAACCCATATGTGTTCTGCTAAATATTCGCCTTTGACACACATTCGTTTATCAAGTGCACATCAAAGACTTGTTAGCTATTGCTAAACATTACACCCGGTAATGTGCGGAAAGCATTACGATATACTGAAATTAAAAATGATCCTCAATTTCATTCATTTAGGAAAGAAACTAGAGAATTCTGTATTTGTTTATTGCTAAGGTTACATGTTTAGTGTTACATAAAAACAAATGCAAATAAAGAAAGATTATGTTATTTGAAAGTTAGATGCTTCAGCTGAGATAATTATTTCAGTCCAAATATTAGCCTTTACGGAGGAACATACATTGATCGCTGGCATCCACAGCGGGTACTTCTCAAACAGTTGAAAGGCGGCATTCTTATGGATTCATTTTTATGAGTAAATATACAAAATAACAGAGGATTCATTATTTTATTTGCCTTACTGTCTCAAAATCCATCTGTATTAATTGAATATATGTGTTAAAAAATTATCATTAATTAATCGCACGCTCAGTTAAATATATATACACAACCTTGTGCAAATCTACTGAAGTAGAACGAGTAATCCCGTTATTATTGACTTCCATATTTTCCAGTTAAACGTGACCCAGTGGACATGATAGTAGCTCGTATGCCCATTCCACGAAAACGTATGTTGCAGATTGACCACTGGTTCTCGATTGGATTTAAATCACAAGAGTTTCTGTACCAATCATATACTTTGATTTGATCACTGGTAAGACTTGCCATTGTCTTTGTGCAGCGTTACAAATGTTCGTACACTTCCTTGGAGTAACGCCTATCGCAGACAATGGCCGTAGGTCAACTAGTCGACAGTTTGGACAATAGTGTCGGAGCGTTACAAAAATCTTATGCAATAATGGGTGACGCAATATATTTCAAGTTAAAAGAAATTCCATCTCATAGCCCAAAAATAGATTCATATTACTGCACATCACTTCAAATGACATAACCTGAGTAAAAGATGAAAGTCAATTTCAGCATGTTACTCTAGTGGGTCTAAACTGAATGTATAGTGAAAGTGTTATGGTGAAACACAACTATTTTATAGTTATTAGACTCTCCCACCTAATATAAGTAGGAGTAGTAAGAGGAACGAGTGTCAGTCGATGTCGGACGACAGTAGTCGACACTTAGTCGAATACAAAAGTAGTCAGCGACCACAAGATTACTCTGCGTAAAAACTATTATATCAAGTTCCTATCGTTTGGTACGTCGAACTTATTTAGGACCGATTTTAGCACAAATACAAGCCTCCACTGCAAGATAACTCTACAACAACTTTGGCGACGAGGATTTGCACTCATTCGAAGGATGAAAAAATTCTCTCGCCACAATAACTTCGGCGACAAAGTCTCGGATTCACACTTAAAAGAAAAAAAAAATTGTCAAAGTTTGTCGCAAGCAAGGCGTCAACTTAGTGACGAAAAAATCTGTCGAGAAAAGAAATATTATTCTCAATAATACAGTTTGCTCAAATAGGTCACGAATTGCAAATTCGTAGGACCCCCACCCTCTACAGTATTTAGACATTGTCTAAACTTTTTGCGAAGATGGACGAATGCAAATGTTTATTCCGCAAATTCTTTAAGTTCAAGTCGGAAAAACAGACGAAAATATTAGAGCAACAAACAATATTCCAGATGCAGTTATAGGAGGAAACTTTCAATAGAGAAATGCATTTCTAACAGAAATGGAACAGATGCATAGGGAGTTTCAAAACAAAATTCTGGATATAACTGAGAAGAGGAAAGAGAACAATATACAAAATTATTCTTTCCCAGAGAATACAATATGGAATTCAATTGAAATATTCACGTACAGTCCAGATGAAGAGATAACGTTTGTGGAGTATTATAAAAATATACGGACGTGTATAACGAGGACTGCCACTCAAAACGGAATAGTCTCTCATTGGCAGGATGTAACGATCCTGTGAACAAAGGAATTAATGAAGGAATGGAAAGCATAAAAATAATAATAATAATAATAATAATAATAATAATAATAATAATAATAATTATTATTATTATTATTATTATTATTATTATTATTATTATTATTATTATTATCATTATTATTACTAATTTTATGATTATAATGATATCACATTAGTGCCTTCAAATAAAATTTGTTGGGAAATAGTGTCCTTATTCCACCGACTATTGGATGCTTCAAAGAAGTATGTGATTCCTTTCTGTGTTTCACAAAATACATTTGAGGGCCTACTTTCTATAATATATTCCTATTTAACAGTGTCGTTAGATTTGGACAAGGCGTATGAAACTCAATCTGGATGAAAAATCTACTTTCCAGTTCAGGTCGATGTCCAGCTTTGCCCAAAATTGCTCATAGAAGAATAACCGAATTTACGAATGTGATAGTCACTATATCCACAGGCTTATCCCTTGGTGCCTCTCTGTCGATCTTTGAATCTCTTAGAAAATCGCCTGTTCTCGAATCTGCAGTCATCTTCCTTCTAATTGATATCCAAGTTATATAAATACTGCTAACAAGATCCCTAGGTATTCAAAATGGTTTGAAACTTTTCGCACCCACATTGATTATACAGCTGAACATTTACATTATCGACGTTGACATGGAAATATGGTAATGGAACTGGTCATATTAAGAGTTTCTTGAGGAAACCGCGTGCATTCATTGACAACATATTCAGAACTACGGTCATATTTATAAATCATTTCCTTTAAAATACTTTCTCAGAACATAGGTTTTTCAAGTTCAGTAGGTATTTTCGTTCTTTCCAGTACTGATGGACATTTCCTTCTTTGTCTTTTTAATCAATTTTTTTAATTAAGTGTAGAATATCAACATCTTGGTTATATTATTATTGCTCCTTCATGTTACTTGGGATGTTGCCATTTTTGTTGATGCTGCTGAATTTCCTCAAATGACTTGCTTCCTGTTACATGGCAAAGTGCTTTGTTAATGATTCTGTAAACCCGTCCACAATATTCAAAGATAGTCTTCGACAAGATCCATAGCATTCACTTGCACCATTCCATTTGTAACTATTGATCTGAGGAAGAGGTTGTATACAGCCGGCAATTTATATATTTTTAATGTGTTTGGCGCCGTGGCATCCCTTTGAATATCTTGATCTGACGAAGCTTTTTAAGACCATGTTTTCAAATAAATGTTTTAGTTTTGTAGCAAATTTCCGCTGTTGGTCGAAACTACCGAAAGTGCAGTCTATTCTATTTTCAATTTCCTTATTTCCCATATTAAAATTATTATAATTGATCCATATAATGATGTATTTGAAGTATTAGTATCTACTAATTCAATAATTTCACTCTGTGAAGGATTCAGTGTATGTGGCATAGCTGATTTCATTTCAATTTCTTTTTTTAGTCTTTCATCCCAAGCAAATCGGGAATGACACTTGTACGCGGCGAGAATAAAAGTGAGAGAAACTCTGAGTATAAATATGAGCGTGATTGAAGAAAATGGATGACATTTGACGTTGCATTTAAATATTTGTAGATTGCATTTACCAGAGAAGCAAGTAAACGGAAAAGTTGTTCCACTGACGGGAAGCTCGAAAAAAGAAACTGCTGGAATAGAAGTGAAAGTTTCATTTAACTACTTCAACAGTAAACGGGTGGGACCTAGATGCAAATATAGTTGTACGCTTGCATTTATGTAGTCGGGGAACCAAGGTAGTGGTGGGACTCGTCTGAGCAGTTGCCATGAAAATATTTCTAAAAAATACAAAGAAAAGTCTAGCCTAGTCGGTGAGAATGTCTCCGAAGACAAGATGACATACGAGAATCGATTACATTAGAGATCCTTCTTTGGATTTTGTCAAGAACCACGCGATGAATTGCAGGCAAGATATAGTAGGAGTATTCAAAGCACGAGCCAATGTTCTAGCACGCACACAATGACTCAACATCTTTGCAATAGAAGCAGTTATAAAGTTTTTTTTTCTAAATCATATTAGTTTTTGCATATATAGGATACATTAATATTTTTCTGGAAGTAATTATTTTAAAAAGCAATCGTAATTTTTTTTTATGTAAGCTCAAATAGAGTTGTTTCGAAAATTATAAAACCATTGACATCATCCTCCCTTACGTCGTACTCCATTAATAGGAGGAGGTTCCACTCCCTAGACTTTTTAGTTTGTGGAATCGGATGACGGGAATTTGTTTCACTGATTATTATGATCTCTTCCTCTTTAAGTTCAGGTTAACTCTGCATATCCTCATAATATGAACTTATTTTGTTTTAACTTCTTATTGCGACATCACGTAAAAACATTGGTTCAGCACGAACAGTTTAGTTAAGCATTATTGAGTCTGATCAGTAACTCGATGCATGACCACTTGTAAATTCCAAGTGCTGTAAACTTGGATCTGCGGGTCGTGTAATGGAAGTGGGAATTGGAGAGGGGAATTCTAAATTAATTAGGACTTTTCTCGGTAAATCATTATTACCTTCAAAAAATTCTTAGACTAAAAATATTTCCTGGATTTGAGTAACCAGAAGAAAAAGTTAATAAACGGTAAATAACAAATAATTCAATCTATTTACAACAACTTCGATCATTAATTCTTTATCTTGTGTTGATCTTGGGCATCGTATTAAGCGAATTATAATATAAAATATATAACATATAAAAACCTCTATGACGAAAAATAAACCTGGTAAATAAATTTTAGGTTTATTTTTCGTATATTTTGACGCTTGTTATTGTAGATTGATTGAGTTATTTGTTATTTCGGTTTCGACAAGTGTAAACAAACTTGATCAGGATGCATGGGTTCTCTAGTTAATGATCGAGTTCGTTGCCTGGTAGAAAATCTAACAGAATGCTTTTATTTTCAAATTTATAATCATGGAGGTGCTATACATTATTAAACAAAATATTTTCTTGACATATTACTGGTCATATAATTGAGAAATATCGTACCTCTTACATTTTCAACACAAAGCGGATGTTGTCCGATCGACAATTCAAACCGTGCTGCATAAATAGGTTTTTCTGAGCATCAGCTCCACTGATACATCCGCCTTAAAGAAAACAAAATGAACCATATATTATGACGTATCAGAGCCACAAAATCTTAATTTCAAAGCGATTGACGGCTATATATACACAAATTCAAACAGACCCGAAACAGACCAGTGGTTCATATCAACACCGGCGCGCTGAGAGGGAGGGGGTAGGGAGTGAGAGACACGGCACAAATATCAGTGTATGATATCAACACAGAAAGGAACGCCCCCAAAGATGACAGCCAATACCAAGGTCTATTTCACTTCTAATATCATCACTCACTATGCATATTGACATAACAACATCAACAGATAGCCGTTATCAATTTTGTATATACGTAAATAAATTATACAATTATTTACCTCTATTCAATATATTCGTTTACTCGACCATTGTATATACAAGGCGGAGACGAAATTAACCCCCACAACAGTAACAACAAGTTACTGTCTTACAGGTTACACATTTCCTCCTTCGCAACACAAACAAATGTATTTTGTCTTTTAAAGGGACTACTAAAATTCGTTTCAAAAGATTTAATTGCAAAAAAAACCCCAATGATCTGATGTATACAATAAGTAATATAACCTAAATTCAAATTTCCTCAGCTGGAAGTTCATTTTATATTATGAACTATGCATGACATTCTATATATCAAATCATAAGTAAAATAGTCTACAGTATTCAAATAACAGGAAAGTTTGAAACGCTTTTCTTTCGATGGTATTTCAATATATTTAAAAGTTGAACAGCCAACATATCTTCACATTTATGTGGATTTTATCCGAAGTGTCTGCAAAAAAACGCTAATAAATAAGTTTGTTTCCGCAGCAGTAGCATACCCATTTCGCCGCGGGAAAATATTTACATTTAGAGAAACGATAATTAATGCTATTAATAAAATTAACACATGTTTCGTTTAGATTTTCTTTTTAATCATTTTATTCTTTGTATTTCTGGATAGATTTAGAGAAACATCAAATGCAAATATAATACGAAAATTCAATAAATATAATATACAATTATATTTCATGCCGAGACACGTGTTAAAATCTTTTCCAGTATATTTATCGAATTTAGCACGATTTCTCCTGATATGGACTCATAAAAACGACTCATTTTTAATACTCTCTTTATAACATCATTATTCAGAGGTAAAATTGAAATAAAAAAAAGGTTCTATTCGCAAGAATACTTAAAATGGCCGACATCCAAGCAAAATGTGACGGCTGGTAAATCTGGCTAATATATTTTAAAATCAGTGAAAAAATATGCTATTTCATTGAGTGGAAATCGAAATTTGAATTTAACTTGAAAGAGTATAAATATAAATGAAGTTCAGACATTGAATTGAAATTGAATATATATATATATATATATATATATATATATATATATATATATATATATATATATATATATATATATATATACATATATATATATATATATATACAAACACACACATATATATGCATACATACATACACATACATACATCATATATACGTATATATATATGTATATATTGAATATATATATACACAAACACACACATATATATCCATGTATACATCATATATACATATATATATATATATGTACATTTTGAATATATATATATATATATATATATATATATATATATATATATATATATATATATATATATATATACACATACGTAAAACTTTAACAATAATCGAAGTATTAATAATAAAAATGAGAATGCGAACATACAGTAAGATCAACTCTGAATACGGTGACAATGTGATTACCGTGCTTGAAAGAATAAAAAAATATTTTTCTCTAAGTATTACATATGTAAAATCATCCATGATAATTGATAATAGAATAGGCCAAACCGATGACATATTTACAAAATTCAGTCTATACTCCCTTTATCACCAAACGAGAAAATACATATACTAGCAAAAGTAAAACGCTTCTTGTCAGTCGTCTTTAATAAAACCTTCCCAAATGCACAATTATATATATATATATATATATATATATATATATATATATATATATATATATATATATATATATATATATATATATATATAAATATAAATCGATTTCGCTGCAACAAGCTACTTCCTGGGTGTGCAAGTTTTAGAGAATTTTCTAAGGAACAAATATAAAAGAAATGTAATCACTAAGACAGTAGAAATCGATTGACATTGCATTAAATTATTATTTTTTAATACTAATATTATATGAAAATCACGGAGGATGGATATTGCTCCACTAGCAAGAAATTCAAGAAAAGAAGATGTTAGCATAGAACTTGCGGTTACATTTAGCCAACAAATCTGCAAATCGGTGAGGCCTCCATGCTAGTGTTGCACTACGTTTAAATTCAAAAATCTAGGTTCCATAACAAGGAGCTCCTCCGAACAGTTGCCACGCATCCATGTATGTATTTATAGAAAATGCACAGGGAGCCCACTTTACTGCGGTAGGAATGTGATTGTAGTTGTGACGTCAGATCAGGAACATTATCATTGCTGATTCTCATTTGGATTTTATCAAGTATCTCTAGATATATTTCCGGTGAACTTGACAATATTTGGCAGCAGTATTGCACTCATGGTCGATTGGAAGATTGTAAGTATGTTTAAAATCAGTAGGTTCAATATATCAGCCCATTTCATGTTTTTTCATGTACAGCCGGAGATGTCGCAACGTGTGACTCTCGTAAAGGTTGGCATCAGCCATGCTGATGGAAACCAGAAAGTAGTCTTTTACATGGTTAATAGTGTGCAGTTTACTTTTGGAGTCGTTAAAATTAACACGCCATCATTCACTGGAGGTAATAACAAACCGACTTTTGTTTTGGCACCAGCCACTAATTTGACTTTATCGGACCGATCAGATTTACTGTCGAGACAGGAGCAAATATTTGTGTCATCAGCATAGATAGCATATTGAGAGCTGATGCCATCGAGAAAGTCGTTATTAAAAAATAAAATAGGGCCAAGGAAAGAACCGTGGGGAATGCCTGCTAAAGTGCAATAGGATCTAGAACAGTAGATCGATCAGTTCAGATCGAACATTTGGCCGGAAACACTGTCACGTTTCAACTTGCAAATAAAACGTCCATTGAGCAGTCTTGAAATAATGTGAATCAGATGTATGGTTATCCGCGTATTTTTTTCTTAAATAAATTTTGTTAAAACCGCTACTCGGTACAGCACTTTCGGATGAGAGTTAATGACAGTGTACGGTGTCATTCGACACTCCCGTAATTTCTTAGAAGTTGTTCATACTTCATATGCCTTTAATCGGAGAAATCAAGACGAAATCAGATAATTATTCTTCTCTGGACCTTAGGAACCTCGACTTCATCATCCAATTTAGAAATGATATTCGACATATAAAATGCTCTGAAAACATTCTAGAAGAAATACTCTCTGAAAAATATTTCTACAATAATATAAGTGCAGACATCGATTTTGAATATATTGCAACTTTCCAAAAAATGATGAAGAACTAAAATATCTTCTAGAGTAGAATAATTCTTCATTACATATAAAGGGAATATATATTCCAGAGGTGAAACATACAATTCAGTGCGAGATTTCTACAGGAAATTTGCGGCCTTTTATTTGGAAAATTCCCTGTAGAAAACTCGTTGACACGCTGCACGCAATATCAGACCAAATTATAAAAACGAAATGGAGGTTAATTATTAAAGATTGTCTACTCCGGAATAAAAATAGGATGCTAAAGATTGGTTATGTCATTGCTTTCCATGTTAAATGCCTAAATCAGCCTCCACATTTTTCACGTTCTTGATACTCGAATTGACCGTGTCATATCCAAGATCTCCGGACAATTCCCTCCCTTTCATGAATATTACTGTCTCCTCACTTGCATTGATAGGTTCACTTGCTGGCTTGACATTATTCCTTTACTGATATCAGCGCGAAATCAGTTGCACAGTGTTTCATATCTGGTTGGGTTGGCAGATTTCGTATCTCCACGACCATCACCTTCTACCAGGAGAGTAATAAAAGGAAATGAACTGCTCTTGGATTCTGCATCATTTCTAGATATGTTGAAATTGAAGATGTCTCAAGTAACATCCCCATCTGCTAGACAATCAATCCATGTAACATATGTACCAGAATCACTCAAATCTTTAACTTTGTGCTAGTAGAAGACAATGCAACAAACATCTTTATATCCAGTTTAAGGAGATTTTGCAAAGCAGGAAATGTATTAAGAAACGCTTTACAGTTCTGGTTAATAATAAACAAGAGAATATTCTATTAACCAACCAAAATCGGAACATGTAGAAAGTATTGTTGATAGTTCATTAGAAATTAATTAGAAATGAAGCAGGTCATATTAGATGTCATGAGAAACTATGTGCGTAACTAATATAATAAAAATTATCTTTCTTAATTTTATTGCTCAACTGTCTCGCTTGAAAGGGAAAACTGTAGTGACATTAAACATAGTAGCAGTAGCAGCCCTAAAATAAAATTCATATCAGCAACAGCTCTCAAGTAATAAACCCCGTGTACTCGAAGCCGCTCACTATTCCGCGTTTTTCCTCTTTCGAACTAGTGTCATAGCTTTCCAGACTGAAGGTCTTTGAAAGCTGCACCAATAGAACACACCAACAAAGTTCCCACTATAACGTGTTGATAAACATTTCGTTTTGTATACAATTTACGTCTAAAAAGAGTCTGTTGTTTTAAACTTTCCTTTTGTTAATTTTTCTAATAAATGTTATTTTTCATTGCAAATCAGCTGGACAGTTATTTTATGCAAGTACTCTTTTTCACCACCGTTATTTCATGTACCTTAAATTTTCCCCTTAATAAACCTTACGCATTTAATTACTGAAGTAGCTAATCACTAAAATCGTATATTTGGATTTATATTACCACACAAAACTTTAACAAAACCGAAATAGTTCACATGAAAAAATAGTGGAGCTAGGTGACTGACTGACTCAGAGTATATGTGCTACGGCAAATTATTGAACTGAAAGCATTATTTAGAATTATGTTACATGTAAGTTCGAATGACTCCTATTTAGGAAAAAATAAAACGGGACCCCTCCCATCAAGAATAAAGGAATTCTAGTGTCCCACGGGCCCAACGAATGATCTCAGTACGCACTTTTTAAAAATCTATTTTTTATTGTTTATTCTAGGCAAGACTAGAATTTTCTTCGTGATTTGGAATGATGTCTCTTCCCCTTAAGTCACGCAAGGGTGGGTGAAATATTATTAGAGGATGCCTAGATTTGAAATCTAACACTCCCCATGTTCACTCACACTAGTTCAGACACACACTCTCTCACTCTTTCTATCCCACTCTCAATATTCAAGTCTTTCACTCTTTATCACATTCTTTCACTCTCCCTCAACGACAGATCCAGTTAAATAGTCCCTTCTTAAAGAAATTACTTCCTTCCCCATTAATCGACGAACAAATCTAAACTGTATACGATAAAGTCATCCCGATAATTAATTGAATCAAATAAAATATAAAAGCCCAGACAGTTTTGGTTGAGAAGCTGAAGAGTAAATTGAGTTAAACAGTTAATAAGAGATTAAAATAAACAATGTAAATAAGAGATTGATAAAAGTAAAAAGCAAACAAACAAAAAGAGACTTGCGTGTACCGATCATGTGTCAAGTCAATGAGAGTCTAGAATTTCCTTCGTGATTTAGAATGGCTTCTCTTCACCTTAAGTCCACGCTGATATAAGTGAAGTCACACTCTCTCTTTCAGGTTCTCTCCCTATCTCTCTTCCACTAACTTTTACACTCTTTCACAATAGGGATTAAAATAAACTCTAAAAATGAGAGATTACTAAATGTTTTTAAAAATATATGCGGGTACATATTAATTGCCAGTTTATTGCGAGACTAAACCTCGTGATTTTGTGTGTGTATATATATATATATATATATATATATATATATATATATATATATATATATATATATATATATATATATATATATATATATATATATATATATATATATATATATATATATATATATATAAGGTAGCGGCTCGGATCTAAATATAACTACCTACTATGGCGGCTAGCCAATCTCTGTTGCAGAAACCTGTTCATGTGCATCTGAGATTGTTCAAGAACCATAGAGACAACTTGCGGTTTATACTTCAGCTATAAGGAACGGAGATTTGGGATTATTTTTTCTGGAACAGAACACATGATATGGCTATGAATTTTACTCTTTTCCCCACACCTACGTGTAAATAGCCGGTTAGGGAGTGCGCAATAGCCTTGGATGACGACTTGTCTAGAAGAAACACAGCTTTGAATTCAAAGCATGCGGATAGCAGTTTGGAAAACTTGTAGCACGCACTTTTCGGTATTCGGTTCTTTTTAAAATGCATCTTTAGTTCTGCAGAAACCATCAGGACGATAATCAAATATACCTTGGTATTTCTCTGGCTCTTCGCTTCTAAGAACTGATCTGACTTTTCTTCATATTTCGAAAACGGTAATATTGTTGCTGACCTTCTAGTCAAGCACAAGTCCTATCGTATCACGGGAAGAATGTTTTGCTTAATCCTATCGTTCTTAAAATATCGTGAATAGATTATCATATTAAATGAGCATGCTTCCGTATCGTTTCATATAAATACGGGTCATTCACGGCTGTATAAATTCTGATCTTCATCAATGAACACCCTGAAAATCTCAGTTCCCAACGAGGCATGTATGCAGATGACACAACCATGTCCTCCTGTCTTATTAGGAAATCCGACAAACGCGACAAAACAAACCTGGTAACTGTTCATGTGCAGTGGTTAACTGGTGCAAGAAATTATTTATTATTATTATTTTTTTATTTTAACGCCTCCAATATGAATCTGGTCTCATTTAATCACCACAGACAATCTTTTCTAGTTGACATCATCGTGACTGATGCTAAAGCCGAGGAGATCAGCACTCTACGCATTCTTGGTTCCACGGTTTTCACACACATGAAGTGGAGCGGCTATATCGAACAATAGCTGCATCTACTGCAAGGAAATTTGGATCACTGTTTCGTGGCGGAATATTATTCTCTCTCAGTCCTTACTGGACATTTACAAATGTAAGAAAATAATCTAAAATAATAATAATAAATAATGCTAAGTTAAAATAATAATAGTAGTAAAAAATGATGGAAGTGGAAAAAAATAAATAATAATTTACAATATTGATAACTGAAGCAGTGTTAGGCTACTACTGTATCAGTTACCAATATTGTAGTCACCACACTATGAACCTTTCGAAAAATAACTACTACTATTATTATCACTTCATATCCTTCCCCAACGTTATTTGCACTGATTTTTACCATTTTCATTATTTATTTATTACCATTCATTGACATTATTTATTACGACTTCCATTATGGATTTATTACCACTTCCCTTATTTTTTTCATTATCAGTCCAATTATATATGTATTACTACATCCGTCATTATCATTAATGTTATTATTTAATTTTCCACTTCCATCATTATCTTTATTTCTTATTACTATTATTATTTTATTTAAGCATTATATATTATTATTATTATTTTAATTTAACATTAATTATTATTCATTATTATCATTATCGGTTATTAATTATTATTTCTGTTATTATTATTATTATTTTACTACTGTCATTATCATTATTATTTATTGCTAGTATATTATTATCATTATTAATATTCATTACTACAACAGTTATTGCCACTTCATATCCCCCCGAAACAACATTTCTACTGCTTTTAATAATTGCCATTGTTCACATTATTGTAATTATTATTTTATTTTTACTGTTTCCACCACCAATTTTATGTTGTTAAATCTATTACCATAATTATCATTATCTTTGTCACATTTTCCCACATACATTCCTTGTTCATCAACATTAGAGCTAAATTTTCCGTTAACACATTAATAAATATTATTACCAATTAGAATATCAAGCATTAGGACTATCAATATAATTGCAATCGTCTATAATACACAA
The DNA here is from genome assembly GCA_964036315.1 of Acanthosepion esculentum. Lineage (NCBI taxonomy): Eukaryota > Metazoa > Mollusca > Cephalopoda > Sepiida > Sepiidae > Acanthosepion > Acanthosepion esculentum. The sequence goes on along the minus strand of OZ038482.1, from coordinate 31,144,465 downwards.
GCAATCAGCGTTAAAATTAAAAACCATCATCACCGCCATATTCACATACAGAAACCTTTAAGCAATGTGATGACGTAGTGACCAGACAAATAGAACTATATCTGCACGTATACATGTGTGTATTGGTGTATGAAGAAGTCTAATTCCATATGACGAGACAGACGACCGAACTGAATAGAGCCAAGAACACCACAGCCATTCTTGTGGAAAGAACTTCGCTACACACAGTCTCAACACGGAAATAGGATTACAATTGCATATGTATGTGTGGTCGAACAACTGGATATATGTCTGTGCCTGGTCTTGAAATAAATGGCATAAGAAAAAAGTAAAACGCTAAACATTTCTTAGTTCAAGTGTCTCCTGTTTTGAAATGTCTATCGTCCGCTATTCATATGTATATATATATATATATATATATATACATATATATAAAAGGCTCAAACACTAATATTCCATGGCTACAATGTATCACATTGGAATCGCAATCACGATCCAATTCATCAAACATACAAATTCAATTTTTTAATCCGTGTGGACCTAAAAATTCAATTTTTGAATTGTACGTCTGATGAATTGGATCGTGATTGCAATTCCGATGTGATAAATTGTAGCCATGGAATATTAGTTTTTGGGCCTTTTAGATTATATTCTTACTCTGTCCTGGACATTGACTTATTGGGAATTTGTATATATATATATATATATATATATATATATATATATATATATATATATATATGATGAAAATGTGGCAAAGACAAAGCAAAATCCGAATATGTGAGTTTACTGTTTTTATTTTGTTTTTGTTTTTGTTATTCTGTCGACGTCAGACGTTTCGGTCAAATAGACCTTCTTCAGGACATGGTTAATAGAGACATATTTATATTAGATTTAAGTTAGATGAAGAGACGATATATACAGGACTGGTCAGAAACATAAAAACTGAAATTCTAAAGTCAGAGTATTCTTTCTTGGACTCGGGTACGCTTGCGTCGCGTGAGCGGCGCTACGAAAACCTGTTCACAGGGAAAATATTGTATCCTAAGTGGAAGGTGGGGGAACTTATTTAAAACTATAGCTTATCGGTACGTTTGTCAAGCATTAACCTTGCGACGACTACTACTACATCAAAGGTGGAGAGAGGCACACTTTCAGCTGTCCCTGATAATCCTATTGGCCGCATCTTTCTACCGAATAACCCTCTGACCGAACACATCTCCAACAATCTAAACGCGCTAAAAATTAAAACTACTACATTACCCACTAAAACTATCCGTAGTATATTGAATAATACCAGCAGACAGCATATTACATCCGATGCTTGGGTCTATCAGGTGCCTTGCAGAGACTGCAACTTGAGTTATGTAGGCAAGACAGGTAGATCATTGAAATCTCGCATTTCCGAACATAAACGTGATATTGGCCTCGGTAATATAAGCAGTGCTTTAGTTGTACACATAGCCAAATCTGATCACAATTTTGATTTCTACTCTGTGAAGATTTTAAAATATATCCACAATAGAAACCTTAGGACTCCAAGAAAGAATACTCTGACTTTAGAATTTCAGTTTTTCTGCTTCTGACCAGTCCTGTATATATCGTCTCTTCATCTAACTTAAATCTAATATAAATATGTCTCTATTAACCATGTCCTGAAGAAGGTCTATTTGACCGAAACGTCTGACGTCGACAGAATAACAAAAACAAAAACAAAAACAAAATAAAAACAGTAAACTCACATATTCGGATTTTGTTTTGTCTTTTCCACATTTTCATCATACCGTCGGATCTACATCCACACATTTGCTTATATATATATATATATATATATATATATATATATATATATATATATATATATATATATATATCATATTTGATTATACGGTTCATTTATGAACCCCTATAGGTTACCTTGTACCCGAATTATGCATATACATAAGACGAGGCCTGCAGTTCACGCAATCGAAACGTTAACGATTAAAAAACAGTAAGTAAATATTGTGTGTTTGTTTAATATAAAGATACAAAGAAATATGTGGA
>OZ038482.1:31119919-31137419 GCA_964036315.1 Acanthosepion esculentum | reverse complement strand
TAAAATTTATTTTCCAAGAAAATATATTTCTCTTGGTCCATCTGGTTACATCTCTAGTTACAATATTATTAGGTTTCTTTTATTTTTAATACAATTTTTGAGGGATATATTTAGATTGGTACAAAGTAACAGAGGTGTTTCGAGGATTATGAAAATATTATATGTATGTTTTCCTCAGTTTCTTCTTTAACTAATTTTATAATATTTTAAACTAAATATAGCTTAAATATAAATTTAAAATAGGTAATTTTTAATTTTCAATTTTATCGTAAAATTTAATATTAATTAGTTACAATGATGTATATTTCAGCCTAACCGTAAATTTTAAGCGTTAATAATTATAACCAAGGTACGTTGTTAACTTTTTGAATTCTCATATACTTGGATTTTCTATTGGATATTGTAGATTATATAACAGCACTTCGTCTATCGGGCTGTGTTTGGCCGATTTGAACATTTTAAGTCGCTTTATTCTATATTCAAAATTTTCACTTGATAAAGACACCTGAAGTGTTGAAAGGAAATAGCTATTTTTGTACTGATTTTATGAAATATTTATGTTATAATTTTCGAATAAGTTTTATTTGATCTACTCTGTATTGAGCACTCTTTTAAGAATAGAAGTTTTTGGTTATTGGAATGTATTCCGTTTACGCCAATCCTATTCTTGGTATATATATATATATATATATATATGTATGCCATATGTAAAAAATCCTTTCATTGAAAGCCGATTTGATTATGCATTTTTCCTTTTTACGCTTCATCTGATCACAAAACTTTTAATTACATTTAGTTTCAATGAAACGTTTTTCCATTTGTCAAATATCTTTAAACAACTTTCGGGTTACTGTATCCTATTTGTTATGGGAACTTATCCATAATATTAATTGACTGTTCTGAGCCTCATAAATACTGCGCCTCAAGAGGGAGCAGCTAGACACAGAGTCAGTGAGCTAACGTTCAAAGGAGCCATTAAACTGCAAACAGAACTGTTCAGCCATAATACTTCACTATACCACAAAAGATGGAAATGCATGAACCTTACAAAAAAGGACAACGAAGATTACATAAATTTCGCGTCCATTGTCAACTGATATTGTGACGACTTCAAATTATCAGAACTCAACGCGGACAATTTCAAATGCTTAATTTAATTCCAAGGTCTGCTCTCAACCAAAGACCCGGAAATGAGACGCAGAATCCTTACTAAATTGGAAAGTTAAACTGATTTGACATTTCAAAAGCTAGCCGAAGACTGCCAGAGATGCATCAGTGTGAAGAAAGGCACAAAAGACATAGAATAAGCTGGCATAGCACACATACATAAAGTGTGAAGACAAACCAACTTACCCTCCCCACAAACAAACCAAACCGATTTCCCCCCTCAAGAACAGGTAAAACAAAATTTCCTAACTCTAACAAACAATATTAAAAAAAAATTACCACCCAGTCCATGCTATCGCTGTGGGACTTGTCATTGGTTTAAAGACTGTACATATCGTTTCAAAACTTGTCTCTCATGTAAAAAATATAGGCCACAAAAGTTCTCAATGTTGGAATGGAAGAGAAAATAAAAGCAGAATAACAATCACGAGCACTGACCAAGCAGATGAGACTAACATAAGAAAATACGTACAAGTTGAAATGCAAAATAGAAAAGTCAGGCTACAGCTGGATTCTGGCTCAGACTTAACGATTATAAACCTAAAAACATGGATAAAACTGAACAAACCTGCCATGTTAAAACGGATAAAATTGCTAGATCAGTTACGGGGAGAAAGATAAAATTCGAGGGTTAAGTAATTACTAATGTAACATTTAATGGAATGATGAAAACACTAAAAATGTAGTTTTAAGAAATACCGAAAACATATTCGGAAAGGACTGGATGCAAACATTCGAACTGTGGGATCTACCTATAAGTACCTACTTCCAAAATATAAAAAGCTTACCAACCGAGGCAGAAAAATTAAAAGAAAAACTAAAAACGAGTTTCCCCGAAGTATTTTCAGCAGGCCTAGGAAGATGTAAGAAAATGGGAGCTAATATCGAAATTAACGAAAATGTTTCCTCCTATTTTCAAGAAAAAAAGGTAAGTACCGTTTGCGTCAATTTAAAAAATTGATCAAGAATTAACCAGACTCGAAAACACTGTCATATTGACAAAACTAGAATACAGTAAATTGGCCGCACCGACGGTCTATCTCAAAAAGAAATCAGGTGAAATTCGAGTTTGCGCTGATTTTTCAACAGGATTGAACTCAGCAATAAAGGACTATCACTATCCTCTACCCAGTCCAGAAGAAGTATTCACTAAATTAAATGGCGGAAAATATTTTTCAAAAATTGATTTAAGTGAGGCGTACCTGCAAATTCCAGTCAATGAAGAAAGTTCAAAACTACTATGCATAAACACACACAAAAAACTGTACAGTTACCAAAGTTTACCTTTTGGAATTAAGGTCGCGCCGGCTATATTCCAACAGACAATGAATACGATGCTTGCCGGACTAGATTACACAATTGCATACCTGGATGACGTATTGATTTATAGCGAAAGCGTTGAATAACACAGAGAACATGTACAGGAAGTATTTAAAAGAATACAAATCTATGGATTCGAAGTAAAAAAAATAAGTGCGATTTTTTCATGAAGGATATCAAATACCTTGGCCATATAATAGATCAAGAATGTAGACGACCAGACACTGAAAGGTCAACAGCAATTAAAAAAATGCCAGTTCCTAAAAACATAACAGAACTACAAAGTTTTCTAGGATTAGTAAGTTACTACCAGGAATCCATACGTCACATGCATAAACTTCGCGCACAACTGAACGAGCTGCTAAAGAAAGAAACAGCTTGGCACTGGACAGATCAATGCCAAAAAGCATTTGGCGAAATAATCAAAATGTTAACTTCAGATTTATTTTTGGCACACTACGATCCAAGACTAGACATTATTGTAGCAAGTGACGCTAGTACCTACGGAGTCGGAGCGTGTATATTACATAAAATGTCAGATGGGTCAATAAAAACCATCGCACATGTTTCTCGAACCTTATAACCAGCGGAGAAAAATTATTCACAAAGAGAGAAAGAAGCTCTAGGAATTACCTTCACAGTCACGAGCTTTCATAGGCACATCTATGGTAGACAATTTACTCTGCAGACGGATCACAAACCGTTACTATCAATTTTTGGTTCGAAATAAAGTCTACTGGTTTGCACTGCAAATAGGTTACTCAGATGGGGAGCAATTCGTTTGAACTATAATTTCAGATTGGAATATTTACCAACGAAAAAGATCAGGCATGCGGATGGTCTGTCGAGACTTATACCAACAAAGACAGAGCCATTGGAAGATAGGTTTATTCGCAGCCTTAAGAAACGAAGAAGATATCATGACAGTACTATGTTGTACAGTTAGAAACCTCCCATCCACATTGAAAGACATAAAAAAATGAAGCCAAAAACGACTAATTTATTAATGAAACAAAAGCAAAAATAGAAGAAAAAAATGAGCAAATTCCGGACACTTTTCTCTATGCGACAATGTGTTACTTTACAACGAAAGGGTTGTAATTACCAAAACATTATAAAAGCGGATCTTAAAGGACTTCCACAGGGGACATCCTGGTAAAAATAGAATGAAGTCTCTAATGCGAAGCTATGTATATTGGAAGAATATGGACCAGGATATTACTCAGGTAGTGGAATTGTGCAAGGGTTGTAATTTAGCAGCTAAAGCAACACCAATCATCCATAAGCCATGGCCAGAGACTGATCGTCCGTGGTCAAGAATACACGCAGATTATTCAGGACCAATTGACGGTTTCTGCTATTTATTCATAGTGGATAACTATAGTAAATGACCGGAGTTATTTCGTTGTAAAAATCCTACTTCAAAAATGTCCATAAATTGCCTCCACGAACTATTCGCACGGTTTGGTGAAGTGGATTGCCTAGTCACAGATAATGGAACGCAATTCACGTCAGCAGATTTCCAAGAGTTTTGCGAAATTTATCAAGGAAAACATATAAAATCCCGCAAGATCAAATGGGCAGGCGTAGAGATTCGTTGATACACTCAAAAGAGCGCTACGAAAAACCTACGATATGCCTACAGAGAAAGCATTACAGCAATTTCTTCAGGTATATCGAATTACGCCAAATAATGCTACACCATCAACTCTATCCCCAGTAGAAGTGATGTTTGCTAGAAAGATCAGATCTGCATTTGATAAATTGCTACGAAGTAAAACAGAACAAGTAACACAGTTCTATGCACCAAAAAGAAAATTTCTCCCAGGAGAAAAAGCTTTTTTTAAAGCCTATAAAATTAACACATCTTACTGGAAGCAATCACAACTGAGAAAAGAATTGGCAAGATCGTTTACATAGTTCAGGGACAAAAATCCTCACACAGGAGACACGTAAAGCAAATAAGGAAAAGACTGTTACAGGACGCTAACGGTCCACCTCAAGAAGAGGTAATGTACACAATTTTCGATACGTTTGATATAAAAAGACCGCAAACAATGCCAGAACCAAGAAAATCGTCTCGAAAAAGAAAATTTACGGAACATTTGTAAATAGATCCAAAGAAAAAACGATATTAAAAACCACTGCTACGCAAAAGTTTCGGAATGGGGTGCTAAGGGAACTTAGTCATAATATTAATAGACTGTTCCGTACCTCATAAATACTGCGCCTCAAGCAGAGCAAGACACAGAGTCAGTGAGTCAGGGAGTCGGCCAGTGTGAGTCAGTCAGTCACAGACAGTCGCGTCAGACGATTACTGTAAGACATTGGAATAGGGATACTGGTCGAGACAACATAGTTCTCTCTAACCTAACCTGATTGTTATTACTAACACTTCTACTTCTTTTGTACATATTCTGTTTGTAATATATCTGTGTTATTCCAAACCTGTGTTCGAGTTATTCTTCATTGGATCTACCTTGGACCATCACTGTGTTACAAGGAACCTGGACCATAACACTATTTTAAACATTCATACGTACACATATATATATATATATATATATATATATATATATATATATATATATATATATATATATATATATATATTGTCATCCGCAGACAGACTGTTTAACTCATCAGTGTGGCTAGACGTCCGTTTGCCCCCCCTCTCTCTCTATATATATATATATGAGAAAATATATATATATATATATATATATATATATATATATATATATATATATATATATATATACACATATAGATATATATATATATATATATATATATATACATATATATATATATATACATATATATATATACAGATATATATATATATATATATATATATATATATACAGATATATATATATATATATATATATATACAGATATATATATATATATATATACAGATATATATATATATATATACAGATATATATATATATATATATACAGATATATATATATATATATATAGAGAGAGAGAGAGAGAGAGAAAGAGAGAGAGAGAGAGAGAGAGGAAGACGCATTCACCGATGAATAAATTATTTCATGTGTAACATTCAATTATTTCATTTTGAGTTAAACTCCCATGTGACTGGTTTATTGGAGTGGGGAAAATTATAAGGTGGTGATTTCTATTTTAAAATTTATATCCGTGTGTACACCATATTATTAAATGCTAACGTTACCATCACCTGACACCTGCAAGCATAAAATTAATTTACTATTTAGATTTTTTGCATATTTTTATTTCAAATGTCTAAAAGATTTTAACAAAATAAATGGGAAAAAATTTGAGTAAACTTCTTTTACGTCTTATGTTTCCCATAGACTGATTAAGTCGCAGCGACATGATAGTAGATTATTTTTCTATATCAGTTTTCCATATCAGTGAGAAATTAAAAATTAATTATTAAGGAGCGAAAACAATAGAAAACTGAACACACGGGAAGACAGTAGATATCAACTAACATTAATGTAAATTCTTTAATTTTAATATTTTCTTGAAGGCATGAAACGGTAGTGTTACACAGGCGCGATGTGCTAGAAAAAAACTGTTAGCAGAGAATTTACGGTTACATCTATCCAATTAAACAATAAATTGATAAGACCTTGTTACCAAACTAATATAGGGTGACCCCAAAAAACGGGAACTTTTTAACAATCCAATAAAACCAAGAGTGATGGAAGACAAATATATAATTCATAGTAATTGAAACCTTAAAACATCCCAATTAAGAAACAATGATGGAATTTTAATTTTTTTTTAAATTATGCCCTGTAGATAGCGTCCTCCTGTACGAATGCATTTTTTAAATCTGCTGTTGAGACCCCTATTTACTGATGCAACATCTCAGCTGGGATATTGTAAATTTCATTCTTGTTACTAAAATGGCGAAATGTTTACTTGCTTAAGGTCACTGTCTCGCAGTGTTGCCACTTGCTCATGTCTGGCAATGCGCACTTCAAAAATTCCCGTTTTTCGGGGTCACCCTATACTACGATTGAATTCATAAAGTCGAAATGACATAGTGAAGAGATCATCCGAACAATAGGAGTGGAAATATTTATAGAAAAGTCAGGCGGAAGCGACATTACTGCTGTTGGAAAGTGATTGAAGGCGAGACTCAGGTTCAGGACTAGTAATATTGCTGATACTTCTTTGAATTTTATCAAGAATATCTAAATATATAAGAGGAGCACCCGGTAATATATGGCAGTAATATTCTGAGCGTGGATGAAATGTAGAATTATATATATGTAAGTTAGATTCTGAAGAGAAAAAAAATTGCATTTGAAAATTGCGAGATTCACCTTCCTACTCTTATCGTTAGACTGGACTGTATTGCATTGATGTTGATGTCTATATGAATGAAAAACTGAATTCAAAGCCACCTTGAAGAGGGATGACCTACATCAGAATATCGGGCTCATCAGACACAACGTCAAAAAATACAGTACCCGTGTAAATTTTATGGTTTACGGGAATTGTGATATCGAACCTTCATTGTCTTTTTTTATCATGTCAAGGTGATAATGTCACTAAGACGCAAGAGAGAACATTGTGGATTGCGTTGCATTTCAAACTTTCAAGATTTTATGTGGCAGTGAGGCAAGAAATCGGAAGAGATTTCCACACACGAGAAATAAAATATAACTTAATGTTACATTTATTTAGTTCAACAGTAAAACAGTTAGTCTTATTTTAAAATCTCCTTGCACTTTTAAATTCATGCAGTCGATGTACGAAGGCAGTAACACCTCGGAAAAATTATCCATGATAATATTTATAATTAGACCCAGGGAAGCCACGTCACAATAGTGAGAAAGTGACTGAAGTCGTAATGCCAAATTAGGATCTATTATATTGCTTATTCTTCTTTGTATATTGATTAAACAATGAACATGATCTCTGCCAAATATGACATATACAGACGGTAATGTATATGTTAAATTTTTTCTCATTCCCTTTGGAAGAATTAAAAAAAAAAGAATTTAGAGAGTCAAAGATTATTTGTTTAAGCTTACTGAATAAAAAGGATAAATTTCTTAAAGGCAATTTTCATTACACATAAGCTTAGATTAATCAAATTAATTAAATACGAATTATATAATGTGAGACGTGAAGAAGTTTGTAAAAGACAATGCGTTGAATCAAACCATTTTTTTCCAAATTAATCTCGTCATTTTCATTGATTAATCGAACTGAATAAATTTCCACAGGGCTAAAGAGTAAAATAATCTATTGATCACTAGCAAAGATAGAGAATTAAAATTAAAAAATTTTTCGCAGTTTTACTGAAAGTTTTTTTTTTGCGTTGTCTAAAATGTACTTTCGGCTTAAGTTAAATTAATAATAAATTAATATTAATTACTTAATATTATCGTCGCCATCCCGAGAATGAATATTTCATACATAACACTGATTTCAACTATGTACGTTGTTAATTACTCTCTGCAGATTCATATGTGGCACTATGCCTTTGTCTTAATACGTGCGAATCCTCGTTCATTTTCTCACTTAAGCGTATTTAATATCTGTCTGACACACGTATCTTTCCTTCGAGCGCTAATCACGTATTCACATACTGAAATATCCAGTGCCATCATCAGAGATCCGGCCGTGTAATTGGTGGTCGAGATTCCATGTTTCAGGTCAAACCGTCGATGCACATGATTAAGTTCCGTAGCGTCATACAGTGCAATGTATATTCTAACGTAAGTTGAATCGACAGATAATATCTCTTTCCTCTGTCACCATTAAAGCTAAAATGGATATACTGTCTTTTTTTTTTCAAAATTATTCTCATTTTTAAATCGATTTTATCATGCTGTCCACACAGAAATATTCCTATTTTATCAAATATATATTTGCCCTGGGTACTTTTGCAGTTTTCAGGATGATTGAGAATTTAGTACATTAATGAAATGTGATATAGGAGTTGATTATACATATGTTACTGTCATCTGGTCGTTGAGAGTTCAAACATTGGACCAGATAGTGAATCACCGACTCAGCAATAACGAACAATAACTAACATAACACGAACAAAATATCACAATAATCAAGAGATGTCTCATATCAGCCAATTATTCTATTTCTTTTATATCGTCTTTCATATGACCTTTATTTTATCTTTCATTCATTCATTATTTTAATTTTAATTTATTTTGCATTCATATTTTCCTTCTTTATTCTCTTGTTACGTTCGTTATTTTTTTATCTTCTATTGTTTCTTTCATCATTTTCGACATTTTTCATTTCTCATAGTTTCTTTCGTTATTCCATTGTTTCGTTTTATTCATATGTTCTTTCTTTGATCTATTGATTTTGTTATATTTCTCACAGTCTGTTTATTTATTCCATTTACCCCTTTATTTTTCATATTTTCTTCAGTTATTCTATTGTTTCTTTATTTTCTATGTTTTTATTCTTTACTATTGTTTCTTTACCTTTTATATTTTTCGTCTTTCTTAATCTATTGTTTCTTTCTCTATTTTCCATATTTCTTTCAAGATTTCCATAGGTTCTTTCTTTGTCCTCTTACTTGTTTCTGTTTGCCGGTTTTATTTCCTTATTCTATTGTTTCTTTCTTAATTTTCCTTCTTTATTCTTTGGCTTCATTATTATTCATATTTTCTTTCTTTTATTGTTTCTTTATTTCTCAGTTTATTCATTTATTCTTCCTTTTCTTTCTTTACTTTACATATTTTCATTCCATATTCTGTTGTTTTTTTTATGTTTCATATTTTATATCTGTATTCTAGTTTCTTTCTTTATTATTCATATGTCAATTTTCAGATTTTCTTTATTTATTCTCTTATTCCATTCAGTTTTATTAACTTTGTATTTCTTTCAGTCATTCTGTGTTCTATATTTTCCCCTCTTAATGTTGTAAATTAAAATGGATACGCTGGTATGTGTATGAGCCCGATTATCTGTCTATGTATATATAATTCTCGTAACACTACAGCAAGTTGAGGCGAACCAGGAGTGTATATACGTATATTAAACAAATTAAAATTAAACCAGTTTCCATAAAACCGTCGGATTCTCTGAAGATTTATCCGACATTCGTTGTATTCATACCAATTTCTACAATGCAAAATCGTTTCTCTTAGAAATTTCTGCCGATATCCTAGCTTTCTGCGAAACAAACTTAATACTTCAAACTCCTGAAATTAATTATCTGTTCCTGGCTGACTTCCTCTATTTTGAAAAGACCCTAATTTCCACAAGGTGTCTATTTTTCTGGAACATATCCGAGTGGCAATGGGGCTCACTCTTGATTGTTGGATTGTTATTGTATGTGTTTACGACGTTCAATCGGTCAGTTATTTCTTCTATCATCGTTCATCTTCATCTGAAGACTGTTGCTTGCTAGATAGAGTATCTGATAATACGAATAAAACCCTGTCACTACATTGCTTGAACGAATATGTTTGTATTTGGTGATTTCAATAGCCATCATGCGAAATGGCATCACCAGTAATGCGAATAATCCTGATGGCATCCGGACTTAGAACATCTCAACTGCTCACGCGCAAATCGTAGATTTCCCTGCTCATTTCCCTAGTAATTCGGAGGGATTTCAAGCTTTACATCTATGTCTCCTTGGCTACATGTCATTATCTATCTATCTATCTATCTATCTATCTATCTCTCTCTCTCTCTCTCTCTCTCTATATATATATATATATATATATATATATATATATATATATATATATATATATATATATATATATATATGATAGCAAATATGTGGATGTAGATCTGACGGTATGATGAAAATGTGGAAAAGACAAAGCAAAATCCGAATACGTGAGTTTACTGTTTTTTATTTTGTTTCTTGATTTTCTTTCAACGTCAGACGTTTCGGTCTAATAGACCATCTTCAGGACATGGTTATTAGAGACATATTTATATTAGATTTAAATTAAAATGAAGAGACGATAGATACAGGACTAGTCAGTAATAGAAAAAACTGAAATTCTAAAGTCAGTGTTCTCTTTCTTGGATTCGGTTACGCTGGCGCCGCGTGGGCGGCGCTGCGAAAACGCGCTCCCAAGAAAGAGATTTTATCTTAAGTAGAAAGGGGGAATTCTATTTAAAACTATAGCTTATCGGTACGTTTGTCAAGCATTAACCTTGCTAGGTAAGCTGATATGTTAAGGAACCCCGGTCTAGTATTTACCGTACGTGAAGTGGATATTATGCCTGTCTCGTATATATATATATATATATATATATATATATATATATATATATATATATATATATATATATATATATATATTATTTTCGCTTGTCTAGTAGGCAAGAAGAACCCTAACAACAGCACTATTTTTGTTACCAATGCTCTGACTGTGATTCCTTTCTTAATTTTCTTCGCGGCGTTCCATAGATTTAAATATCTATCTTCCCGTCGTAACTTGTGTCAACGAGGTCACTTTAAGCGTGAAAGCCGACATCAAAGTTTTGGTATCGGCGCGGAAATACCAGATGAAAATGTGATCATCGCCTTTGGTTAAGTCTGTCTGTTCAGGTAATATTGGCCACAGGAACCAATTACCCCGCCTATTCCAACGTGACAGTTCCGATCACAGCAAATGCATCCACTCGTAATAAATGTATCTCCTCAATGAGGCCAAGTCGCTACAACGCTGAGATAATAAGACACTTTATAAGCTCTCGTTTAGTTATAGAGATTACTGACGGCTTTGTAAGTGTGTACTGGACAAGATTATATCTTAAATCCTTCTTTACTTGTCATCTACTGATAAATGAGAATGTCTTGCTCAGATATACTTTTCCATCTCTCCTCGAGAAGATTCAGTCCTATTTTTTGCCTGTTTTTATCCCGAGAATGGTATATTTACTGAGTGACTGGTGCATAATTCCGTTCACGGTTCATGTACAAAATAGATCCTCACAGGCTTGTGGTCAGGACGGAATATCCTGAGCAAAATTTGCCCCTGAACTGACAGCCGTTCTTCACAAACTTTACAATAAATGCGAAGCACATTCTTGCTTTTCATATTACTGAAAAAAATTCCTCTATAATACCTGTCATTAAGAACTCTGGTGAATCGTTTGAGGTATCGAATTCTGGTCCTATTTGTGTTTTACTTTCTTTTAGCAAAAGTAATATAGGCTCTAATCCATGACTAATTGCTTAGGCATGTTGCTTCAAACAGTCTTCTTTTTCTTCAGCATCTCTTTCTTTTTCGATGTGTTAACGGCTATTACTAATTTTTCTATCAATGTCTATATGAGCTGGGCAAATAGTTAACCCCGAAACTGGGATCAAAACATTATGCAAGTTTAAAAATAAGTTTTAATACCAGCAATGATTTTTGTAAAGATTTATTACCAGCAATACATTTTTTAATGAAAAAAAATATTACCAGCAATACATTTTTCAACATATTACTAGCAGTATATTTTTGAAGAAACAATATTTCACTAAAAATCTTGTCGTCATTAAATAACCCATTGAGGTTGATATGCCGTAAGACAAAACAAACAAAACTGCTATATGAGCAGGGCGCGGCGGCGAATGATGCTGTAGATATCTGAAAGGCATTCGACAGGGAATTCCATCCATGTCTTCTACACAATTTCAACAGATATGTTGACTCTAGAGGAATATAAACATAATCCAATTGTTCTTAAATTATGTAAAAAAAAAGTTGTGTTGTTCAGGCACGTTTTCAGAAAATTTCACATTGAAGCGCGGTAAGTCAGAAATTACGCTGTCTTTCCAACATCAACAACTGTACCGATATCATCATAGATTTTTATGCTGATAACAAGAAATTAAATCTATCTTAGCAAGTCCTAAATGTCAAAGTGAAACGGACAGTTAAATTGTTTCCTATATTATGCAAAAATGAAAATAAAAATGGCATCTGATTGTAACAGATATAATTACCAAAATTACACAAACGTATCGTGAATACTAAAGAGAGAATGTATTCAATAAAATCGCCTTTGGTTTCAACCACGGTCTCCTGACAATTTCTAAATCTCCTGCATATATTCTGAACGGTCACCTTGTTCAAAATGGTAAATAACCTTTACCTTTGCTCTTACAACATGTTTTATTGATCTCTCGCTCAAATACACGGCACTTATAAAAATCAAGGGGGGTGATCTTTGTGGAGTTTGGTGGCCATATATAAGAGGTTGTATCAGAAATTGTCTGACAGTCATAACTGCGTTCTCCTGCTTGTGTGGAATAGTGTAGATCCTGTTGCCAGACATCTGGTAATTCATCAGTCAGCATCTTGTCACAGGGCAGCAGTACCTCCTGAAGACACTTGATGTAAGCTTCCGTGTTGAGTCTGAGGCCATAGCCAATAAATTCACGAGTTCTTTTCTGATCAGAACGATCTGAATGAGTTTTCCAAGTTGCTGTACAATCGTAATCGCAATTAGGCCCAACCAGCTCTTTCCGAATAATCTGCACTCTCCTAAGATTGACACCCCAAAACTCAGGATATGTTTGTATTGGAGGTTCCGGCGAGAAGGCGAAGCAGTGTCGCATGCCGCTACCAAACTTTTGGGTGCGTGAATTGCATCATGGTGATTTTATTCAGAAACAATACCGAACGGACCTTACAATACTGCGCAGTCGACGATGAATAGCAAACAACGCGCGTGTACGGCATTAATAATATATAATGACCAAATTTACCTATCGCACCATATATATATATATATATATATATATATATATATATATATATATATATATATATATTGAAAAAAAAACTATGGAAAATCACATTATATCAATTGTTTGTCATTTATTTCTTTTTTATTGCATTTGTTGGCAAGCACAGCAGCTAGACGTTTCCTGCAGTTGGTTACCAATTTTTTTACAGATACCAGTGCGAATATTGGCCCACTCCTCTTTGCATAACCTCTCCAAATCCTTAAAGATTTTAGGTTGCTGCTGGGCAACATGAAGCTTCATCTCCCTCTACAGATTCTCTAAAGTATTAAGGTCCGTCTACTGGCAAGCCCACTCTATTACCTTAATATGCTTCCACTTGAGTTACTCGTTTGTAGCCTTAGCCGTATGATTTTGGTTATTGCCATGCTGGAACACCCATCCACGACCCATCTTTAGTGCCCTGGCTGAGGCAAGGTGGTTCCACTCAAGGTTTCCATGTACTTTAGCCCATCTTTCCCTCGACCTGGTGTAGCTGTCCTGTTCCCTTAGCATAGAAACAGCCCCAAACCATAATGTTTCCACCACCATGCTTAATGGTTGCGAAGGTGTTCTTGGGGTCTAAGTCAGCTTGTTTTCACCTCCAAACAAGGCGAGTCGAGTTAATGCCCAAAAGGTTAATTTTAGTCTCGTCTGAGTTCAGAACTTTCTCCCAAATCTCCTAAACTTCTGACGGGCCTACAGAACAACGAACGTGATCGGCAACACTTCTTCGACAAACACCCAACGACATAGGATGTCGCGATAATTTCACATTTAATTTTAGTCACAAAGATCTGCAACTCGCATCTCTTGATGTGTCTATACAACAAAGTATTACTTTAATATAATAAAACAGATAAAAATGAATAGGTTACATACGATAATATTCAATGCGACAGGCAGTGGATTGACAATGATAAATAACCAGAAGCTGCCCCAAACACTGAGTTCCATGAAATAATGTGAATGTTTTGCATGTGATAGAAGAGATGAATAACCCCTGACGATCCCATGATTCTTCAGTACGTTGGAGGTCATAGTTCAACACAATTTATGTCCTTTGTAAATGTCTTTTTGTTATCTCACCTAAATACTGCACTGCCATATAATTGAACAACTCGTTAGATATATAACGCGCTGTTATCTTCTGTCTCTTGCGTTCAATAAATCCTGTGAGTGTCAGATTTTCCAAGACCTCTTTCTTCGTTGTGTCCCCTAGACATGTCAGCTATTTCTTTCTGATGCTAAGTAAAAGTGTCGTATTCGTCTCTCTCTTCTCTAAAACTTGCCGTTGTTTATTTTTAGTACATGGGATTCTCAGCATCCTTCTATAAACCAAACTTATATCGTTTCAAGTTTCTTCTCCATCTATGCGTAGATTATCCAGCATTAATCCCATATAGGAAGACTGCTTGCATAACTGTTCAGTATTATTTTCTTTGATTCAAACGAAATTATCCTGTTTCTTAATAATTAACTTCGCATTTAGAAGGCATAATTCAATGCGCCATCAGTTTTCGGTATCGTACATTCAGTTGTTTTTTTTTTTAAAACAATTTGCAGATATTATTTTATTTGCTTGATTTTGCTATCCTCAGTTACATGTCGGGTTGTTGCTTTTGCTGAATATTGAAACTCTGGATTCTCTCTTGTTATTGAGGTATAGTCTTTTATTCCTGCATTTGAGTTGTTAAAATTAAATAAAACATTATGTATGTATACAACGTTTTCCTGCAACATTTTCCTAAAAGTCTAGTTTAATACAACCCTATTCTCGTCCGCAGAAAAATGTTGCTTTCCTTGGCAACTGAAGGCCGTATTCAGCCACAATAGCAGAGGAAACGTTATTGGGACACAGTATTTTATACCTTTCATGCAGGAAAACTCTATAATAGAAACCAGGTTCAATATTTTTCCGAAACTTTCCCCCAATCGAAATCCTGTAAACGTTTACTCCAAAGTTGTCTGATAAGTAGTAAAAGACACTGTAATGAAAAGTTAATATATAATTTAATTAAATGCATTTTTTCGTTAATTTTTGAAGAATAAGTTTGTTAAACAAAACCGGAAGTTATTTATGACTCATAATTGAATTTTAACATTAATTTTGTTAACATTATTATAACAGTTTTCAGTATGTTCAAACTATCTTTATTTCTCTATAAATAAACATTAATTAAGATAATTGAAAAGGTTTAACAGATTTTTTAAGCATATAACACCAAGCAAGGTGGGAGTGCCACTAACACGCAAGGGGTTATAGAGAATGAGAGCAAAAGTAAAGAGGGTTTTTGAGGAAAGGATAAAGAGAAGGTTGGGGATCAAGATCAACTCATCAGATGCCGATTGGCATTACATTTAAATATTTGAAGATTATAGCTATCAGAGAAGCAAATATGCGGAAGGAAGTTCCCTGCCGTGAAGTGCAACATAAGAAGCATCTTGGAGTAGAAGAGACAGCTATATTTACCCGTTTCGACAGTGAAAGGGTAGGACCGAATGACCAACCTAGTATCACGCTTAAATTCATGCAGTTTGTGTACCATTGAAATAATCTCTTCAGAACAGTTGCTATAGAAATACATGTAGAAAATACAGAGGGAAGCCATAGCATCTCTGTGAGAATGTGACTGTAGACGAGTTGCCAGATCAAATATATTGATATACTTGATCAGATACACTACACAGTCGACCCTGTCATGTAGTAAATATTAGTGAATAGATATATCCATAAGCAATCTCAATCAACGAAATTAGATCAAGCTGCAAGATATAAGAATATTCCTGTCAGATTTGCCTTTCTTAGATGTAGTCACCGATTTTATTTAAGCTAAGTAAATAATAACCTTAAAGTTATGGTGTTATTGTACTGGAACTGTTTCTGCTAAAGATACTATAAAGAAAAAGGAATGAAAGCTATGTGTTAATTTACAGAATATGAACTATGCTGTAGGAGTTTCTATTGAAACCAAGAAAAATAGAAAAAAAGGATGTCATTCGGAACGAACACAATTATTTTATTATTATTATTATTATTATTATTATTATTATTTCCTTTGATATCTGGCGTTTACACATTTCTTTCCGGGTCCCGCCCAGGGACCTAAGGTTAGAAATGGCGTCATGACACTTTCCACTGCAAAAAAATTAAAAAAATAATTACATAGATAAAGCCCTTCGTAAAGTGTGGGCTGTACTTGTCAGAACAATTTTTTTGTATCTCTTTGAGGCATGGACTTCCAGGGATCCCTTCAATCAGCCTACTGGAATCTTTTCCAACCAGTCCAAGGGCTCCAACTACAGCAGGAATTGTTGATGTTCCCATGTGCCACATTTTTGAGATTTCTACTTCAAGGTCCTTGTATTTTGACAGTTTTTCGAATATCTTCAAAGATACATTGCAATCTGCAGGGACTGCCATATCAATAAGGAGACACTTATTTTGTTTGTGGTCTTTAATAACAATGTCTGGGCGGTTGGCTTTGATTGTTCTGTCAGTGTATATTGTGTAGTCCCACAGAATTGTAACATGTCCTATCTCCGTAACCGGGTCAGGGTGGTGTTCGTACCAATTTCTTCCAGTTTCCTTCCCATAGGAGTTGCAAATTTTCCAGTGCAGATATTGGCCCACTCTGTCATGCCGGGTTTTATATTCAGTGGATGCCAATATCGTGCAACCTGATATAAGATGATCAATGGTTTCTGGATATTTGTCACAGAATCTGCATCTTGGGTTAACACAGTATTTTAGTATATGTGCTTGATAATTCCTAGTTAACAAGCATTGGTCTTGTGCAGCAATGATAAAACCCTCAGTTTCACCTTTCAACCCTGCACTACGTAGCCACTGATGGGTGCGGTTTTTGACCACGTCAGCTTATTATTATTATTATTATTATTATTATTATTATTATTATTATTATTATTATTATTATTATTATTATTACCCGACCCTTCAGAATATGGTTAATCATAACTGCTCTATGAAGTAAGAGATGTGATTATACAAGACTGTGCCGAAATATCCTCAGCCAGACGAAAAGGTTCACCCAGATTCATAAATCGTACATGAGGCTCCGTATATTCACATTTCAATACAACACACGACGCAAATATCAAGTTTTTCAAAGTCTTCATCGGGGACGTTTGTTGTTCCGAGAATGTTCCTTTCTTCTACTAGATTTCTTGCATATATAGGTACATTTGCAGCAAAATGTTTTGAAGGCATATAAATGTGCACATATGTATGTTTGAATCAATAAGACAATTTA
>OZ038482.1:31112419-31114919 GCA_964036315.1 Acanthosepion esculentum | reverse complement strand
TATTATAATGAGTTTCAAATTAGCGCAGAAATACAAGTACAGCACAGTAAACCGGCTGAAGCTGTAAAATACTTAAAAAAGAAAGCAAAGACAGATGCAACCGACCAGATACAGAAACAATGACAAGATAAACTGCTTCATGGCCAATACTCTGCTCGTACCAAAGAAGCTGACGTAGCCAAAACCGTACTCATCAGTGGCTACGTAGTGCAGGCTTGAAAGCTGAAACTGAAGGTTTTATCCTTGCTGCACAGGACCAATGCTTTTTTACTAGGAATTATCAAGCACATATACTAAAATACTGTGTTAGCCCAAAATGCAGATTCTGTGATAAATATCCAGAAACCATTGATCATCTTGTATCAGGTTGCACGATATTGGCACCCACTGAATATAAAATCCGGCATGACAGAGTGGGCCAATATCTGCACTGGAAAATTTGCAACTTCTACGGGAAGGAAACTGAAAGAAACTGGTACGAACACCACCCAGCCCCGTTTAGGGATATAGGACCTGTTACAATTCTATGGGACTACACAATACACACTGACAGAAGAATCAATGTCAACCGTCTAGACATTGTTATTAAAGACCACAAAAGAAAAAAAAAATGCCTCATTATTGATATGACAGTCCCTGCGAGCTGCAAAGTATGTTTGAAGATATTCGAAAAACTGTCAAAATACAAGGATCTTGAAATAGAAATCTCAAAAATGTGGCACATTGGAACATCAACAATCCCTGTTGTAGTTGGACAAAGGCAATAAATAAATAATAATAATATTTCCTTTGGTTTCTGATTTAAACGCATTTCTTTCCTGGTCCCGTCCAGAAATCTAAGGTCAAAAATGGCATCATAATATTTTTCATTCAACACTTTTTGGGAAAAAATAATCACACGTGTTTTACATAGATAAAGCCCTTTGTAAGGTGTATGCTGTGATTGTGAGTGCAATTTTTGTTTTTTGGTAAGACTATTTAAATATTCCATAACTTATAGTGAAATCCAATTGCCTGCATATATGAAATAAATTATGTTAGTCAGTTATGTAGCATACGTGATACACGCTTATGCGATCATTTATCTCTCGATACATGACGGATGAGAGAGATACATGATCGCAGTAGCTTATCATTTCTTTCTGTGGAACCTGGTCTGTCTTGGTATTTGCCAATAGATGGAGGAGGAATAAGAAGAGGATTCATACCTTTTCCCAAGGGTATTAGCACGTAAGTAAATGTAATGATTTCGACTGGAATTCGAACTCGGATCTCTGATTCCTCAATATGAGCCGAAATCCATTACTCCACCGAAATGCATGCACAAAAATATAAACTGGCGTAAGACAAGAACGTTCTTCTCACCAGACTGTTTAACCTTTACAGCGAGAAGTTACTGAGAGAAACAGAAGTTCTACAATGATTCATTTTAGATGCCACTATCATAAAAAATAACGGTGTGTTAATGGCAACATGTCTGCGATTAGATCAAGCCATCAACTTCGAGGCCACCCGCTTTGGTCCGACAGGGAGAGAAACTAGCTCTAACATGTGTACATGCCAAACACGTTAAGCATGAATGGATATCCCTAAGCATTTGAATCAGGTATGTGGAACGAACTATTCAAATATTCTAATGCGCATCGACCCTAAGACCACACCAGGTTTTTGGAATGAAGAGGTTGCTAATTTGAATTAGATTTAAACAGTGAAAAATACTCAAGAGGACGAAATGTCAGGAATTTAAATAAATGTAAATTTCGTCTTTTATATCTCATGTAATAAGCTTAAAAAATGAAATGAAAATTTAGACACAGAATGATAAAATTAACAATCTTTTGGATGGGTGAGGTGGAAATATTGCTCCATAATTTGTACAATGTTGTATTTAGAATTGTTCACTATCGGAAAAGAGACAAATTATTGGACAGTTATTTAAAAGAAACAGTCGAAAATTGTAACTATCAAGTAGAGCCATAATCAAATTAACCAACAATTTAAGATCTGCATTCAAATATACTTGCAAAGCAAAATTTATAAGAAAATTCAAATAATATATTCGTTCTTTCCCGTTCAAACAGATATGATTCAAACTTTTTCACGCAAATGAATGATTAATAAATTTACGTAGATGATAGACACATCCGTCCAAAATTTTAAATACATTTATTCATTTTATCCAATTTTAATATCAATAGAAGATACTCATTCTTAGTTTCCTCTGTGATATGTAATAAATAAAAATGTGATTTACGCGTTATACAATTAAATAATTCTCAGGTCAATGTTAATTGCAGCCAGTATAATTATACAAAGAATTTTATATATTTCCGAGATATATACATAAATAAAGTCACGATAGATAGATAGATAGAATGAAAAAAACATACACACCCGTAAACAAACACATGTCACGCACACACACACTCACGCACACAGACATATATATATATATACAGAGAAATTATGCTTTTTTCAGTACTTACGTATAAATATCATA
>OZ038482.1:31057419-31107419 GCA_964036315.1 Acanthosepion esculentum | reverse complement strand
TTTTTTAATAGAATCTGATAATTATTCCGGATTTTATTCTGTTGTCATTGCAAGAACAGAAATCTATGAGGACATTTTTATTAGTTAATTTGCGATACATGATGTTAAAATGCTCTTTTCGTATATAAAAATGTCTTTAAAATATTTCACTGGTTCAAAGAAAATCACAACTGAATACTGAGTTCAATCCCCATTGATTGCAACATCCTTTCGGTGTTGTACGTTATCTAAGGTACGCTTAGAAAATCCCTATAAATTAAGAATTTATTTTGCAAATTTCCACTAGTGGAAAATAATTAAATATAATTTTATCCAAGACCAGCATCATATTTTATCCTAAAAGATTAAAATACAAAGCGTGTTTATTCTATATGCCGTATCCCTTTAGAGCCCTTGGGGTCATTCCTCTCCACAAATTCCTGTCCTTTGTAGCTTTTAATAAATTTTGTATTTTTATTATCTCTCCTAAACCCTGTTCTGCCATGCATTTGCCAAAGCTCGCTAATCAGGTGATACTTTGTTATTCTTTTTCCTATTTTGCCTTCAAACTCCATGTGAATATCAAATTTTCCAAGCCCTCTTTCCTTAATATGTGCCTTAGGAATTTCAGCTGACTCTTTGTGATGATAACCATAAGTATCCGTTTTGCTATGATTTATTTAAAGGGTTATCGTTTGTATCATTTTAGGCGCGTCGTATCATTGAATCCTCCAATAGAACTACATTTCTACTGTTTCAAATAAACCCAGTTAGACTACAATTTCTGCTCCACTGGTATTAAAACATTCATTATTCCATCGATGCAAATACCATCACTAAGTATTTTTAATTGCAGACAATGTTGAAAGGAATTTAACTTTAATTAAACTAAGATTTATGTAAATGACATTGTAGGTCTAAATATTTAACCAAACCCATTTAAATGAAAATCTGCTGACTAAATGCACACACACTCAAACACGCACACTCAAACACGCACGCATATATATATATATATATATATATATATATATATATATATATATATATATATATATATATATATATATATATATATATATATATATATATATACATATTTCATTGAATACGACAGACAAGGAGCTTTTATTTAGTTTTTTTTATAGAATTCCTCATGCGATCTAATATTTTTTCTCTTCGGATGATGAAATATATAAAAACATTCTGAATGTTCGTTTTATCCGTGCGCTTTCGGCTATACATTTAGCCATTTTCAAGGATTAAATAGTTTAGCTTTTAAATAAGAAATAGTTTGTTGTATCTATGTTTTACAAAATGTTTTCAGTTTTCAAAACAAGGTTAACATATTTTGTCCATGTTCAAAGTTAATATTATTAAGTGTTGTTTTGTTTTTGTTTTTTAAATAAGACTTCCATTATTTTTAGCCTTTTTTGCATGTAGATGATGCTGCTATATTAGTGTTATCTACAAGTCTGTTACGAATAGTGACTGGTAGGTCTCCATGGATATTTAAATGAGAGCTAATTGAGATATGGTCAATATATATATATATATATATATATATATATATATATATATATATATATATATATATATATATATATATATATATATATATCTTTAGTATTATTATCATTGTTCGCGGGTGCATAGACAAGATATATCGAAAACGTAAATAAAATAAATTATAAAGTTTTACTTTGTACTCTGCCGTTTCAGCATTTGGGCCATTATTATCGTCCAAATTCTCCCATAATTTGCAGCCATGCAAAATTTTCGTCCTTTTGATATCACTCGTAATCACTGTCCTGCCAGCCATTTAACAAGCACGTTATGTAGGTTACGTTATGCATTTTTCTCTCCTTCTTGTCTTCAGTATTTCATGTGTGTCACGTGCTAAATATTATTTTATTTCGTGCCCAAGAAACTTCAACTGTTTCTGATTTTAGTTATAAGTGGTATCCTTTTTCTTCCCATTTTCTCCGAAATTTCGGTATTGCTCAGATGTTCATTGCAAAGTATTCTCAGTATCCTTCGAACCATGACACAAGTTTCGTATTCATATGTGATGAGATTGTTCAGGAGTTACGGTCATTATTTAGAATTTTATTTTCTCTGAAAGTGACTTAGTACCGTTATGTTTTGTTACAAATTTATATTTGTCGACGATACACCCTTACCTACTTTAGCTAACCCATCACACACGAGTGGAGAGAAAAAATAGATATCGAATACAGTTTTTTTATTGTTTGTTTTTAAAATTAATATGCTGATATCAGTAATAAATATGTTGACTTTACGTATCTTACGAGTGAGAATATTTTTCTCTCTTTCAATAGTCACAGAGAAAAATATTCAGTACGTCTGGACAAGTTACTTTTATTGAAAAAAAAAGTTTAAAAATCTGAGTCTAGATAGATAGATTTAGAGATAGATATAAATAAATTGCGACAGACAGATAGATAGATAGATAGATATATAGATAGATAGATGTAATCTAATTTAGATAGACGCTCTGGGAGGTTCGGGGATTAAACGCCAGACCTTTTCGAATTTATAGCGATTTCGATGGATGATTAGCACCACTAAGTATTAGACAGAAGAACTCTTGACGAGTTAACCTTCACTTAACTAGAGGGTTTTGGCTCAATAAAATCAGCGTGAAGAAAGTAAAGGGAAGTCACAAAACTCTAAATTATAAAGATATGATTTTAGATTGTGAATGAATCATTGGATAGACTTGAACTTGTAAAACATTATATCTAAAACTCAGTCTAAAATTATGGAATGAGTTGTGATTTATATGTGGGATGTTCCTCTATCTATTCATTACATACATAGCATAAGCTTTGTTAAATGAATGTTTCACACATTAAAGTTTCTTGATAATAAAAGAGATGATAACCCTGATTCCAGCGAAACTTCATCTGCACTAACGGCTCAGGGGATTGAACCCAATTACTGAATCACCAAACCCACGATCCAATACTTTCTTTCATGGTGATTTTGTGAGTTCGTTCTCTCTGCCCAGCATCTTGTAATTGATCTGATTGGAAACGAGGTGGGAAAAAACGAGTCATTGCGAAATACGAAATAGACGAGATTTTCCGAGACCTGACGAATGGAACGCGAACACTATGTTAGGAGATTAAACGAAGGGCTCCAATGGAAGTTAAAATAAGGGTTACCCGGATAGAAAAGAACCTGAGTAAGACCAGAGGAAATAACATCATAACAACTGCAACAAAGTTAAGAACAATGGACAGCTTGAAAATAATGAAGATACATGAATCTCAATCTGTAAATAACATATGATGACTAGCTTGGAGAGAAAATCATAAAATATGTAGTGACGAATAAGGATTATTAGCTTACACAGCAGTGACTTTATAACTTAGCAGTAAACAGTTGTGTATATATCATCTGTTAACTTCAGTCTTTTCTTGGATTTGATGTTACTTTGTTAGTTCACTTCAAGCATTGTGAGATGTAATGTAAAATTACAATTTGTAATTTTATTGATTCTTCTATCAATCAATAAAATAACAAATCAGTTAGTTGCAAGCTAAGCAGAAAAATAGTTTAAAAAAAAACTACCTTCAGTCTTACTTAAATAAGCTTCATTTTGTCTCAATTTTACTACATTTTGTGTACTTAAATAAGAATTCTTGAATACAATAAAACTGTAGACAAGTGTATTTCACTCTATAGAATTTTTATATTGAAAGTAAATTCATTTTGTCGACACCGGAGTGGAAGATATATTTAAATTGTATACTTTAGGAATTTAATTTATTAAGCAATTAACGAGCATTAAATTTATTTTGTACTTCATGCAATAATTTTTTTAAAAACTAATTAAAGAAATCTCGATGGTAAAATATAAAGAGTCAGTAACCATATTGTGTCATTTGAGGATTTTGCATGCGTAAAAAATAAGGAAACATATGATTCAGAAAGAGAATAAGTATTTTTAATCGTTTTGTCCCAAGCATGTCGACAATGCCACGAGGACACAAGGCGGTAAAGACCAGGAGAAGAAATTAGTGAAGAGAAGTGATAAAAAGGACAATAAAGGAACAGCATCCAGGAAGACAGAAGATGGCCATTGACATTGCATTTAAATACTTGAGGATTGTAAATGTCAGGGAAAGAAGTATTTTGAAGGGATTTCCGAAGAGGAGAATTCGTGCAGACGGAACACACTTAAGAAAAAGCTGCCATGAAAAAAAACTTTAGAAAAAGACCGGGAAGTCAATTCGCGTCGCTGGGAAAGTCATTGAGGGCGAGATGCAATGTCACTTTGCATAACCTTCTTTGAATTTCGTCAAAAATCCCGAAATAGGTATTAGGAGCACCAGACCAGATATGGTAGCAATATGAACTGACACGGACGAATGGTAGATATATAAATGTGCTTAAGGGATTCTGAAGAGAAGAATTGTCTGGCACGACATAGCGAATTAACTTTCCTAGAAGAACAGCTAGCAACTCATTCAATATGATCACTACACTTTATGTGATCGAACAGCGTGATTTCCAGAAGGGGGAAGGTGTTACACCACATTGGTTTGAATACGTTAATACATTAGCAAAAATTCTCATGCCATCAAATTAAACTGACACTTTAATTTTTATATATCTTAATTATAGTTACAAAATATAAATTTTGAAAGTGAAAATCTAACTGACATGCGAGGACAGATGTTGACGTTTTAATCTAAAATCATACAAATAAAATAAATATATAGTTTCAGTATATGGGAGAAGGATGTCGTAAGTATTAACTGTTATGGTTATGGATTAAGAGTTCTGAATAAAACTTAAATAAATGAAGCCATTAATACAATACTAGAAGTGCTAAAATGCTTTCAGAGCGACCTACTTAATTAAACCTTAGGTATTTACCATATATCAGTGCTACTAGTAAGGCTACTTGCTGGTACCAAAACAGTTTCCCTCTAACTCATATGTATGTATATAGTTTCTGTTCGAATTTCTATTAAACAATTTTCATAATTAATCTGTATTATTCGGTCTAGTGTTCTCATATCAATTGTGATAGTAGGTATAGCGGACACCGTCATGCTATGTCGATGGGTCATTGACTATACCGACAACATCTCTTGCAGGGGGAGTCAAAACACGCATCCAAAAGCATCATCTACTATGTAGATGTGTAAAAAAAATATATATTCATAATATCGCAAATAAGAGGGAATGATTATAAAATTAAGTTTAAACGATCAGATGTTACTATTCTCCGATCAGCGGAGATGGTTATAGAATCATGTGTAAACGACTAATATTTACTCATAATAAACATAAATCACCGATATTCGTCTATAATTCCAAGTATAGACAAAAATATTTATTTATCCGCGAACGATTTAAATATATATATATATATATATATATATATATATGTATATATATATATATATATATATATATATATATATGCTACAATGTAATGTATTAAGGATTGATGTTGACCATAAATAACAAAAATTAACGTTAATTTTGTAAATTCAATCGATCCCTCAATCACATATTTAAGTAAGTGGTATATTCAATAAGCTATAAATAAGTATTGGAATATTTAAACAGATCAAGTTTAAAAATCTAAAGCTCAAATTATTATGACACGTTTAAGTTACTTCGGATGAACCTGTCTATGATTTTCAAATAATAAAGAATACAATTTAATTGAAACTTATTCTTGAAATTTCAATTATTCAAGAATTTCCAATTCAAAATAAGGCAAAAGGCACAATGAACTCAGATTTAGAGTGCAAGCAAACATCCCTTCGCCTACGCGTCTTTTTGTACAATTCAGCCTAATTTTCGTGTTGATGTATTTGTATAACAAGAGAATTGTATTCGTTCCAAGAAAATCATATGTAATTTTGACTCAAAATTCCTATTAAACTTTGAAAAGAGGTTCACTAAATAGATGCATACTTCACTATTTCAGTCCATATCTTAAACAAATAGACACTGGCATAAAATAAAATAATGCGGCATAATCAGAAATTTAACATTATAATTTCCCTTTCAGATGTATTGAAAAAAGTTAGCATGCCAATTTCCAAATTGTTACACGAAGTAAAAAAAATAATAATGTGTTCGTGGTTTTGATTGCTAACCAGAGAAATTCATCGGGTCAAATATCAGTGGGAATTAAAAGAACGAATGGTGGCTCGGCACGGACATTGTCGACATGACGCCGGTGATGCGCAAAAGTTCGCAAATGTTATAGTCTGAGATGTCGTATAAACGAGCTTCAGCAACGCCTCAGAATCAATACCACCGCCTACATCGGTTGTCAAACCCTGAAATGAGGTACTAGCTCAGGGAATGCTGTGCGATTACAGCCAGAAAATTGTTAAATTCATATCTGGGTGCTGTGATCTCAGATAACATATATGAGTATTCTCACACAACCGGAATCTATATATCTTCCTTATAAAACCTTGGAGTAATATATCTGGGAACATTTCGAGAGAGATAAATCGAGTAGCTACAAAAAAACGAGGACACAACAAAGGCCAGTATATGTGACGCGATTGTCAGCATTAATAAAGAATTCCTGTTCCAAGAAGGCAGTCTCTATGAAAACCGGTAAAAAGGCAGTCCTTGCCATTCTTCCATTTAAAAATAATGCGTAAATCGTTTCGATATTTTAAGTGTACAAATTGTTCATAATTTTATTGAAAATATGTGTTGAATATCAATGATGTTTGTCCTGTAATTTATTCACAATTACAAGGCGCATAGTGATATCAAAGCAATTAAAGAAAATCCGATATATATATATATATATATATATATATATATATATATATATATATATATATATATATATATATATATATATATATATATATATATATATACAAGCCTGTTTCGCTGTATCTCAACTCATCAGTGTACCTACGCGTTTGCTTCAACCCGGGATCGATAATCGATCGATTTGAAATCAGGCATAGGTCTTACCCCAAAGCTATCGGCGCAGAGCAGAGAAAGGGAAATTTTAACATATTATATATGAAATGTGTATAAACGCCTGTGGGCAAGAGGGCTAAATTCGGAACTGAATAGCGGTGCGTTAATAGCAGCAGCAGCAACTGTCTTGAAATTACCCTCTCTCCAGAGAACTCGATCGAAACGATATATATATATATATATATATATATATATATATATATATATATATATATATATATATATAAAGAGAGGAAGGGAGAGTGAGAGAGACGTCATGGTTTTTTCTTTAGAATCTGACAAACCTTCTTACTTAAAATTTATTTTTAGTGGATACACGTATTGATTAGACACCGCCATAAATTCATTAAGCAGGGTATTTATTTATTTTCCTTTACATGACTGAGCATTACATAATAATATGAAAAAAAGATGCTCTTTACCAAACGTTTCAAAAATCCAACCTCCACGAAGCAAATGAAACCGTCATTAGATTCAACGTAAATATGGTTTAAAAAATAAAAGGGCCGTTTACGCAAATATCCATTAAATATAATGTTTAATTAATAAAATTTATCAGATAAATAAAAATAAATCATAACCATTTTAAAAACTACGTTATTTCCGTAATGATACGAAACCGGGCATATATTTATAGTTCTAGAATAAGAAAAATTTGCGTTCATAAGGCATTATTGAACTTCGCTTTAACTTCAACGCACTTCGTTGTCGAGATTGGGTAAAGCACGTTAGATCATAACAGCGGTTTCCTCTGGCAAGGAGTGGTGAAGTTTCGGAACATATCGGAGAGCACATATATTTTTTAATAAGTTTTCTTTTTTGTTAATCAGATGAATATAATTAAATATACGGTTTAATTAATAAACGTAGCATCTACTCGAATATTCGAATTCACCAAAAATAAATGTTATGTTCACGCACAGACATTTTGTGAATTACATGTATGATGGATTGGCCCACATCATCAGTGATGTTTTAGCGGAGATATATTAGGGTTTTCAGGTCTTTAAACACCATACATCTACTCCAGGTTGACCCAGCCGATACTGATCGGGTATCGACTTGTTTGCGATCTATCAGCTACAAATTTCCTCATTTTTAATCACACACTGTTTCCTCTTGCTAATTAAGAGTTCAATCACAGCAACGTACGCTCTTCAATAAAAAGGTAGTAAACTCAGTAACGGTTTCGCTCTGTTAAAAAATATGGCGACGGACTCGGCTTGAGTTGGTTAGTATATTTCTTTCACTCACTGTGATATTTACATTCACGCATAGATAAACACACACACAAAAATGATTCTAATCACTCTTATTTTTTTCTTTCATTTTAGTTAGCCAATTAAAGAAATGAATTAAAATGTAACAGGCTCCCCATGTGTCCATTTTTTATAATAAATAAATCTCTGTAAAAATGGTAATTCGCAAAACCGAAGCTACATATTAACCACAGGTCACCCGTAGATAATATATTTCGGGATACCCTATTTCCCTACCCTAGTTGTAAATCCATTGTTCGGTGTTCTTTTAGGTCATACACAAGATTCAATTTCTATTCCATCGAAAGAAAATATCAACCGTAACTTCCCCTTATCTCTTTTCTGGCTACCCGTCGCTTGATCTTTTAAGCTATCGCCATCAAGTAGTTCCTTCGGCTGCCAATGTTATTGAGTGAATGGCCTTGGTTTTTTCAAAGCATATCACTCCTGATTATGACAGCCTCTTACATAGAGACCACTCAGTGAAACCGCTGCATTCGATATCAATCGGTTCGCAATAAGCTTGCCTATCCTGGATTTTGCATTCCTCTACAATATGCAAATAGTCCCCTTTCGGAAAGTTTCCTTTCATAGGCCTTGTCCATATTTTCTTTCCAATTGTCTGTAAATCTGACATGAGAATTTTCATGATATTTCTTCAGAATAAATAACAATGTCTGGACGCAACCGAGACTCTATTATCTATATTATCACCTTGGCAACTTTATCCTTTCCCAGTCCGGGTCAGAAATGAAGATGGAATTTTCTTTCTTCATTAATGTATATTTTCTCCTGCTCTTACGAAATTCACCAGCTTCTCATTAGGTTCTTATCGGTTTGCTTGGAACATCCTTGAGACTTCCTTCAATGGTTTTGAAAAATTTATCATTGCTCCAGCGGTAACGCTCTAGTCTCATTACGGCAACCGCTCAGTACACATTAAAAGGATCCTCTCTTTTGATATATTGGACAAAGCGTAGACTCACTCATTCCCCACGTCTGGAGGTTTGCTGTGTTGGGTAATATGTCATATACTGTCTGCAAAGGAACACTTAACTTACTGAGATGAGCATACCAGAAATCTGTCCAGAATTTTTTCTTTTTATCTATGTTTCCACATTTTGTCCAGGCCCACTGCAGGTCACAAATTTGATGGCCTTAATTTCCTCCACAGCTGCTCTCACTTCATATTGAAAGCAAGAGTTTAGATCTTTCCTTTATTCTCATACGGAGAGTAAACTAGACCTCATCTGCCCACTGCCACTGTTTTCTACTAGAATCGTCTGCCTTTACCTTTGCTCTGCTGTACTGAGCTCGTGCTATGCCTTCAAAATATTCCAGTTCGAAATTCATTTCCTGCTTCTATGGCCGTTTTTTTTATAAATATATTCCTTCCCGTGTACTCGCAAGATTATAATGATCGAGGGAACTTTCTCTTGTGGTTCAGTTCCACAGTACAGTCTTTCGCGGGAAGAAGCGGTTCGAGTGGAAACTACTTGTGTGGAGAATATATGTGGTTCGCTGCTATGCTTCAATCTCTGGGTATCCTTCTCTTTTGATATATATACTTTATGAGATGGGGGACTTCAATGTTCGTATTGGATGTGACACACTATACTGGGGTATACTCATTGAAAAACATGGCGTCGGTAAATCAAATTCTAATGGGGTATTGCTGGTGTCTCTTTGCAGTGAATTTGATCTTGTAGTCACCAACTCAATTTTCCAACAACCATCCAGTTTCAAAACAAAATTATGCCATCCTAGGTCAGGTTGCAACCATTTCATTGACTACATAATCGTTGGTGGTCGTGATCGCCAGGACATAAACCTTACGCAATCTCTAGTAATCAGTCAATGTTGGTCAGATCACGAATTATTTTGCTCGCACACAGCAATGAATTTTAATAAGCCTGTGAGAAACAATCAAGTAAAACCGACAAAGAAGGTAAATATAACAAAGCTGAAAGACAGGAAAACATTAGACTATTTCCAAATATTGAGTGACTCAAAACTTTTATCTCTTGATGTAGGGAATTAAGTTGAATGGTCATGGTCTGTCTTAAAGAACACACTGCATGACTCAGCAAAAAAAACAAATGCGAAAACATCAAGACTGGTTTGATTCAAACGATCCTGAAATTAAATCGTTCCTTGAAAACATGCACAAGTATCATCATGTCTGGATGGCAGGCAAAGTATGCCTATCAAAGAAAATGGCCTTTAAATCAGCCAAGCTGAAATATACAAATGTAGCACCAATCTTTTGATACGCAAAATTACGGAAATGTTCAACCTTGTACGGGAAGAGCTAGAAGTGTCACTGGAATATAAAGATGCTTCAATTGTCCATTTTGATAAGCGCAAAGGGAACAGGTGTGAATGTGACAAACATAGAATACTATATCTTCTCTCGGTTGCTGGCAAAATCCTTGCTCGTATCATCCTGAAGAGGCTTAATGAATTTGTCCCAGAATCGACATTACCAGAGATACAGTGCGGTTTTCGATCGGGTAGATGAACCGTGGATATGAGGTTTGGTTTCCGGCAGGCCCAGGAGAAGGCATGAGAACAAAACAAAGATCTATTTGTTGTTAGTGTAGACTTTTCAAAGACTTTCGATACTGCATCTCGAATTGCTCTTTGGAAAGTGTTTTCAAAATTAGGTGCTCCAGAAACAAATGCCCCATAGTATTATCACCTTTCACAAAGGAATTTAAGCTTTTTAAGGTCGGGAAGTGAGTAATCGGACGCCTTTTTCGTCTCCAACGGTACAAAGCTGCGTTTTCGCTCCTCTGCTGTTTGCACTTTTCTTTCCTGCTATGATTGAAAAAGCATTCTCTAACTTAAGTGAAAGAGTCAACGTTGAATTCAGAACAAGTGGAGGTCTATACTATCAGCAACCTTTTAAAGCAGAAGCGCAACTTGTTCTGCAGCTGGAACGCGATCTTCTCTTTGCAGATGATGCCGCTCTACTAGCACACAGTCTTCAAGACATTCGAACTATGCTGGAAAAATTCTCTGAAACAGAGAAAACATCTAGACGCACTGTCAACATAAAGAAAACTGAACTAATGTACCAGCCAGTACCAGACAATCTATCTCTCACAAATAATTCTGTATTCATTTATGGTACGGCATTAAAAAGTGATGAGGCCATCACATATCTTAGATCAACGGTCACTTCTGATAGAAAGATGGACAGAGAAATCCAATCTAGAATAGACAAAGCCAGCACAGCATTCGGTAAAATTAAACATAGGTTATCGAACACCAAACGCGTGTCTCTCAGAGTAAAGATCGACATATACAGATCACTCCTTCACTCAACCCTTTTCTATGGCGCTGAAACTTGGACGCTGTATCACAAGCACATCAACTTCCCGCTTTTCCTATGCGCTGTCTCCGTGCCATACGTGATACAAAATGGGATGACAGAGACAATGATAATGCAATACTAAAGAAATTTCACATCAGAAGCATTGAAAACATTCTAGCATAAATACAACAGGCGGGCTTGTCATGTTGTGTGAATAGATGAGCATAGGCTTTCAGAGTAGATGATGTATAGGTAGTTACCAAACACTAAGCGTTCAGTTGGATGTATACTCTTACTCTACAAAGACACATGGAATGACGACTTGATGCGTCAAAACTGTAATCTGAAAATCTGGGAAGCCCAAGCATCAAACCCTAGTGACGTAAGACATGAAAACTTTTGGAAGAAGCACCGTGATCAGCTTCGTCAAGCTCTGAAGCAGAGACGCCATCAGAATCCTGCTTTAACAAATTTCGTCTGTCAGTGTGTCTTTGTCGCCCGGAGCAAAGCTGGGCTAGTATCGCACTTAAGAAATCACAAATAAAATATGATTTCCCTTACGTGATGTTCTCCACAATAGTCCCTGCTGTCATGCATAAATGTAAAACAAAAAGCACCATCCAATGCCGACCCTCATTTATCGTTCATGATAGGAGAACCCACCATATATATATATATATATATATATATATATATATATATATATATATATATATATATATATATATATATATATATATATATATATATATATATATATATATATATATTTGAATAAATTGTGTGAGGTACAAAACTTACAAATAGCTAGAAAGACATAAAATTTATTACTAATGGGCATAATGTGAGAGAAAGTAAAAAAATAAAAATGAAACAATCACTCAAAAGACCAACCGGTTTCGTTCCCTAGCTTATCAAGGTCTACGGGGAATTTTTTTAATTCTATAATAAATAGCTAAATGACACAAGCAAAATTCACACAATTAAAACATTAAAATTGATAATGATTAATCTGTATGAATAAGAAAGACACTTTCTTTATTATTAACCCGAACAGTACAATTTTCTGCACAAAAAAAAAAAAAAAAAAAAAAAATTATGTAGCAGAAAATAGAGATGGAAAGGGTGGGGAATAAAAACAGAAAATGCTAGAGCGTGATTACATGAAGACCAAGGAGGCAGTGCCTTTGCTTACAAAGAGACGGTCCCCTCGCTCTTATATATAACGATTCCAGCGCTCTTAAATGAAATAGTGAGTGCGAACTAGCTAGCACCGCGAACAAGTTCACACTAAAATTGATTGCGCACACCCTGCTATTTAAATATATATATATATATATGTCCGAATGTTAAAATTACAAAACAGTTTTTTTGCATTTTGGTCTGGCCAGACGGATCGACTTTGTTGCAAAATGATGGAATATTGGAGATGTCATTATACGTGGAATATATAAGTAATATAACTTATCTCTTAAGAGTGGTAAAAAAAAAATCAAAGGCTATTAAGTGACCTACTGATTCGATCTCACAATTCCTTCATGGATCAATACCGAAAAGTTTAACAGATGAATCGCTACAATAAATCATACAACCCCATTAAAATTAATGATATAGTCAAGGATTATCGTTTTAAGTCAATAAAGACCACTAGGATAAAAGAGAGCGAAACATAAAAGACAATAAAAGAACCACTCTAAAGCAAGCAAAATAAAGTTTTGCATTATATTAAATGTTTGGAAATTGTGATTTCCAGGAAAGCAATAAAAAGCTAGTACGTCTTAAAAAGAAAGAAGGACAAGGAGATGAATCTATTAACATAGAATTCTGGCTACAACTAGCAAATATATAACATAGAAATTATGAGATCTAGTTGTCTTTTTAAATTTATGAGATCAGATATTGTAACTATTATACTAATTGCATTGCTTCGGCGTTCCTCAGGAGTTATACGTTGGAATTTCGAAACGACCCCTTTATTTCGTTCACTGTGGTATATTTTTCTACTTCAACGATCCTTTTCTGGATATCTCAATTTCAGTTATTTCGCCTAGGGGCTTAGCTGGTATATCACAATGAGAAAATCTGACTGGTATAAAAGGGAGACTAGGTTGGACTACATGGGGGCCTTAACACATATATGAATCTACTCAAGGAATTATTAAAGAATGCGAGGTTCCAATATCAGAATCATGAATGATTTAACCTCGAAATCGAGCATAAGCGGATAACCTAACTTTAAGACCGTCATCAGTTACAAAACGCAGATCCCTGCAGGCTGATTTCGAAAAGAAAACGAAATAGGCCACAGCGAATTTCAAATTCGAATGATCAACGTCTTTATCGAATAGCGACTTGTAATGAAAAAATATGTTCTATATGACAATAGTAAATTTTTGACACAATGTTTTGACCGTGACGAATTACAGAATGTCTTCCCAAAGTGATATTTCACCAACAGAATAATATGAAGTCTGTTTTTTGGGACGCCATTCACGTTATTCATTACAATCTTCTGGAATCTAACCAGGGCATCACTGATAGTAACTGGATGAGTTGCACTTTCAGGTAAGCAAAATGCGACAGGTACTAATTAATGGCCCAATTCCGCTTCATGATAATCCTCAGTCACATGCTGCCAAGAAAACACCGCAGCGTATAACCTATTTTGGAAACAAGACTTTACCAAATCCACAATATTACTCTGACATCTCACCCAGTGAATACCACTTTTTCAGGCATCTTGACGAACATTTAAATTAAAAGATATTCCTTTACAAAGAGGTAGAAACTGCATTCGAAGATTTTTTTTTGGCTTCAAACCTGCAGAGTTTTATCGTAAAGATATAATCTTATAATTCGATGGCAGAAATATATAGATGTTGAGGTATCCTATTTTATCGCGTATACAATCTGTTCAAATACATTAATTCACGAATAAAATTTGATTATAATATCGGAGATTATTTTGCGAACAGCTTAATCCTATTAAATGTCCCCCCAAAAGAATGTATGGTAGGAGAAGAGTTCGTACCTTTATAAATTATCCAAAGACTAAATGATGGCATCAACAACGAAAGAATTATGATGATAACTGTGAGCAATAAGAGAACTGGAAAATGTGGATGAAACATTTTTAAAATATACTAATAGAAGCATACTGGTCTAGGGTTCCTACAAGTCTGCAATACAGCAAAATGAAAGTAAGAGAAAGGCAGCAACTACAGCGGGAATCGAAGATACTGCAAATAAAAACAGTAGGGATGAATCAGCAAGTACAAGGTAAGACGTCGTATGGCTGAGAATAACTTGGTCGCATTGATGGCGACACGAAAACAACTCTATCAATTCAAATCATTTACAAAGTAATTCCTAAACCAATAAATCTACATAAATTGGAGCAAAGAAAAACTCCAATACCAATTATGTAATGGTATAATGGAAGATGAATCAGGACGCATATGCTAAGCTGTTCTGTCACCTAGAGCAGTGCAAGAAGGATGTTACAGATGGTGCCATTATGAGGTGCTAAAGACGTTTTGAATGGCAGTAGAAAAATCCATTAAAGAGAATGAATATCAATCGATGAGAAGTAATAGAAGTTGTGGAAGTATAATATAAAGAAATGATAGAATTAATAAGGAAATCGAAGGTGCTAAAAATGACACCCGGCTGACAAATTAAAGTGGATGGGGGAAAAGCATGAATGAATCATCTCTTCGCCTAGACATAATATTCTTAACGTTCTCTTAAAGGAAACTTCTTATCATTGGAAGAGAATATACTATTAGCTCAGGAAAGAAAATGTTTGAAATACTGAGAATAGAGTGAGAATAGCAAAATGAAATATTCGCAAACATGATGCCAAACCATAAAATTCGAATGCAGAGGACTTTTTGCAAATATTTAAGCATAGCATTAGATGATATTTGAATAAAATGAATAACACAAAAAAAAAGAGATTTCCCGAAATATCTATAGAATGATATACCACGTTGTGTACAGATTAAGCTATGATGAAAAATATGGCAAAGACAAAACAAAATCCGAATATGCAAGTTTACTGTTTTAATTTTGTTTTACTGTCGACGTCAGACGTTTCGGTCTAGTAGACCATCTTCAGGACATGGTTATTAGAAACATACTTAGGATCAGACGATATTTAAGTCAACATGAAAAGACGATAGACACAAGACTAGTCAGAAACAGAACAACTGAAGATGGTCTACAAGACCGAAACGTCTGACGTCCACAGTAAAACAACATTAAAACAGTAAACTTGCATATTCGGATTTTGTTTTGTCTTTTCCATATTTTTCATCATACCGTCGGATCTATATCCACATATGTGCTTACAGATTAAGCTATGTAGTAAATGATTAGAAAATAAAAAGGAAACATCGAACATTTGCTTCATTGTTCTTTAAATTAGTCGTATTAACAAACACAGATATTAGTAAAATACACCTAACAAAAACAAAATGGTTATCACAATTTTATATTATTTTACACAAGAACATTGAAATTAGGGCAAATGAAACTAATATTACCCTTGCATAATTCATGAGTGCAAAAAGGTGTGCAAATATAAGTCTACATATGTTGGTACATGTATATATCTGTTACATAAATAATACGGAAATAGCAAATAAAACAAGCCGAATCAAGGAAACCATCCGAAGAACAAGCATGTAAATAATGGCATAGAAATCAGCGATATTAAACAGGTAAAGAAATATATTTCAACAGTATGCATTAATATTTGACACAAGACCGAAAGGGAAATTGTGGAGGCTAGTCTTCACTGTCTATTCTATACCATGAAAATCTGATTCGTGACCCATACAGTCTAAAAATTCCGCCAATAATCACATGATTCCATACTTCTCCATTCGATCCAAAATAGAGCACAACTCACTTACATCAGCCCACCTATCACAAGGTGATAAAACCATGAGTGGACAGAGCATATAAGTTACTTGTTTTAAATCAATAATTTTATGCCTGATATGAACTTTTTGAATGTTCGAATCTGATTAGTGAGAATATACTCTCCCCCAGTACTAACTAGAGAAAATCAAGATAAAATTTACTCTAAATGAAAAAAATTAAATTGGTATATATATATATATATATATATATATATATATATATATATGTATATATATATATATATATATATTTACAAATGTATATATATATGTATATATATATGTGTGTGTGTGTATATATATATATATATATATATATATATATATATATATATATATATATATATATATATACATATATATATATATATATATATATATATATATATATATATATATAAATGAATAAATAAAGGGAGGTCCAAATATCTTGCCACGTCTACATAACAGAATTATCTATTTCAGACAACTGACAGGAAAATGATGTTGGTGAAACTGGCTTTATCGATGTGTGACAGCGTTAATAAAAGTGAATTAAGCTTAATCCATTGCAAGTGGTTTCTATTACTGTATTAATTGTTGTTCTATTGTCCTCATTACCTTTTGGTAGGGAGTGACAAATCTTTTGGACTACGCTGTATATCTATATATCTATCTATCTATATATATATATATATATATATATATATATATATATATATATGATGGATATAAAACATGAGTTGTGAATAAACTCTATAACCACTTAATATATATATATATATATATATATATATATATATATATATATATATATATATATATATATATATACTCTATAATTTCATATCAACACTATTGTTGTTGTCTTTTCATAGAAACTTACAATTCTTTTTTCAATGGGTCGATGTAATTGTTAGTCTCTAATACTGATAATTTCTTCACCCGCACTCGTCGCTTGTGGAACTCTCTTGCGTCTTCTGGCTTTCCGTCAACTTGAACTTCAAAACGTTACATCCAATGTCCTGTGTTATCTTCTATCTTAATTCAGGTTCTATTAGTGTTCTCGCTCCTTAATAGTAATTAACTCCTGAAATCTTAGTTGATCTCTTGCCTTGCTTGGGGTAAAATGATTAAAAATAACCTCGGTTAACTACTCTACGGGCATTTCATTTTTCCATTATTTTCATCAAGTAGTATATCATATATAACTTTTTATCAAAACAATTTTGGTAACAATTACAAACCCAAAAATGACTTAATGGTCTTGGCTCTTTGAAAAAACAAAACTTCATATTGAAATTTTATTATATATATATATATATATATATATATATATATATATATATATATATATATATATATATATATATAGGGAGAGAGAGAGAGAGAGTAAAAGAAAGGGCGATGAAAAATGTTAAAAATTAGTCTCCGCATATCTTCAGCATTTCATCTCGATGTATTATTATAAACGACAACTTCGTATATATTATATTTTCCACGCCTAACATAACATGCGCTATGTCAGCTGGGAATACAATATGGAAAGTGACAAAATAACGCAATAATAAACCTATATAATAATCATGACTAGAGAAATTGTTTACCTTAGCCAATTTATTTAGATTTCTTCATCCCAAATATCAAGTGAAAATATTTTGACCTACAATCTTAAAAAAACTGTTATTCGAAATGTGAGATTTTTACAGAATACCGCAGATTAATACTTCTAGTCGTGCACGATTCAATAACTTCCAGTTTTTTCGCGTGTTGGATAATTATCAGAAAGAACAAGCAGCCATCGCATTCCAGGATAAACCGTGTACAGCTGTTTATATCATAGATGACACAATTACATATAGGGTCACAAGACAGATGAAAATTAAAATATGAGCATTTTAAATGGTGCTATTAGTGAATCTTCTGTCAAAGAGATTCTATTCAATGTGGCTATTAGAGGGTTAGTGGGTAGAATTTTGTATACAATTATGTCAGCTTATCATTGTAGTATTTTGTTTCTATTTCTTTTATCATATCACAGCAATTTGGGCGACAAAGCCACTGAAGCAAGGGGTTACCGAGAGAGAGGAAATAGGTAAACTATATTGAGGAGAAAAGAAAAAGAACAGGATTCAGGAAGGCTGGAATTGGCGAATGAGTTTTCATTGAATTTTTTATAAGGAACAAGGAACCAGAAGGACGCTCCACATGCGAGAAAAGAAACAACTAGAATATAACATCTGTTTACATGTATTTCCTCAGTAAAATGATGAGAAATAATTGCCAGTTTATTAGTACGCTTAAAATCATGCGGCCAAGAGACAAAGAAGGAAGGTTTATAGGAACCAGTGCCATGAAAATATAGGTAAATAGATGGGCAGACCTGGTTCTATAGTCTTGGATGGCAAGTGGGCTACCACAGAAACAAATACCAAATTACTGCGGGGTAAAATTTGTCTCGTCAGTCACGTATCGAAAGATACATGATAGCCTAAGCGTGTATCACGCATGTCACATAACTGAAAATATCCCAGTAGTTATAGCAGGCACATCAATACAAATATGGTAGTGATATGGAATGGAAACCTGGGTCGTAGATTATCAAATGTGCGAGATGGATTCTTATGAGAAATCGTTTGGCAAAACACAGGGTTAGAATTATAAGAGGATTAATTCTGTTATTGGTGTCAGAAAGCGTTTTCATTATATTATTTTTCCAGGATCTGGAGCTACATATTCTAATTCTGTAAATATATTTTATAGAATAATATAAAAAAGCGTGTTTATTATGAAATATAGCTGTGCGTAAGTTTCATGAGTCCATTTTAGACGATAAGCTTTATAATAATTTTTTAATTTCCTTCAGATGTGTCTTTAATATAAAACAGGTTTTATATGAAAGTATGTGCATCAATCTACTTTACATGCATAATGCAAATAACGAAATATTCAGTGATAGACACGATAGGCAGGATTTAAAATTCACGTCGCTTTTCCTTCCCAGCCCAGTAGTAATTATCACTGTAAGAGACTAAAAACATTGGTGGCAGACATGTATGCGTGACCAGACTTTCTTTATCATATCGAGAAACAGTATGCCGCAGGTAAATTTCAAACTTACATTGAGTATAAGAATGCCAGTATCTTGAGAATACATGAAGTCCACATGATAGCAACTTGGGATATAAGTCTGTTAAGGAAGTTACATGCTTGCAATAAATGTATTTCTCCGCTTACATATCAAAGACTTAAAAAAGTTCTGTCAATATTACGGTTTAATAGAAAATTTAAAAAAAGGTCTGTGAATATTACGGTTTAATAGAAAATTAAAAAAAGGTATGTGATTATTACGGTTTAATAGAAAACTTTAAAATATATCTGTGAATATTACGGTTTAATAGAAAACTTAAAAAAAAGATCTGTGAATATTACGGTTTAATAGAAAACTTAAAAAAGATCTGTGAATATTACGGTTTAATAGAAAACTTAAAAAAGATCTGTGAATATTACGGTTTAATACAAATATGCAATGATAAAAAGATACTTATTTAAAACTATATCCCAAGTAAAGAAAATATAATTTTTAAATTTCTTCTTGATAACAATTTTTCTTATTAAATACATTTCTGTGTTTTCTTCAGATATTTATCGTAAGTTTTTTATTGTATTATTTTGCTGATAATAATTCAATTAAAAACCTACGCTAATTACGATTAAAACGGGCACATTAAAGAGGAAAAACAATACTACTTTTATATCACCGAAATTGATAATATCGGAAAGTCCATTAAGAAAGCTGAACAGGTTTCTGTCGCATCATAGCACGATCGAGAAGTTTGCGTGGCAATAAAAATTAGCAAATTAGAAACCGGATGTGACGTAATTACGGCAAAAAATATTTACAGAAAAGACATAAGAAAACTAGAGTGGTGACAGTGACTGAAATTGAGGATGCCAAGTCATTCTTTTATATATTTTTAAAGAATCCCGAAATACATACACACCTGGCTATAAAAAAAAATTGCTAGCTGAACACACTGTTCATCCTAAATCCGTATCTATTTACTTACCTAGAGAAAGACTTTTCCTCAACAGATGATACAGACATAGGTGACTTCGCCCGGTGAATGACATGTGAGAGAGATTCAGATCGAGAAGAAAGGAAAGCAAATGTCCACAAAAATACATAAGAAACTGTCGCTGAAAAATGTCTAAAGGAAAATAAATATAAAATACTAGAAGTGAAAATAACCACAGAGGATACACATACCTACGCGCGTGCGCGCGCGTGTGTGTGTGTGTGTGTGTGTGTGTGTTGCGTTGCGTTGCGTTGCGTTGCGCACGTGAGTGGTTAAGTTCGCATTCCGACCATGAGATTCTGGTTCGTATCGAATGTATTTGATGTTATCGGTATTCTGATATACTTTAAATAAACCAATGTTTAGGAGAATTTGTTTGTGCTGGGAATCTGTTCCACACCGGATCAATGGTAGGTAGGAGAGAGAGAAAGATAAAGAGAGTGGACATTTAAATCAACACTGTAGATTTGCACTTCAACATAATAAACAATCTTTAGTTTGCTGATCACTTAATTCAGGAAACCCCTCAGGCGACGCACAATCTTGCTTCCTCTCCCCAATCTTTTTAGGTTTAGATTGTAAGGATACCAAAGGCGATTATCTCTATTTGATCGAGATGAATGACGTGACGGCCTCTTATTTACGTCACTTCATACAGTGACGAAAGTGGTCTGTCATTGAGTCAGTAAGTTCATTGACGTAAAGACACACGTTGTTTGTCCAGTAAGATACCAAAGGATACAGATTACAATCCACGGTGCTGTTTCTCTTTTGGTGTATATCTTCCCCAGACATACAGATGTCCGGCTAGTAGACCTCAATTTGATACAACAACAAACTCGTCATTTCGCGCTCGAGGATTTGTCTTTGTTTGGATCGTAGTAGGTGAATCTGACCCGTTTAAATATGGAGTCCTCAACCTGAATCCTCCAGAAACATATATAATACCATAATTTTCGTTCTACTCTCACTCTGTTTGACAGTGTAGATATATGAATAATTATTCTCTGTTTGCTGTTTACGGCACGTGCACTTATCTATCTATCTATCTATATATATATATATATATATATATATATATATATATATATATATATATATATATATATATATATATATGAACTGAAGAGGTGTGATACAGTGAAACAATCTGTCTGTGAATGATTAAATACATACTCTCTGGAGAAAAGGGTAATTTTAAAAACAGAGTTTCCTAATTCTATTGAACCATTGCTCTTCGTCTACGAATTGAGTTTTCCTGACTACTGGCGTATTTCGTTTAAAAAACGTTAAATTTTCCCCTTTCCTGCGACGATAGCCTAGAGGTAAGTTCTCTGACTAATGCCAAATCGGTCGGACGTCTAGCCACACTGAATCGCTGTTACACAGCAAACAGTCTGTAAACACAATATTTATCATTTTCCTTTTAGCCATTCGTTTTTGTTAGTTAAATACAGTGTCATTATATCATGGGTATAATAATGCCCTTAATGGGTAAAACGTAAAAGTGAGAATAAAGATTTCTTCTCTGGCTCTCTTTCATTACAAGATGTTCTTTATCTGATAATGAACACTCATTATTGTGAACATTATATAAACGCGAGTCTTCACTCCTAATCCAATTTACTAAGGCGAAAGTCTCTAGAAAATGCTGTGTTCGCTTGATCATCCACTGTAAATTTGCCTCATGTTACATACATTTCAGATTTCTTAGTAGATTTCTTCTTTTAAATTTTGGAATATATACAAGAAAAAAAAACTTATATAAACAAAGCATAAGTAAACTAGCCTATATGCTCAGTTGGATAATCTTGCACAAGAAACACCACTGCTTTGACAGTATCTGCGATTCATGTGCTTTTCCTGCACTCGCAATGCATTACGGAACTCATGAACGGAATCGTTTCTGAAACGATTAATGTTGCATTTAAAATTTTGAAGATTGTAGTTTTCAAGGAAGCAAGTCAACGGAAGAGA
The DNA here is from genome assembly GCA_964036315.1 of Acanthosepion esculentum. Classification (NCBI taxonomy): domain Eukaryota; kingdom Metazoa; phylum Mollusca; class Cephalopoda; order Sepiida; family Sepiidae; genus Acanthosepion; species Acanthosepion esculentum. Next base: position 31,084,888 of record OZ038482.1, on the reverse strand, counting down.
GTCGCACGATCGGGAATTCCGAGAAAATACATTGTTGGCGTAGAAGTGTCGGTTACCTTTAACTATTTCAACATTAAACGGGGGACCTAGGTAGAAATCTAATAGCAAGCTTAAATTCATTTAGTCGGGATACAGGTAAAAAGCTCGTCAGTTGAAATGAAAATGTATGTAGAAAAGACGGGGGGAAGACAAGTCACGTCTGTGAGAAAGTGAGTGATGTCGAAATGTCAAGTCAGCATTGATTAAATTGCAGATCCTTCTATAGATTTTGTCAAAAACCTACAGATGAATCGCAGGAAAACACCAAACCAGATAAACTTAACAGCATTCAATGTACGGCTGAATGATAGATTTGTAAATGTGAAAGATGTTCTCTGACGAAACAAAAACCTTCTGGTAAGACATATTGAATCATCTTTCCTTGCAGTAGATGCAGCTAGTAATTCGATATAGTTATTCCACTTCGTCGGTTGACAGCTTGAGGCTAACAAGGAGCAATGGGATACTCTTGAGGAGCGAGTATCAGCAATTCCGATGGCAGGCAGGGTAGTTCTCTTTGGTGGATAAATGAGAACAGTTTAGTTTTGGAAGCACTGAGAGACAGACAATATATTAAATTGGAACAAAACTTAACATTTCATTCGAAAATGATTGAATTTGCCCATTTTTAGACGGGTAATTTCTTTTTAATTAGGAGTTTTGATCAAAAGTAAGAATTCTCGGGTTTGCTTTTGAGTGACTTTTCTACGCTAGTCGAGTGTTAGTTCAAGGATTTCTATTTAGTTTCATCTCTTACCAACAAAGTTAGAGGTATGGTATGAACTCGTGTAATCTTTTGGATTGACAACCCGTGGTTAATAAAATCTCCCTGTGGCGAGATTTTGGAATTATCCCCCTCATGTTTTAAAGGCAGCGACAGATTAGAAAGATCTTTCTCGGCAAGGTTTCAGAGCAAAAATACGTATTCTTTTAACTCCTGCAAAATATACGTAATCAACTCCAGACTCTTAAGTTTGCTTTAAAATTTCCACCTTTCATTTCGTTTCACAATTTGTCTTTTGTAAAATGTCCTGACAAAATATCTGTTTTTATTTCTTTGTTCAAATTCTGTGTCTTCTTTCTCTGGATTTAAACGAATCCACTAAATATTGTTAACAGGTCAAATCTACCATGAGATTATAACTTTTCAATAAAAGAATATATACTGGGTACAAAATGGTGATGTCGACGTAATATTCTCTTGGATATCTATTAAAAGAGACATTTTAAAAAAGTACATTAGTTAAAAAAAAAGAATATTTAATTTACAGCCCACAGCGACATTTTGAAACCTATACTATGAGCAGACTTCCTCACAAATTTCAACCTATTATTAAACATGGCTACCAAGACACTGATAGATATCGATCCGCAAGTAAAAATCCATGGAATGCGTTCCCGATATCTTTGAACAGGTATCAAGTCAGCGCTACCGGACGACAAGACATTATTTGCGAAATCCTTCGTAAATTTGCACTGATTACAACCCCATTGAAATATACTGACATAATACTACACATTGCTAACCACCACATTCAAACAACAGGACAACCGACGAATTAAACCCCGCGGAGACTCAGCGCTGCAAATTCGAAGGTGGCAAAGAATTTGAGAAGATTCTCAGAATAATTTAAACACATGCTGCAGCTAGGAATAATTCGACCTTTTAAGAGCCACTGGTCATCTCCTTCGCACACGTTACATAAAGCGGATTCTTCTGCCTGGCGTCCTTGTGGCCATCCCCGACAACTAAACGTGTCATCAGTACGAGATTGCAATCCTATTCCGCATTTACTTTGATTTCGCGGTGGGATGCAGGGTATGTGAATTTTCACCAGATTTGTCTAAATCAAGGCGTACTAAAAAATCTTGCCCAAGCAAGCCATATTCCAAAGAATGCTATCGCCACTCATTTTGCTTTCTGTGAATTCACCAGAAACCGTTTGGTTTAAGAAATCCGGCCCAGTCTTTAGAAAGGTTGATAGACGAAGTATTGAGAGGTTTATCATTAACTTTCGCATAGAGCGCCAATGTATTAATAGCAAACAGACATATGGACGAACACCTGGAACATCGCCAACTTGTGTTTGAACGCCTGCAGCATTTTGGCCTGAAAGTTAACGTCGATAAATATATGTTTAGTGTAAAAATAGCTTTTAATTTTAAACCACACAACAGACGAAACAGGAATTCACATCTACCTGAGAAGATAGCTGTTATCAAACATTTCACACAAACAGAGTTAACCAGTCTCCTTCGAAGATTTTTTAGCATGATAAATTACTATTGACGATTTCTGCCACACTGTTCATCAAAGTTAACCCCACTGAAACACATTAAAACCACTCAGAAAAAGAATGCAAAGTTTACTTTAATGTCCTGCATTAGTTGCTTTTCACGAAGCAAAGAAATCCTTGTTGAACTTTGTAAAACTAAGTTACCTAAGTGATGATGAAAACTCGACAGATGTCTCATTGAACGCTGTTGGTGTCATTTTACAGCAAAATATTGATGGAGCAAACAAACCTATATCATTCTTTCTCAAGCTAAATTCCTCACAGATGAACTGCATCACATTCTCGGGAGAACTCGCCATGTATTTAGCTATTCGATATTTCAGTTATATTTTAGAGAAAAGAGGAATCACGGTATTTACTGACCATAAGACATTTAATTATGCCCCTCTCCAGCGAGACCGACAAATATTCGCCACGTGAAACATGACATCTCGAATATATTCCACGATTTACTTCAGGCCTACAATATATAAAAGGCGAAGAAAATATTGTTCCAGAGACACTCCTCCGTAGTTCCATATCCTCAATAAATACGGAAATTTATTCTATAAGATTATCGCTGAGGAACGAAAAAAGACTCTATATTTTTGCATGTCAAGGAAGATACTTCACTGCAACTTGGAAGTTTATCTCTCCCTTTTGCACATTCGACTTCATTATGTAACAGGTAAGAAGTTTACCCTCGACCTGAAATATCTCCATCGATACGTAAAACATTTCAAACACCATCATGGCTTATGAAATCCTGACACTAATCAAAGCAAACCAAAAAAGCAAAAAAACAAAACAAAAAGAAACATGCCCTCAGCTAAAATTTCAATTTCTCCAACAACAACAAAAACTAATCGAACTAGACATTGATCGCGATATTTAAAGACGTACTTAACAAATCAGATTTCATAAGAGAATCTTCTTCAATCTGGATGCGGGGATTATTATTGGATTGCCCCACAAATGAATTAATGACAAATATTAGGTCATCCCATAAGTTCTGTCCGAATGTTAACTTTTTGTTAAAATGAACGAAATTTAAAGAGTATTTTATAATTTATATTGGAGCTAAACATTATTTTTATGTTTAGATACATTTAAACTGATCAAATGTTATTTTAGAGAAAAATAAAATTGAATTGTGTTTGATTAAAACCCTGCTAACATGGAAGTACGCAATAATCATTTGAGGCACATAATGCTTTATGAGTTCAAGAAAGGAAACTCAGCAGCCGAAGTGGCTAGAAACATTCACTCAGTTTATGGAGAGGAATGTGTGAATGAAAGAACTTGCAGAAGATGGTTTGCAAAATTCAGTGGTGGAGATTTCACCCATGAAGATGAAGGTCGAACCGGACGTCCAATTGAGTTTGATGAAAAGCTTCTTGAAGCAGCCCTTAAAGAAAATCCTACTTTATTAGTTGAGGAATTGGCAGTGGTTCTCAGTTCAAACCATACAACTGTTCATCTTCATCTTGTTAAGCGTCGTAGACAGTGGTTTGGTAAAGGGGAAGGACCCCAGCCACAATTGAGAAGGGAGCTTCATGGGCAAAAGGTTCTTCTTTCAATCTGGTGGGATTGCCAAGGAATAATCCACTTTGAATTCTTACCACCTAATGCAACAATTAATGCTCAAATATGCTGTCAGCAATTAGAGCGTTTGAACCAAGCTTTGAGGAAGAAAAGTCCTGCTCTAGTGAATCGAAAAGGGGTGATGTTTCATCAGGACAATGCGCGACCACACATAGCAAGAATCACGTCACAAAAGATCGAAGAACTTGGTTGGGAGAAAATTCCTCATCCACCTTATTCTCCCGACCTTGCTCCTTCAGACTACCATTTGTTTCAGAGCTTACAGCATCATTTGGAAGAAACAGCTTGTGTAACACAGGAAGAGGTTAAAACTGACATTTGTGAATTCTTCGAATCAAAGCCAAAAGTATTCCACAGTAATGGAATTAGTAAGCTTGTTAATAGATGGAAGGAATCATAGATACTCAGGGAAAATACATTGTTGATTGAATCTGTAATTAAATGTAACATTTGGTCACTTGTTTTCTTTATTCAAAATTCGGACAGAACTTATGTGATGACCTGATATATTGTCGGGACATTTAAAAAAATGTATAGAATAGAAATGAAATGAAATTTTCAAAGCAAATTTAAGTGTCTGAATTTTATTAAACTAAAGATTCTTAAATTTGCCTTGAACTTTTCAACTTCTTTGTCTTATTATTTCATTGGATTTATTCGAGTCCATCAATAATTGTAAGCGGGTCAAATTTACAAGAGGTTTATGACTTCACATCAAAATAATATATATGCCCTACAAATCTCTGTAAGAATTATCGCCAAATATGAATTTCTATATAAATGATGCAATAGATCAAGTATGATACGATTATGTCTTGAGCATCAAATTATTTAAACCATTTTTATAACATAACTGATAATTACCGTATACAAATATTTGCATTCCCCAGTATTTCAAATAGCTGATTAATGAGTTTACTTTTGTTTATATCTGTTTAAAAAATATTCTTAGTTTTCATTAATGTTTGTAGTTAGGGGGCGAACTACATTCTTTTACACAGTGTTAAGCGCACTCGTGGATCAAGATGCATTGTGGGTCGTCGTGAACAGCATCAAGCGATTTCAATTACACTTAAGCGGTTAGAATTAATTATGTACTATTTGACAGAGGAAAACAAACTCAATAATTGATACTGTTTCACACCTGCTGACGAGAGTGCTAATGAGAATTTCTGGAATAATTTTGAAAAGCATCCTCCTCATCTTCTATTCTTGTACTTAGCCCTTATAGAAGTATTACGAATGTAAGAATATGTGTGTGGATGTTTGTGTTTGTTTGTATATATATAAAAACAAACACTTAAACAGAAGGAAAATAATTAAATCCTTAATCCCAGTTGCTTTTTAGTCGTCTCTGATAATACTTGTATATATGAGGGAATGCTACCCAAATAAAAATTATATATATATACACACCTGGTAATGTATAAAAAGAACATATGGGTGTGTGTTATCTTGCTAGTGTATAAAAGAGAAAGTGCAAAATGTGAGAATAATGTATTATAAAGGCATATAGTAATACTTGAAGATGTCTTCCGAAGCGCAAACTTAGATTTAACAGATAAGAAAATGTTGTTAGAAATACAGAAATAATATGTTAAAATCTTTTGTATTAGCTAATCTCGTATATGTTAAGTGAATGCTGAACAATCTTCTCACACATAAAAAAAACAAATATGAAATAAAGAAGATGATTTTCTACACACGAATATTAATATGCTCAGAGAAATTGAGAAATGAGGTGTATTTTAAGGAAATATTTACACTAAGAAACATGTAATGAAAGTAATTTAATGAAAGGGCGTTGGGGGTTTAACACTCAAAATACATATGGAACACAAGAGAATCGATGGAAACAGCGAGTCTTTGTGAATGGCTGGCGGTACAGTGACAAATAAAATGGTAAATATGTTTACAGTTACTTAAAGTAAGACTTTTGTGATTATTCGGGCGGATGCTATTGATAAAAGAACTACATCTCTGTCCTATGGAGATAGGAATTACTTTATATCGGTTGATGGTAACTGGCAGCTATCGGAAATGGATGTGTTGCGAGAGACAAAAATTTGTCTCCCTTTGACCAAACATTGAAAAAGCTAAAAAATAGATATATACAGAGTCACCTGAGCTGCCCGAGAGATGGTTAGGCGCGGAAGTCACACATCCTTTTTGTTCCTGGAAGTCAGACTAGAAAGACGTTTGAATTCAGACTGGTGACGATCAACATAATTACCAAATATTATATTTTATTTGAGATATCAAGTCCATTTCGAATAAAAGACATGCACGCCTTGTATGAAAATTTAACACACACACACACACACACACACACACACACACACACACACACACACACACACATATATATATATATATATATATATATATATATATATATATATATATATAAAGTTATATAGTTTTAATGTGTCCTATATTTATGGGATAAAGTGCTCTATATCAGAAATAGAGCGTATGTAAATTCTAAATCTATAAGTGAACGTTGAAGTCAACACTCAAATGCGACGAGATGTTTCATGCTACACGTAATCGCCAGGCCGCGAGTGTTGGATCTTTCAAGATTCTGATGAAATGAAACAGCCTGTCGCTTCTGAGTCTTGAATTCAATGATCATCTTTATATATATATATATATATATATATATATATATATATATATATATATATATATATATATATATATATATATGTGTGTGTGTGTGTGTGTGTGTGTGTCTGTGTGTCTGTGTGTGTATGTGTTTGTGTGTTTATGCATGTGTTTATATATATATATATATATATATATATATATATATATATATATATATATACATATATATATATACATGAATATATGTATATATTCAAGTATTTTTATATCAAGACATATGTGGTTTATTCGAATTTTTTATATGTTTATACTGTATAGCTGTTTTCTTTCTAAATGAAACCAATAACATCTATTCACGCACAACATATGAAATAGAAGGATAGACTTTTTACTAGCCTTATTTACCAACAATACTAAGAGAAATGAAAGACAACTCTAACGCTATGTTCTGTTTTAGTTTCTATGATAATACATTCATAATGTTTACTTCTGCAATAATATGCGCTTAATAGACATTCTACTGGGTAAGTGATGTTACATAACAGCTAAAATATATCACCTTATTTCTTCTCAGGAAAAAAAAAACATACTGGTTGAAATGATTCATTGATTGAATGACTGGCTTTCGACGGCTTATTAGAATTTCGGAGGTTATTTAAAGCTAGAAAAATATTATTAGATTGTTAGATATTTTTGAGATAATAATGTTTTACTGATACAAATCCTACTAATTAACCCATAACAGCAGGAAGAAGATAACTTCTCAATTATAAATGCCAGTATGTGAATATAACTAACGTGAAAGGTATTGGATGCCGGATGTGCAACTTCAAATTCCGGGCCATTTATATTTTCACCACCCGCACATCCAAGTTTCAAGCACCTGGTATTCCCAAGCGGTACAACCCTCTTGGTAATGATCATGTTTTTCGTTGTTTAACTTCGCTTATCGTACGAGAACCGGTGTCACAAATGGATTTGGCCGTAATCCTGGTTGAAATCAAGCAGAATTTATATTTGAAGCATCTTCATAAAAAGCACGAATAGTATATCTTTGTTTTCTTTATTTTTAAATATTTAACCACATATATTAAAAAAATATCCGAATGACCAACTTTCGATAAAATATTTCGTGTTTACGTAGAAAATTAAAGCAAATTGAATGAACATTATTTCAATGCGAAATATGTTATTGTAATATGGAGGTAACGTCAGTCCTTCTATTTTGTAGGGCAACTGAAAAATATATCAGTTTTGGAAGCACGCAGATGTTCTTAGCAAAATATTAACTCAATTAACAAAATAAAGACATCATATAGAATTTTACAGGGGAAAACGCACAGATAATTACTGATTCTAACAAGTAATATTCTAGAAATATGTAAACGAAAACACCTCACGTATATTCCGAATATGAAAGTGCCAGTTAGGAACAGACGCCCATATAATTGAGGCTACAGAGATTCTCACTATAGCTCGCCACTTGTGCGCTTGCATGCAGCTGAGATATCTTCAAAAATATATTTTCCTTGGTCCGGTATTCTCGCATTGGGTCGGATAATGGTCAATGCTTATGATTCTGGAGTGAGATGTTAATGGAAACAGTGATTTTATAATGTCTACTCGTCTTAATATTAAAATATTCCTCTTGACACTATACGAACCTGTATAACTAAGCCGGTAGTGTATCTGTGTTTTTAATGGCACGTGTACTCGTCTTACTGTGGCGTCGTTAGAAATGAACTAATGATTTAAATTTTACGCAGTCAAGCCTCATGATTGTTTTCAGCGGCACATTTGCTGAATTAGTATAGGGGGGATCGAAAAGAAATAACCTCTGGCGGAAAGTATATACCTTCTGATACGAGGATCGTTCAAATGTGTCTATTTTCAAAGTAGCATACTGGAGTTACAATCTTAATATTCCAGTAACTCTTAATAAAATACCCACTTTCATTTTATATAAAAAAAAGAGAACGACCATAGATTAACAGACCTGACTGTGAACAGTATGGCTGACGAAAGACTCCTGGTCAGCAACAGACTGAGCCTTATTGACCCGGACACGATCGAATCAAGAGCTGCATCTACTGCAAGGAAAGTTGGGTCACTGTGTTGAACCAGGTATTTTTTTCTCGCCAGAGTCCATCTTGCACATTTACAAATCTAGCCATCGTTCCTGGATTGAATACTACAGCCATATCTTGTCGGATGCTCCTGCTATTATCTCGAATTTCTTGAAAATATCCATAGACGGATCTGTAATGTAATCGATCCTGATTAGCCACTCGAGTTTAGTCCCAATCCCACCGACGTGACGTGGGTTCCTTCTGACTTTTAAAAAAATAATTTCTTGTCAACTGCTCTGAGGAGCTTCTTATCTGGTGCCCCCGACTACATGAATTTAAGCGTTCTATTGGATTGGCATATATACCATCTGTTGAAAAAATTACAAAATGCCATTTCTACCGTAGGAGATTATTTTCTCACAATTCCTGCATTTGGAATTCACTTCCATTTATGTGATTCCCTCCAATCTTAAAAAAATTCAAATGCAACATCAATCGCTATCTTCTTGAGTCTCGTTATATGTTTATCCTTTCCTCAATTATCTTTATACTCAGTCGTTTCTCTCAATTTACGTCCCTGTAACCGCCTGCATACGTGTGGGATTCCTATCTTGCTTGGGTTGAACTGAAAATAAAAACAAATATAACTATATTCTACACAAGATCGTGTAATTCAAACTGATGTCGTGTTGTCTTGTCTCTAACTACGAATAGCATTATCTGGAATGTCGTATTTTTCTCCAATAGTCTTTTTTATACACGCAAAAGAAAGAGAAAGACAAAGGTTTGAGAATTGGCCGATGTTCCTTTACGTAAATTGACATGAAACCTATTTTCATCAATATATAAACTCGTAAAAAAACGCTTACCGACCTACACGTGCAATAAAGAGTTAAGTAAAATTTAAAAATCTTCATTTTACTGCACAAGTACGCATTTCCGTATACAATACTTTTATTCTAATAACAGATAATTTAAGAATCCTGGTTAAAATTAACACACACACACACACACACACACACACATATATATATATATATATATATATATCAGTGAATATACAAGTCAACACTTAGAGGCGACAGTCTGTTTCATGCTAGATGCAATCGTCAGGGCACGAGTGCTGTTATTTTTTCGGTTCTTTATATATACGGGTCAGTGGTGCATTGTTGGTAGTCTATTTTGGCAGATATTTTACCGGAAGCCGTTTATTTGTTTATTTGTGTAAAATTATTTTGCTCATCGATCAAAAAAAAATAAATAAAAACATGCAAAATAATTTGACCCAAATAAATAAATAAATGAACGACTTCTGGTAAAATAGCCGCCATAATAGAATACCCACAATAAGCTACATAAACAAATTTTTACTAATGTTAATAAAAACACTGATCAAAATAAAAAATAAAAGTAAATATATATAAAAGATAAAAAACAAAAATAAATTAAATAGAAACAAACAAAATAATTTGACACAAATAAACAAATAAACGACTTCCGGTAAAATATAAGCCAAAATAGACTACCCACAATGCACCACTGACCTGTATATATAAATAGCCGAGAAAAATAACAGCACACGTGGCCTGACGATTTCATCTATCTTGAAACAGTATGTAACCTCTAAGTGTTGACTTCTATGTTCACTTTTATATTTACACACACTCTATCTCTGATATTGAGCACTTTATCCCATAAATATAGCACATCTTTAAAACTATATTTCTTTATATGTGTGTGTGTGTGTGTGTGTGTGTGTGTGTGTGTGTGTGTGTGTGTGTGTGTGTGTGTGTGTGTGTGTGTGTGTGTGTGTTAAAACGTCCATGAAAGTATCTTTCGAAAACAGTATCCGTTAATGCATCTGGCCTTTATGCCTTCTTCAGAAGGATAACGAAAAATGACTTGTGTGTGTGTTTTCATTTGTGTGTGGTTAAAATAATTAAATCTGATATTATTTATGGCAAGCTGGCAGTTGCTCGAGAGTAAAGGGAAAGAAAATTAGAGAGTTACAAAAACATGTTCAACATTTTATATTCCCCGCTTTTATTGTCCGAGTTTTGAGATGGAAATGTTTTAGAATGGGTATAAAATAGATGACATACTTGTTATTAATCATGGTTTGAAAAAATAATATAAGATGTAATTATTTTAAACAGTCAACACATTTTTCGTTATCTGATAAAGCCTTATAGGCGACAGGCATCAGCGGATATTATTTTCAAAATGTATATTCTTGAACGTTCTTTTCCAAATGTCAATAACTTATAACACTTTCAGCATTCCATACTTTTATATAGGATATAAATAAATGGAATCGTCTGTTTATGTAAGTAAGCGGACTTAAGTGAGGTTGAGGAGAATTAACATTAGGTTGGTTGCTAAGTAAACCTTCGTGTAATAAACCTTTTATTTCATTACTTAACTACGAGTTTGTGTTCCTTATCTATTTCCCTCTGTTATGTCGAAAAAACGAGATGTAACACATTTTAAGGCTCTTCCCTGAATTGAACACTTCACTCATTGACGTGTTTATTCACAGAGTAAGTACTTCAAAATGGGGGTGGAATCTCCGACTGATGTCAAATCAATTTGGTTTCGACACCTGTCTGAAGCAATCACATGTCTAGACACACTGATGAGCTGTGATACAGCGAAAGAGTCTGCTATGGATGACAATATATCCACCCGAAAACATTAACTTCAGTTGGGCTCTCTTGGAAGATGAGTGAAATTTTTTAATCAAGGACTACTACTACTACTTGTATTACAAGGCTATTCCCTGAATTGAGCACTGTCAGTCATTTTTTACATAAGAATTCACATTTTTCTTCTATGTGCCGATGGCTTAGCGGGGATTTGATGCCAAATCAGTCGAGTTTCCATCACGGCTTGAAACAGTGTGATATCTGGTTGTGATACAACGAAACTGTCTGTCCGTTGATGAGTTTCGTCATTTCGCAGTTGTATTATATTAAAAAAAAAAACAGAACAATATGTTTCCTTTATATGGCGTTACACTTTGTTTTAACTATTATGTTTATCCGCCAATTCATGTATCTTGTTATCTTTTGATTATTACCATCCCTCTCCCCGAACATCTTACCATTCATTTGCAAAAACACTTTTAAATTTATTCGGAATTTATTTCGGCGTAAATTTAAATATATGAACACTTATTACTTCCTACGCTTCAAATTGTAAATGATTTTTTTTTCTAAGAAAATGAAATAATTCAATGTGCAAAGTATTCATAATTTATTACGTGTTGAATTTATACGAAGAATTAATCAAATTGTTTCTGCTACTCGCACAACTACTATTCAAATAAGTATTGATTTATTCATTGACTTTCATTAATTTATTTACACACTTCCTGAAATAAACGACCTAATTTTCTCTCTTCACCATCACAGCATATAATACTATATATATATATATATATATATATATATATATATATATATATATGTAATACTATATATATATATATATATATATATATATATATATATATATATATATATATATATATATATATATCGGTATGTGTGTCTGCGCGCTTGTGTGCGTAGTAAATTTAAAGCTAGATCGGGAGACCTTGCTTCTATGATGCTGTAAAGTAAGCATTGCAAATTAAAAAAATTAAATATATGCATTGTCATCTTTCTAATTTTAGAAGGAAACCGAGGAATGGGATTTCAGTTTGGTAGAACAGCTATCCACAATTCAAGCGGGATCGATAATCTATGTTCAATTGTCCGTAAAAGATAGTGATGGTCATTCGCAGATATTCTTTCGATACTCTACTCTAAATATATGACAATATCCACAGACAATGGTGTAGCTGGTGTTAACTGACACAAAACCAAATATTCTACCATTGTGTTTTCAGCACTGGCAGTAAATTTCTGTTGTCTTAGAATCAAATATGTCTGTGATTGCCTGTCGCAAATCTACTTGATTTGTGAAGGATTTACAACTAAGTTTGTTGTCCAGGGAATGGAAGACGAGGTAATCTGTTGGTGTCATGTCTGAGGATTGAGGTGGATGGTCAGTTATCTCCAAGCCAAGTCGCTCTATGGAAGAACTGCACACTTTTGCGATTCACCATTACTTTCTCCTTCAATGACAATTATACTCGTTCCAACTTCTGCGAGTGCATGTCCGCAGTAATAATTTGTCCCTTTTATATCAGCTGATAGTGCACAAACCTCGAATAGTCTACGAGATACATGATGTAAGGTGGCCGTAGAGGTGGTTTTATTTGTGGTGTGAGGTACAGTGTTCCGTAGTTTGAAGCAATGTCTGGCACGGTTGCGAGTGTTATAAGCGAGCCACTCTTCGTCACTGCTGAAATATGGGTACGTTTTTGCTGAGAAATAAACGAGAATCATGCTATCATATATTGTCGTTTGGTGGGTCCCGACAGTGTGTGGGGTACCAATTTAGTCATCTTGTACGCCTTCGCTTTGAGGTGCAGATAAAGTTTAACTGTTTCATCGCTAACCTGAATGCATTCAGCAAGCTTAGCACATGATTGTTGCCCTCCCATGTGGCCTCATAAAGGACATGTGGCCAGCCAATGCTTGGTTCATCACAAATAACAGAACTGGACTACTGAACCCAATTCCCGTTCGCCCACATCGAAGGTTTGAATTATTCGGCGACCTATGTGCCTGCTGTCAAGCCCAACTTAGTCATAAAGCAAACAATACTGAACGAGTTGCTTCGACACAGTCGTGATTCCTCGCCACTGCTTGAGCTATGACTGATGTGTGTGCGCAACGCAACTGCATTCGTAATTTTTTTAGCAAATTGCGTGTGGCAGTCAGAGTAAATTGTGTCTGCAGCTTGTAGTAAATTGCGCAGGATTGCTATAGTAAATTGTGTGTGGCAGTCATAATAAATTGCGTTTGGCAATTGTAGTAAATTTAGTGTGAATGAAGTAGTTAATTGCATCTGACTTTTGCAGAAATTGCGTCTGGCAGTTATAGCAAATTGCTTCTGACTTTTGTAGTAAATTGCGACTGACTGCTGTAAAATGCTTCGACTTTTGTAGTAAATGGAATCTGCCCGTTGCAGTGTACTTGAGACTGACTCTAGTAAAATTACGTTTGAATGTTGTAATAAATTGCGTCTGGCCCTTGTTTTAAATTGCGTCTGGCCGCTGTAGTAAATTGTTTTTGACTAGTAAATTTGCTTCTGACTGTGTAGTAAATTACGTTTCGCTGTTAAAGTAAATTGCGTCTTACTGTACTAAATTGATATACTAGCAGTAATAGTAACTTGTTTCTGATTTTGTATTAAATAGTGTCTGCCTGTTGTATTAAATTTACTGTAGCAATTGTAGTAAATCATGTCAGAATGTAGTAAATTTACGTCTGGCCCTTGTAGTAATTTGTTTTTGTCTGTAGTAAATTTATGGCGGACTGTTTTTTTAAGCATTTCACCCCAAGCAAGGGGGAGTGCCAATATCTCAGAAGGAGTTACAGAGAGTGAAAGCAATAGTAAATAGACGTGTTTGAGAAATGGATAAAGAGAAGGATGTGGATCCAGATCAATGCATCAGAAGATGTCAATTGACATTACATTGGAATATTTGAAGATTATAGTTATCATGCAAGCAGGTAAGGGGAGAGAATTCCACTGTTGCGAAGGGCGAGAGATAAGCTTTTGGAATAGAAGAGGCGTTTACATTAAATTATTCTGACAGTGAAAGGATAGGACAGAGTTGGCAACATACTAGCAAGGTTAAATTCATGCAATTGTGGTACCAGTGAAACTAGTGCTTCAGAGTTTGCCATGAAAATGTTTGTAGAAAAGAAAACTGGAAGCCACATCACATAGGTGAGAAAGTGATAAGAGTCGTGATGCCGTGTCTGGATTTATCACACTGCATATCCGTCTTTGGATTTTGTCGAGAACCTCGCGATGAACGGAAGTGGCGTAGACCATATATGCCAAAAATATTCAATGCAAGGACTAATGGTAGATTTGTAGATGTGAAGGATGGATTCAGTCTAGAGAAGCTTTCTGGCGCGACACTGAGATCCAACTTTCCTTGCGGTAGATGAAGCTATTAATTCGGTGTAGTTGTTCCACCTCAGGTCAGTGGAAAACGCTAACGTGAAGTTGTGCATCAGCCATGGTGATAGGAAGCAAGGAGTTTTCTCTATGTTGGCTAAATGAAAGCAGTTTCCTTTTGGAGGCATTCAAATTTATAAGCCATTTCCTGGCCTTGTCAACAACAGATTGGAAAACCATTTCGACACCAAAGCCAGGATAACTTTGCCAACAATGCCAGATTTAATATTGACTGTTGTAGTGAATTTCGCCTGACAGTTGGATTAAAGTGACGCTGGCAGTTGTTGAAAATTTGCGCCTGATTATTGTAGCAAACTGCGTCCGGAATTTGCAATCAGTTGCGTCTGACTTTTATAGTAAATAACGTCTGACTCTTATAATAAATTGTGTCCGGTGTTGTAGTAAATAGCGTCTAACTGCTGTAGTAAATTGCGTCTCACTGTTTTAGTAAATTGCGTTTCACTGTTTTAGTCAATTACGTATGACATGTGTAGTAAATGGTGTTGATTGTTGTAGAGAACTGCGTCTGACTGCTGTAGTAAGTTACGTCAGACTAAGACATTTGAGTATCACATGTAAATTGCATTTGATTAGTAAATATTCGTTTGACTTTTCTGTGGCTGTTGGAGTAAATTGTGTCTAAATAATAAATTTGCCGCCGACTGTTGTCATAAATTGCGTCTGAGTGTTGTAGTAAATTACGTTTAGCTGTTGTAGTAAACTTCTCAATCAATTCTATAGTGGTAGTGTCAGAATTTGCTGAGATACTTCCAAATTTTCTGAAACGAGTCCTTTCTAAAGTCTCTCACTTGGTTCAATTTCTAGACTAACATTGCTGGTTTTGAAACTGGAAACCATCACATTCAACTTCTCTCACTAAATGCGTTTTGACATTTATGGATCACATCAAGTGCAAGGTTTCTAATGTGCTCTTTAGATGCCAGTTACGAAATATATTATGAATAATATTCTTATAATATGAAAGAAAAAATATATGAAAAACTCATTGAATCATTACTAAATAATATAATAAAGAAGCAATAATTAAGTTTTCAAAATGATCACCTCAATATCGGACAGAACATTCGTCTAAACCTGATAGCATTGTAATTATCGTGAAGCAGGGAACGATAATCGATGTAGTCATAATGCTTGGTTTAAATTAATATCGAGATAAAATCAATTCAGAATTCAATAGAATTTATTCATATGATTGCCGTTCAAAATATAATATACAACGAGCGATAGGTAAATTGTCGACATTTTATATATTAATCTCACACAGGCGCCTTGTTTGCTTTTGATTTTGTCGACTGCACAATATAACAATGGCCACCGACTGTACGAAGAAATACTGTTACGCCATTCACTCTGCCGGAAATTTGAAAACGGTATGCTGTACTGCTTGGCATTCGCGCCGTAAGATCTAATATGAACAATTCAGAGTATTTGGGTGTCAATCTGAGGTCAGTGTAGATGATTCCGAAAGAGTTGGTTGAGTATAATGGTGATTACGAAGGTACAGTAGCTCGGAAAAATCACTCTGATCGTTCTGATAAGAAAGAAAACTGACGAGGGACTCAAACTCAAACCAAAGGCCTACGTCGTACCCTGAGGAGGTAGTGCTTCCCTGGGTCAAGTGCGTAGATGCTGGAAGACCCTATATCTGGCAAAAAGAACCTGCACCATGACAGAAAACGAAGAGAATCAAGTCATGGCTGTCAGGCAATGTCTACGACCATATTACCTCTTACATCATGCTATGTGACACTCCAGTTACACTCGCTTGATTATTATGTGTGGGGCGCAGTTGAGTTACAAAACAACAAAACTTCTTTTGCATTCAAAGATGAACTAAACACATGGATTATGGCAGTATTCAAAACCTTAAACAAGAGTCCGTCCAGAAGAAGTGCAAGAGATTCCGAAATTGTCTGGATGCTGTGGTTGAAGCCAATGACGATTTTATTGAATGAATTTTTCTTTATTATTTCAAGATACATTTTTGTGCAATTTCGGTAAATTAGATGTCAGTGTTATATTCATTTTGGCGTAATTTAGACAACAATGTATCCAACGCACTCTCTAGGTATAATAAAAGCGTATCGTCATTGCGCACAAAGTATACCAGATTTCATGCAAAATTCTTTGTATACCATTTCTTGTAAACAACCTATTTTCCTTCATTATAAATTGTGGAATTGCAGGTTTAAATAACATGTATAAGCGCCTAGCAAATGCGTCTTGATCCTTTCTTTTGTCATGCACCGGTTTCACGCCCGTACAAATGCAGTTGTGCTGTTCTATTTAAGTATTGGAGAACAATCTCACGCTGATCCTGCCTAAATTATTTCAGCATTATGTCAATCATCTTTGCACAAATATTTAAACATTAAAGGGACTGTAACCACTGCCATACCAATCAAAAGACTTTTGCAATAATGGATCTTTGACAATGTTGATATAAGTTTTAATATGTTTCAGTATATACCCACTTGATATCAATACAGTTGGGCCAACTATTCTTAAGAATTGTGCTCCCGTCACGGAATAAGATGACATTCCTGCTCCTCCACAGCACATATGTTCTAATTATTGTAATCACTATGGCAAGCAGACAGGTGGGAATTGACTTTAGGAAACAGGATGATGTCAGATGGAGTTAATCTGGTATCAATACAAAACCGCAGTTGGCTGCTACAGCTACTGCAACCTGAGCAGTATGAAACGGCACATTAACCGGGAGTAAGAGCACATATGTCGCCATCTTCCCTTTGCGTTTCGACTTGACTTCTTCCTTAAGTTGTTTTAATTCTGATGCATAGTACTGTCCAACAACAGTATTTCTCCTTTTCAGGTATTCTATCAGGTTTACACATTCAAATTAAAAGGAAAAACAGAAGCCATCACATTTCAAACAGTAACTCCTTCCTTGAACTACTTTTTCCACTGTTTCCTTTGAATCTTTTATTCCCGATTGAAGTGGTGAATACCGGTTTCATCTTGAGTTATTAATCATTGTGGAAAATTATCAGTATCAGCCTGGAAGCGAGTCAGAAGTGTCCCGGATATGTCAATATTTTTCAGCTTCGTTCTGGTGTCAGTATTCTTGGGACCCAATTTCAGGTCTGCTAGCTCATCTCCAGGATCTGAGTTAAAAGAGTATTGGACCGATACCAAAATTAATGCCTATGGATTTAGCTGTCTGCTGGACAGTAATACGTCTGTCATCCAAAATCACAATCATATTTTGCAATAATGATTATTCTGAGATCTCCGACGAGATCACAAGCATGTTCGGTCTTAATTGTAGAAGCGTCCGACCTGTGAGTATGTTCTCATACAACTAACTATTATGTTAGTTGTCTTCGGAGAATCTATCACATACTTTCATAAATCATCAAATGTTTCTGTAGATATGATACTTCTGTCATATGTTTACTCAAAGTAAGACGTATATGTTCTATTCTAATAGTTTATTCTCTCGGACATTGCGATTCGGGATTCTCTTCCTTCTTCTTGCTTTCCTCTCATCTATTATGTTCAATAATTTAAATGTTAGCTTATTCGTCATCTTCTGTCTTCTTGAATCCTAGTCTTCTAATGTCATTCATGTCACTCTCTCTCTCTCTCTCTACCAAACGCTTGCTCAGTTTATGTTTCCACTCGTACTAACCTATTGCATCTAAAGTAATTTATTGATTTGCGTGAAGAGGTAACATCAACAAATATACAAGTGTCGTGTTCTTTGAGAATGAAGGCGATCAGCGCTCTTTAGTATGTAGTTATAAATAAGTTTAATTTTATTGTTATCACTCTTAAACGTTGTTCCGCCATTAAGTTTCTCAAGCTCACTAAGTAGGTTATACGTTGTTTTTCTCTGACTCTTTTATAGAGTCCTAGAATTATGAGATCTGCCCAACCCAACTTTCCTCGTGATGATCCATTAGATATTTCAATCATCTGTCCCTTATAAGTATTTTCTTACCACTTTCTCTTATAACTTTGTCATTACTCACATGTTCGGTCCAAGATATTCTCACTATCAGTCTGTAGAAGCACATTTCTGAGGCTACAAGTCTTTTCGTTATCTGTGATGTAATTGTCCGGTATTCATAGCCATACATGAGGAGTGATATTACGTAACAGTTCTATACACTTTTTTGTTTCTAACGAAAACTCTCAATTTCTAAATACACTGCTTCACTTTTGGAAAGCATCTTTGGTTATCCCAAAGCGTCTTCGGATTTCATTTCACACGTTGCTAACATGCATTGCGTATTCTTGCAATTGACGTTTAGTTGTTACTTTTCGCATTCGTTCACAGTCTTCTGTAGGATTTATTGCAGTTTCGTTTCTGTTTTTGATATCAACACTGCGTCATCTGCATATATTTTATTATTTAGATTGTGGCCGGCAATGATTAGTCCTGGTATGACTTTTAATTCTCTCATTATTGACTCACGGTATATACACCTTTTTCTATGTATGTATTATTTTTGAATTCATTTTCTATACGTATGCAGGCAGTGTGATGCCTGTTTGTTTCTGAATTATTATAACATCCTTCCAAAATATTTCATGGTTACTAAGCGGTTTCAACGGTTCTTTATGTCCTTCGTCATCAAATGCATTTGCAAAATCTATGAAACACAGTTGACCGTACTTCTGCATTTGAATTTCTCATGCTGATATCATTCTTGCCGTACATATCGCGTTTCTTATTCCAGTGTCTTTAGGGAACCGGTAATCTATTGTCTTATTTCAAGTTTGATTCAGCTGGGTGAGTCGATTTATCAGAACTAGAATGATCATATTTGTTATAAGACTCTTCACCGAGATTATCTGATGGATTTCACATCCATTTGCACCTGGCTTCAGAGTCCGTCAAGATCTTTCGCATTGCAATTTACGTGATGCCTTGGCTTTTTCAATTTCCATATTTTCCCTCAAAGTTTATATAACACTGGAAGGTGGTGGCTTCGGCGTCGGCACGTGGTACGTTTTTCCAGTGTAAAACTGCATTCTCGAATCTCTTATTGACATAGTCAATTTGTTTTTTCGTTGTTTTACCTTGGTTTCTCCATGTCCATATAAGTTTTGAGTGTAATAAAAACGAGGAATTGATTACTAACTTGTTTTTCACAGTAATTTCGATCCCGTTTGCTCCGCGCCCATTATGAATTAAATCAAGGTCAACCTTGATATATATAAATGTTCATTAACGTCAAGGTAACATTTGGATTAATCTACCATTTCTAAATCAGGTATTTTTATGACTGTTATCTACAGGCGTTGTGGGAGGCTGCCATTTTGAATAAGACTTATTTTTAGAAAAAACAGCACAACATGATTCACGGGAATAAATCAATTTAAACATTGACAAGTGGAAGCACTTGTACATAGGACAGAGATTATATATGTCTGACGTCATGTACAAGGGTCGTTCGAAAATTCCAAGCCTCGCCCAGATGGAGTTCGTGAAAAATGAATTTTTCCAATATTTTTCAATGTAGCTCCACTTGATATCATTGCAGTTTGTCCAACTATGCTTAAGAACTGCATTCTCATCTCGGAATAAGATGGCGTCCTGCTCATCCACAGCACATATGCTCTCATCATAGTTTCCAGTATGGCAACCACGGAGATAGGATTTGGTTTTAGGAAACAGGATGATGTCAGATTGAGTTAATCTAGGAAGTATTAGGACATGGGGTAGCAATTCAAAGCCACGGTTGGTTGTTTCAGCTGTTGTAAGCTGAGCAGTATTTACGGCTCCATTAACCGGAATGAAAAACGTATTTTCCCTCAGCTTCCCTTTGTATTTCGACTTGAATTCTTCCTTCCGCTCTCTTAATTCTGATGTATAGTGCTGTCCATTAACAGTTTTCTTTCTTTTTCCAGGTATCCTATCATGCTATATAAACAAAAAAAACAGAATCCATCACCTTGCAAAGAGTCACTTCTTCCTTTAAAATTTTCGGGGTGGAAAACCAGTGTCTTTCCAATGTTTGCTTTGAATATTTTATTCACGATTGAGTTAGTTAATCCAGGTTGCATGGTTAGCGAGGAAAATTCTCATGGTCAGCCTGGAAGCGAGTCAGAAGTGTCCCGGATATGTCAACATTTTTCAGCTTCGTTCTGGTGTCAGCATTCTTGGAACGCAATTATGGCACATCTTGCTCATCTCCAGGAATCACAGTTAAAAAAGTATTGACTGAACCAGAACTAATGCCTATGGACTCACCTATCTGTTGGATAGTAATACCTCTATCATTCACATCCATAAGGTGAATGGTACCATCTTGATCATTACTTGTTAAGGTTTTTGAACGATCTGACCGAGGATCACTTCTGTACCGTCCCTGCATCGATTGAATTCCGCAGCCCACATAGTCACAGTTGTACAGGAAGAGGTGTCCTCAGCAAGAGTTTGTTCCAAATTTTCATTGATTTCCTTGGTTGACATGCATACCTTGATAATATGCTTTATGAATTCTCTAGACTCTGTATGTTTTTCCATTATTAGATTTTACACAAACCTCATAATTTAGAATTGGCTACACCTGCACATAATTTAAGACAGAAATCTGAATTACTTTTATTAAATTTTACAAGAAGCGAATGTGTGCCATCACAGAAAAAATGATCAGTTATGACTCTTATTTCTGGGTGAGGTTTAAAACATTTTGAATTTCCCATGTATTACAACCTTATGAAAATCTCGATCGTAATTAGCTGTTAAAGAACATGACTCATGTTTTCAGCTTTTGCAGCAAGTTACAGTGTTGGGCGAAACTACATCTAGGTCAGCCTATTCTATGTTCAGTTCCCCTATATTCAATACTAAATTTCAAATAATTGATCCAAAACCTGAGTTATTTGAAGTTTTAGTATTTACAAATTTATCAACCTGAAATTCTATAATAGATTCGGTGTATGTACAACCATTGCTTTCATTCCACTTCCAGATCAAAGTTTATGTTTCGTAAAGGTTTTTTGGGAGTCACATTCCTTGGAACACTTTGTTGATGGTGATGTTTTCTCTTGCCAACTATTAATACATATGTCGTCAGAATATTTCCCACTCACCAGCAGTACATTTGCCGCGTCTCTGAAAGACCTAAAATGTTTCTTTTTCCTTCCCGACAAAACTATTATACACATTAAACATTTAGTCAATCATATAGAATTTAAAACAGTTTTATAAAATAAATTGATGTTTATATGAAATTCGGAGTGGCCATATTAATAAGATGTTGTACTAGAAACGACCTCAATATTCGAACGAATATTTAAAAACATTTGACTAGCTTCGTGAGAAACATGTATTAAGGCGCATCTTACTTGAGTAATGGTGAATAAACTGGGCTCGCATATTATTACAAGGTAAACTGGGTGGCATATAAATGATTCCTAGCTCTAAACGACTGTAAGCTTAGTAAATAACTTGTAACCATGTTTAACAGATTATTTCGCTTGTAAGGACATTGATTCTCACTGGGGACTTCAAAATTGTAGCTTCGAAGAAAGATAATTAAGTACAGTTTAACCTCCAATCTTGCTGACCCACTCGCTGATCTTGTAATTTTGATCCTAGTTTGGCACCTAAGCGCGGTTACGCCCAACGGAATTACAGTATATTCAGTCATGTACTACCAAGGAGACTCCAAGTGAGGGCAATTATAAATTCTGTCATACATTTTATGAACAATTATTATTATTATTATTATTATTATTATTATTATTATTATTATATTGAGCGGGGGGACTAATGTAACCATATTGGTTGTTATAAGCACATGGATGATAGCGTTATAATCTCCGGTCTTAAACAGGTGTCGGAAACCTTGAAATTGTGAAAATAAAATTATTTCCATTCCAAAGGTTTGAATTTTTCTCCTCCCGCTTTCCATGCTTACGCGATATATTTTAAGAGTAAATTCGCTACGATTTTATTTTCCCTTCTTGTGTCACTTTTCTTTCCACTGAAACAGAGTATAATAATTCACCGAGCAAGACATTGAATTAATCACAATTTTGTAACGAAATACATTATAACAATGTCTATATTTCTGAGATGAGGCAATGTAAGTATTTACACTATTTACATCCTTCGTGCTGTTGCCCTCAAATTTATTGTCATATTCACGACGTTTCAACCGTTGTACTCTCCGGCGTTCTTCAATTGATATACATTGGTTTGGTTCGAAATTCCAAAGTATATTATCTGAAGAAGACCGGAGTGTGCGTCGGTCGAAACATCGTGGATATGGAAATAAATATGAGGGCAATAGTGCAAACGATGTAAATTATGTAAATAATTATAAAAAGCTACCATATGGATTTAATTATAGGATCGGTTAAAAATTAAGCAAAGATTATCTGGTACGACAATTGTATGATAATTCCTGAAAGTCTAAATACAGCAACCAGCAAGGTCTCACTTCTTATTTGTTATATTCAGTGAACAAAATACATAATATTGCCTAAATTATTGAAAAAAATATTCCATAAAATACATTGAATTCTATCATTGATCGTTATTCATTATTTATTGATATATTCCTTTTGGATGAATTAAATAATGCTAAAAGATTTCGTATTATTAAACATTATAGTTGATATTCATTTTGATATTTATCTAAAAGGAAAATACTCTACGCATAAATCAAGCGATGTTATATATTTTCATTTGAACAGTACTCAAGTTAGGAATCACGCACTTACTAAAATGTTAATTAGGGCAAAAGTAAAAGGAATCAACTAGCCGCCCAACAAACAAAACAAAACTGTTATTAATAAGTGCAAATAAAATAAAAATGAATTATCCATTACACACACAAAGAAGCAAAAACCAAAGCGCAACAGTTATTTGGAAAATAAACTAATGGCTCATAATTAGATGCGGAATTTAAAAAAAAAAACAGATTGATATCGGCACTAAAGAAAAAATAGAGGAAACAAATTTCAACACCAAAATTAGATATAAGTTTTGGATAAATGAAACAAATGAATGCAAAAATATTAAATACGAAACTTCATCTAAAATATATGTTGCTACGATGGGATTTGATGCAAGTCATTTAGTATGTGATCCTTTCAGAGAAGCTACCGTTTCATTCTAACAAATGTATCTTTCAACTTAGATCAATTGAAGGAGAAAAAGGACAAAAAATAACCAAAATTCCAGATGATTCATTTGATTTTGTCTGAAATTTCAAAATGCATAGCAAAATCATTAGACCAGATATAGCAAGAATATTAATTGAAGTTTGTGAGAAGGGAGTTATGATTTTGCCTGTAACATGGTTGATAATAAGGGTAATAAATAATGAAGATGATTTTCAAATAGTTAATATTTTAACGTAGAAAAATAAAGTTATTTCCCTTGTACTTCGGAAAGAAAATATTTTGTAGAAATAAATCTTGAAGCGATGGGAATAATATCTCTGATACACGATGGCAATTGCATTTCATTGTATGCAATATCACAACACCTACACTATGATTACATCGTGACAATTATCACAATATTAAAACAATACATTTGAAACAATCAATCTTTTTTCTTTCTCCAATATGTCGGGTATTAAGTGCGCAATGCGACCTCAAATCATAAGCATATATGATATGTAGATGGCATAGGGTTAGTAGAAGACACAGAAAGCAAACTAAAATAATGCTTGCAAAAGTTAGGAAATTAAAAAGAGAAGAATGGACTAAACCTCAATTGAAGTAGAGAGAGTGAGTGTCAACAAAAGTTTTGTTGCTTGGTAGATTTTGTTTAGTATCATATCAATTGTGGGGGATTTAATGCCGTAATCCGTTATGAACGCATTTTTATGGCTTCAACTAAATATATTTTAAACGTAATTATATGACTTAATTAAAGATAAATTGTATTACTGGTCTTTGTACGAAAAAATAGTCCATTTTACAGTACAAAAATGTATTGCTAGTAAATTTACAATATAAAAATATATTGCTGGTAATTTTAAAATATAAAAATATATTAATTACTTTCGCCTCCTGGGTAAAACGATAAACTTCGTCCACCATAAGGCCTCTGATCACGAGGTTTGAGGATCTTGGATTCAACATTTAATTTGTGGTGTTCCTACGTCCACCTTGACCTGGGGTGGTAGCACCTGTTAGGTTCCCAGTTACAAGTAATTAGTTAACCCCCAAACTGTGGTCAAAACAATATGAAAGTTTAAAAATAGATTCTAATACCAGAAATACTTTGTAAAAAATATTACGAGCAATACATTATTACCAGCAATAAAGTTTTCAAAAAAATATTACCAGCTATATAATTTTGGAAAAGAGAATTACCAACAGTATACTTAAAGAAATACCAGCAATACATTATTGAAGAAAAATATCACCAGCAATAAACATCTAGAAGGAAATGAATAAACCATTGATGTTGTTATGTCGCAAATCCCCCAAAAAAAAAATCAAACTAAAAATATATTTCTGGTAATTTTAAAATATAAACATATTTTTTTATGCTTTCACAGTTTTGTTTCCGTTTGGATTTTCTCAATATTCGCAATGTTGTAACCCTGATAGGTACTATCAACCCGGGTCAGTGTGGACCTGGAAATAACAGCAATTATGAGGTGGTTTAACGCTCATCAAATCCTCCTATCTCCAGATCAGAGACATTGTTGACAAATGTAGTTGTCAGCAAAAGAAACAACCCAACATGCAAATTAGCAACTGGAGATACCAAACCCAAGCACAATTTAAGTATATGTGAAGTGTTTTGGTAGAGGAAAGAAAGTGCGAAATTGAAACACGAATGTGCATTGAGATAGGGAAGGTATTAATAATAAGGAAATCAAAGAAAATAGTATTGAACTGTTAAAGAATATTAGTCGCCCTATAATGAAGGTGAATGCTAAAATTCACATCAAGATGAAGACACGTAGAGCTACAGAAGGATACTGAGAATACTATGGACCGAACATATAAGCAAAAGAATCTTTACATACAATATAAACAAAAAGAACACTTATACTTCACATCAGGAAGAAACAGTTGAAATGTCTAGAGCATATAGTTAAGAAAGAGGCCTTGTGACAAAAAACATACACCATTTTCACCCAGTAGATACAGTGGCTATGATAAGTTTTTAACCATCCTTGATTACAGCAATTTTGGCTTGTATCGTAAGGCCCCATCTTTCTTTTCAGACAAAACCGTGTTATTATCAAGCTATTGTCATCTATGAATGATAGTTGACTTATATTTTGCAATGAAAGTTCGCGGATGTAAGTAAATTGGTGAATTTAAACGAGGGAAAATAATAGGATGGCATCAGTGTGGCAAGTCAAATAGAGAAATTGCTAGGTTTTTCCAGGTTAATCATCAAACGGTTAATAATATTGTCAAGAAATTTAATGAAGTCGACATTGTCGTGTGGAACAACGTTCAAGAAGACCAAGCATCGTGTTTGATCGAACGAAAAGGGCGCTTAAGAGGGAAGTCCTCAGAAACTGTCGATAGAGCGTCAAAGATGTCGGGAACAGCATGGAAATGTCGCCATATGTGCTGAGAAAAAACTCTGAAATAGCTAGGCTATCAAATAAAATTTGGAAGCAAGAAGCCCTTGATTTCACAGGTTAATAGTAAAACGTGTATGGACAGGGCGAGAGAATTCGAGTGCAAACATTATCAATTTTGGCAGTCTGTAATTTGGTCAGATGAAAGTAAATTCTGCCAATACTCGAATTAGAGACAGGTTTATTTTGGAGAAATTAGAATGAGACTTGGAACACTGAATGCTTGCAGGCGACCGTGAAATGTGTCGGGATAGAAGTAATGGTGTGGGGCGCTGTCTGGGTGGGAGGGAAATCTGAGCTGATTTTGTTGAGGAGCGTTTGAATTGTCCAAAATACTGTCAGATATTAGAGAAAGAACTACTCCCACTATTTGAAAACAATCAGATTGACAAGAATGTCTATTTTATTTTTCAACATGATGGAGCCTCCTGTCATATGAGCAAAGTAACAAAGGGCTGGAAAGAATAGCAAGGAATCAAGTCACTGCCATGGGTAGAGCCAAAGTCCTGACATGAATCCAAGATAGTGTGCAACCAAAATCACGTCAGTGGCAACCCTTAAAGAAACATTGCTGAAGGAGTGGCAAAATATGGATCAGACGATTATTAATAATTTGATGAAGTCTATGAAAAATCGAATACAAGCACTGAAACTAGCAAATGGAGGACCTATTCATACTCGTTCCAAATATTGTTTCTTTATGGCGAGTTGAGATTACGAATTTAAATTTTGAAATTGGATGCAGTTTACTTCTCCTTGATAAAATCTTTACTTAGGCCACAGTATATGTAGCGGAATATGCGTGTATAAACAAATTAGTTTAATCTTCAAACACGGATGTACAAATGTCAGTATTTATTATTTATTTCAGTATTATTTTTCTTTCAAATTAAAAGAAATGAATTACAAATATAGTTTCCGAACAAATTTACACCAAATGTGTTGCGTATCTTTTTAGAGTATAAGTGAATGAATTGCATTAGTATAGAATAAACGGAAAATGTGTCTACACGTGTGCGGACGTATATGCCACTGTTTACATTGATTTTATCTGTGCTCATGAAGTTCCACCAGTCAATCGCATCAAAGAAACGGATGGAATTAACTGCAACTCTTGACTAATGTCAGGAGACTATAGACAAACCGTATTTATGTAATCTTGTATAGAGGAAAAACAATATGAAAGATGTTTGATAAATATTCGTAAAAAATT
>OZ038482.1:31039919-31049919 GCA_964036315.1 Acanthosepion esculentum | reverse complement strand
TTAGCCTACATAATCGACAGCATGCCCTAGCTCACAAGCACCTTTTTCCATTATATATATATATATATATCAGAAGAGTTCCCGAGTCCTTGTGGACGACGAATTATTTTCCACCCTCCAACCTCCAGGTAGCATCTGGCGAGCATTTCACTATTCTATCGCTAATTACAAGGAAAGTTCTCGGACGAACCATATCCTTCGTTCGGTCATGTTCAACATTCAGAGTTCGGAGACGTCATGCCACTTACACTGTAGCAAACAACGCACATTCCCTCTCTATTCCAGCGATTCTTCCTGTGAACCACTGCTCTGTGGAGCCGAACTCACAAGACGTCTTTCCCCGATCGTTTCACACAGTACCTGTTTTAGTCTATATCAACCCATTATTTTCCCCGCATGTCCGTATAAAATTCCCGTTAACTTAACCCTGTAGTTCGAGTGACCACGGGCCTGTTACAAGTGAAACCTTACTGTAAAAGAACTATATATATATATATATATATATATATATATATATATATATATATATATATATATATATATATATATATATATAAAAATTAACACTCAAGTCAACACTCAGAAGCGGCAGGCTGTTTCATGCTACACACAATCGTGAGGCTGCTGACGATTGCGTCTAGCCTGAAACACACCTCTCGTCTCTGAGTATTGCCTTCAATATTCACTTTTACATTTATATTTACATACGCTCTTTGTCTGACATTGAGCACTTTATGTCATAAATATTACACACCTTCAAACTATTCTTCATATTTTATATTTATATATATATACACACACACACACACACACACACACACACACACATATATATATATATATATATATATATATATATATATATATTTATGTGTGTGTGTGTGTGTTTTGTATTTAGGCAGCAATCCGTCATTTATACATGTTTCATTTAGGACAAGAAAAAAGTTACTCCGATTAAGGTTTATATTTATTTTTTTCTTCTTTCGAACAAGTATTTCCTTTTCTGGGCACCGACTCTGTAGAAAGTGTCCAAATGTTCTGTAATTCCAAGCACTTTCCGGTATAAATTTAGCCATTATAAAAGATAATTTTATTTTTACTTTTTAACTGAGTGTATGGCCTGTGTGTCTGTTTGTAGAGTTAGATGGATGATTTCTTTTTCCGAACACAATTTACAGATTGTTGCTGTGCTCGTAGATAATATTAATGAGTGTTGTTGGAGTTTTCTTTTGTTATTAATAAGGCTTCTATTATTTTAAATCTTTTTTAAATGTTGATGGAACTTACATATACAGGAATAGTTATATTACGGGATATTTTATATGATAGCAGCATAAATTACAATTTTTATGTATTGTAGTCTACATTAAAAATAATCTGAACTTTCTCCATTTTTGGACCTCATAAATTTCTTGAAGTCACTTGATTACCCGTTCTGCGCACTAATTTGTTCTTGGAATTACCGGTCTGGATGTTTCTCGATTCCATAACTTTTCCACAGTGTTTAATTATTTTTTATGACTCTGGTAGCTGCTACATAGCTTCTGATATTCATCTGCATTTCAGATTTTGCCAGTATTTCAATCGTGCACCCTAATGTAAGTGATGAATCTTTAACTTTTACGTAGTCTATGGCTTGTCACTTGTAGAATAATAAATGCCAAAAGTGATATTATTGTTGTAGAATTCATCTTGCATGATTTATGTGAATTATTTTTTCGCTTCACTTTAGATCTTCCACTTTCTTCAAAAATGTAGGAAACCTGTTTTCAAGGAAATATTCATATCACGACACCCTGCTTTTTCCACTAATTTATTTTATACTCTTCTTGGATTCGCCATTAGTTTCTTCTTAAGTATTTACAAGTTCTCGCATAAATGGGATATTTGATTTTGGACGATGTGTTTTTTCCTCCATGGTCGTCAGCCATTTCTGCGAGAAGCTCTCCTTCCAGAACATGACGCTGATAACCAGAGAATTCTGGTTCTTCCTGTTTTCCTTGAGGAAATATTATTCGGGACTGAATGGCAACCTCATTTCTGCTTCCAGTTTTCACAATTTGTAGTGTTCACAAATTTTATCCCTATGTTCTTGCATAAATTATATTCATTTAGAACAGCTGTTATTTCTCTGTCAACAGTAACTGTTTTTCATTTGGTAGATCTAATGCTTATGACTTAAATACTCTTATGTCATTTTTCAAAATAAGCACTTGATATTCTTGGACATCGTTTGGTTTACTATGAAAATACAAGACCAGATTTCTACGTATAGCGTTTGCTTTCTTCTTTACGTTAGTAGTGGATCTGTAAATACCACATTGAGAAGGTGTCTCGACATCAATCCATTCTTGGGATTAGTGCCTATAATCCATTTCTGCTTTGCCGGTTAAGTTTAAAGATGTTGCTAAGTTGGTTCCAGTTTAAGTTTTGCTATACTACTTAATTTTTCGTGTGGATTCTTCCTCAGAACATTCGAACATGTCATATTCACGCACTGATTGGGTCTTTTATTCAGTCCCTGATTCGGAAGTTGATGGTGTATCTGTGGATGGATGAATAATGTTTGAACTTGCTGTCTTTGCAGTTGTAAATCCAATATGTCCTTTTCTTAAATTCTGAAGATGATATAAACGTCTGTCCTCACTACCCATTCAAAATGGTATTATGTGGCATCAGAAATTGCATTCAATGTTTCATATTTTTTTTCATTTAACATTTTCATTGTAGGTAATCAGGTCTAGACTCTGTTTTGTGTTCATGGCTTCAGTTGATAAATTTTGGAAAATTTAATTTACTTTGCCATAAACTTGTTACTTCTTTACTGGAGCGGTATTCTACTTTTGATTTCTAGTGATTGTTCTCCTAGCGGAGCAGTTCTTATTTCTGTAGAGATTCTTGAGATCTTAAGATATTCATCTTCCATATCTTATTTCTTTCTGTGGCAGAAGTATTTTTAGGATACACTATTTTTTTAAATAGATACTTGGGGATATTTCAGCAAATTAATCAGAGCTGTTAATCAGGAAACATATATACTCTGAAACAAAAATAAAATATATGGTCACAAATAAAAACACCTTTCTCATTCGTCTTATCGAAATGACAACCCAATCAACGCTCATGTTGATATAGTTTCACAATATGCACTTCATAAAGTCCACTCCTACAAGGATTCAGAAAGTTTTAGAACGTCCCAGAAAGTAATAGTATTTCTACACGTATATAAGATATACAGATTTCGTTTTGTTTGTTATATATTTTTAAATAAATAAAATTAAATCGTTCCTCATTATTTTTCAAATAATAGAAATAAAATATATATTATGTAGTATTTATGTGTGAAAGTGCTCAATATCGTAGGTAGACGATATGTAAATATAAAAGAGGATAAAGAGGGCATCACCTAGCGACAACTGTTTGATTCGGGCTTCGACGCCATCTTCAGGCAAAGTTTGAAATAAAAAAAGACATGCCCAGAAGATTTCGTTGAAGCATGACACAGTCAGCATTTGATTCTGCCCTCACTCTCAACTTATATATTATTTGTCATATAATGGGATATATCGAATGTATCAACTGAACAATCAACAGTACTGAGGGTTGACTGAGGTTTTGAAGTCCCAAGTGTTCATAATGCGCTGCTGATTCCTATATCCACACACAGTCTTTCCCAATCTATCTCTTTCTCAACATATGCATGTGTGTATATCTGAAAATACGTAATTCAAAATGGCAGCTATAGCCCAATATCTGTAATATGTCATTATCAAAGTAAGATCTTTCATGATTTTGTGTAGTTAATTATTTATATTTGCTTATTAGGCCGAAAAAGAGGTTTAAAAACAATATTGAAACATTTAGCGATATTCTCTTTGAAAATGATGCTCCAATAAATTTTCTTTGGTAATTTCGTTTTACAGAGACACATTTACTAAATTTGAAGTTATAATGTAGTTTCGATTGCCCATCCTGTACAGTCATGCACGCACATGACGAGCTGAAAAGTTCTACAACTGATCAAGCCCCACTTGGGCAAATTGTATACGAATTGGATAAATTTAACGTATTTCTTTTAATCGTGTCGGTAGCGCAATTCATTTCTGCACCTTTCATATGTACAGAAAGAAAGAGCAAAGTACGCATAACAATGCTAAATCCTATGAAAGGATGGCCCTGGTAGTAATTCGAGTTTCACGATCTTCAGACGACTTGAACGCAAAGGAATGCATGTGCACATAGGGAACTACGACGCGGTACAATGCTTGCATCGTTTACGACTGAATAGTAAGTTCGATCGTCATTAGGTGCTACCTAATAATGCACATCCCAGCTTCCCTTATTAATTTGCGATATATCTGTTGTGTTTTCGAGTCTATCTTTATTCATAGCCCCAAATGCCCACCTGTGATTTATATTTCATCTATTGTGAGCATCCATTAGTTATAATTGCTGGAACACTTCTACAAGGTGTATTGCTTCGAAGGTTTGTCTCGATTAAACAATTACGACCGAATAGCGTGTTCGATCCTCAGAGAGTGCCACATACTTTTGGCCTTGTGCCGCTTCTAAGTTATGCTTCGAAAATAATCACCATTTGTTATAGTTTCTGGGAGAAAGCGCATAATATCGTGTGATCAACAGTTACTTGAAATGTGATTTCGTGCTACCATAGACATTGATGGCAAACAAATCTACTCAGTTACAGCGAGATTATGTCAAAGTTTGCTATACATTTCAGGTACTTTCAAGGTTCTTCATGTTATGTCATTAGGCCCTTGAAATGAAAATGTGACATTCCTGAGAACTTTACATGGTGATATTTCCGCCCGAGATAGTCACGTTCTCATATATATGGTGTTTAAATACACACAAAAAAACATTCATATATATATATATATATATATATATATATATATATATATATATATATATATATATATATAAAATATTGTCTTAATTTCTGAGGAATCATTTCGTTATCTTATATGACATAATCCGCGATAAAATGATCCCACCAAAAGCCGGTTAACACATGGCCTGAAGAACGATTAACGTGAAAAATGTAACGTTGATTTCTACGTCCCTACTCTTCACGTCCCTACACGATCTAACCTGAGCTCATCACTCCCAAATATATATATATATATATATAATATATATATATATATATATATATATATATATATATATATATATATATATATATATAATATATCGGAAAGTTTGGATATGTTTGAAGGTATGTACGTGTGCTGCCAAATCACAATTGGCGATATACATTTGTTTTTAGTTTTCTTTCATGATTTTTTTTTATCTGTAAATAAAATCAAGGGAGTAATTTAAACCTCCTCAGAAATCTTTATCTTCTGCTATTCACTCTGCTGCTTCCGCAATTACTTTTTTGCATTCTTTCGACCCTTCCGTCTTTCTTTCCTACACCCACCGCTTTTATTCCTTTCCATCGCTTGTATCTGATTTGTTTACACGCTAACGAAATTATCACGCTCAGCTGAACAATATTTATTTAATTATTTTTACCATTAAATTATCTCTACATTAACGCGCGAAAATGTTAAGTAAATCTCGATTTTGTATTTATCTTACCCACATATATTCATTGAAACTGCAGATTCACACTCACGAAAACTCACACTTATATATATATATATATATATATATATATATATATATATATATATATATATATATATATATATATATATATATATGTGTGTGTGTGTGTATATACGTATATGTACACTCATATATATGTATATATATATATATGTACTTGTACGTATATGTACACTCATATATATATACACACACACACACACACACATATATATATATATATATATATATATATATATATATATATATATATATATATATATATATATATATATACACGTATGTATATTGGTGGTGTGTGGTGTATATGTATGTTCATATAAAAATTCAATTATGCGTTTTCCAACTATATCTAGGGGTGTGCTGAAATGTTCTCGAGTAAAAAAGAAAGAAAGAAAAACTTTTACAAAAATATATATGGTCAGATGTAAAACACACGTTTTTCAGCATTGGTATATGAGGTGAATTCTCTCGTTGATTTCAACTGGTAAGACTAAATCATCAGTTTCTGGAACTGAACGGCCCCACTCGTCAAGCACATGATTTTGCTATAATGGTGAATACACATCTCGAAATAGACCCGCTTTTTGGAAGAGACAAATGGTGCACTGTTTGCCACCAGACCATATGTGTCAGTAATAGTCGAAGCATTGACGAATGGAAGATAAATAGATACATATGATAGATTCTGGAGATAAAAATACACGACAGAGTGCACCAATTCTCTTAGCAGCTGATGCATTATAAAAATGATATTTCAAATGAAAGAATAGTGCATGATCATGGCAAATAAAAACAAGTAAAAATAAGACGCTGAAAGCGAAAATCGCACAACAGCTCATGACGTCACACATGACCACGAGAGAGTGAATCCGATGAATATTGAGTATTGAGTATGGAAAGCCGATGGTATGAACCAACGGCTTCTGCTACTAATTATAGGCATTTAAGGATATTTGTGGAGATTTCATAGTTTATTTTGTTAACAAAATAAACTATGAAATCTCCACAAATATCCTTAAATGACTATAATACCAACGGCTTTCCATACTCAATACTCATCAGATTCACTCTCTCATGGTCATGTGTGACGTCATGAGCTGTTGTGCGATTTTCGCTTTCAGCGTCTCATATGCACGTGTTTATCGTTGCTTGGAAATCATCCATGTAAACAAAAACAGACTATCATCAATTTCTTGTTCGTGTATTGCTTAATATATTGTGTAATTGTCATCTTTGATAATGGCTTATGTAAGCCGAAATGTTAGATTGGATTAAAAATGATAATGTTATTAAGCTTATCAGACGATATGAAAAGAACTTACATAAAATATATAGACAGCACTTATCTATATATATATATATATATATATATATATATATATATATATATATATATATATATATATATATATTTATATATTTATATATATATTATAATAAAGACTAAAACAATTTAATCACGACAACAATGGAACTTGGTTTCGGTGCATTTAGTTTCATCTCGACTGGTGAATAACAAAATGATTTTGAACAATTTTGTTTGTAACTAAAGGCACCGAAACGAAGTTACGGCTTTGTCGTGAGTAAAATGTTTTTGTGTATATGAAAAACTCATAATAAATAATTATTGTTCCACTCTCGGTATTAAGCCATCTCTTGAATTAATGCTGTGAATGTTAGAATTATTTTACTTCTCATTATATATATATATATATATATATATATATATATATATATATATATATATATATATATATATATATATATTTATATATATATATATATATATATATATATATATATATATATATATATATATATTCCGAGGCATATTTATACATACATATAGTTTTTATAGGATTATGTATCTTTGTCCATCCTATTATGTAAAGATGGCATAAGTTTCAATCCAACTCCATACGTCGGGCGAAGATACATATTTTGATAACCATTACAATTACAATAGTCCTGTCTATCTCCCCAATAATAATCCTTACAAATGCGATCTCTCTCGGACGAATTTGCCCAGCTGATTCTATCTCCTCCTTCCAGTCGCTGTGCATCTATAGCCAATCTCAGTGGCATTTCGCACACTAGTCTGTCGAGAGCAGTAATTAGTTTAAACGCCTGAATGCATTTATCGATGTTAATGAATGATACTAATCCTAGCCTAGTTCAGAATCACTCACTACTGACTAATTATGCATTGCTTTTCCAGTAATTTGATAAGAGAAACGGACAGTATAATTCGTTTTTAAGAAAAAACAGACGTCACTAAAGAAATGAGTGACACGTAAGGGAAATAATATGATTTTAGATTTTATTATATAGCAATAAAGTATCGCTACCGACACTGGAGTTTGAACACGGATTACCAGAGAACCAATACAGGCGATCCCATTATTGAATTGAGTGGGTTACGTGACCATGGGTGAAACGCATAATTAAGAAATAGCGTGATGTCTAAACAATCACCATTTCTATTCTATCCTCTATTACTATACAGATCACTATTTCTATTCTATCCTCTATTACTATACGGATCACTATTTCTATTCTATCCTCTATTACTATACGGATCACTATTTCTATTCTATCCTCTATTACTATACGGATCACTATTTCTATTCTATCCTCTATTACTAAGCATATCACTGTTTCTATTCTATCCTCTATTACTATACGGATCACTATTTCTATTCCATCCTCTATTACTATACGGATCACTATTTCTATTCTATCCTCTATTACTATACGGATCACTATTTCTATTCTATCCTCTATTACTATACGGATCACTGTTTCTATTCTATCCTCTATTACTATACGGATCACTATTTCTATTCCATCCTCTATTACTATACAGATCACTATTTCTATTCTATCCTCTATTACTATAGGGATCACTATTTCTATTCTATCCTCTATTACTATACGGATCACTGTTTCTATTCTATCCTCTATTACAATACTGTTCGCTATTCACTATACTATTCACTATTTCTACACTATTTATCTATGGTGATCACTATACTGATTACTATTCGAATCACTATTTGATTGTTACTTAGAGCGAGTATTATCGAGCAAGTACTATTAGTGCGACTGCTATATGAAGGCGTCTGAAACCAGTAACGTTCAACGGCGTTACTATAGATGTATCTGCGCTTACAAGTCTCTACTAAAACCATCATATCTAAAGTGACAACGAGTATTCTTTGACGTCACAAAAGTGGCAAGGAGTGTTCGTTGATATCACAAGAGATTTAAAAGTAATTGCAAGATATCTTAGAACAACCGTTTGCTTAACAGTAACAAATAAATGCATCAGAGAAAGGAAGATGTATTTACATAAGAATAAATCGTTTCAAATGTTCTTCCCATGAGTACATAATTATATATATATATATATATATAGATAGATAGATAATTTACAATACATATGCAAAGACAAATGAAAAATATTTTGATTTTTTTCTCGCATATCCTATATCAAATTCCTACTTCCGATTTATTTTGGGGAATTCAAAATTGAATGTTTATGTTGTGATATCAACTCGGAATATAAACTAGGGGAGACGAGTTCGACTTCCAGTCACGTCCGTTACATTCACTTGCGCGCAAATATCTTTGGGAAAGGTATAAATCTATCACTTATCACCCCAACTATGGAATTAATAATAGAACAAACTGTATCCTATAGCCTTGGTTTGCAGCCAGTCTACCATAGAAAGAAACGGTAACCTACTGCTGGGTCATCTTCTACATAGTCTGTCATAAATCGAAAGAGAAATGATCGCTAAGCCGAGTCCCTGCTATGACAATTAACTGAATGTTATTTATTTTGACCATCTCAAAGTAAATCAATACAACACGTGGGGATAAACATAATGAAAATACCGATAATATTATGTTTATGGTTCAAACAAAACAGATGAAATTTCACAAACAGAAAATGAAGTTGCTGAAATTTAAATTTGGTTGATAAAGGGAGTTCTTGTGTAATTAATGCCCCTTTTAGATATACGAGTTCAAATAAAATTCCCCACGTAAATACGTAAAACAGAGAGTGAATATTCGTATTGCGAAAAAAAGCAGTAAATCTACATACAAAGTTGATAGCAGTTCATTGAACTTTATTCTGTCTTTGGAGGTGGAAAAGTGATAGACGACTGGTAACTATTCGTTTCAATTTGCTTGTAGCTGAAAATGAAACTCCCTTGAATGTTTGTACGACTACTGATTTTTTTTAGTGACAATCTTTGTTTACATTGCTTTGAAATGGCTCTGGTATTGTTCCTCTAAACCATGTACTATAATATATTCTACATCCGAAGAAGAATTGATTGAATAAAGATTT
>OZ038482.1:30967419-31034919 GCA_964036315.1 Acanthosepion esculentum | reverse complement strand
TTAATACACTCCTATTTCTGATGAAAAATAAATTCTTTATTCTATATTCTTTTGCAAGAATTATATATTTCAGGTGAATTTTGGTAATTTAATATTGGGATCAACTCAAATTCTTTGTCGTGTTCCCACAGAAACCTATACAAATATGGTCCGCAGACACATATGGATACATGGCTCACAAAAACACATGTGTATATGGTCTGCAGAAGCATATACATATATAGTGCACAGAAACATACATATATGGTCTACAGAAACATATTTATATATAGTTCACAAACATATGCGTATATGTCCCAAGTAAATATATGCAGGTATAGACAATTAAAACATATACAAATATGGTTCACAGAAAAATATTCTTATATGGTCCACAGAAACATATATATATATATATATGGTCCTTGTAAAAATATGCATACGTCGTTCAAAATAAGGAATACATTTATAGTTCAATTGCCTTTATTTTAATATTTCTAACAGCTTCAAATAACCGTTGTCGTCTTTCAAATTTTAGAAATGAAATTACGGATAACAATTTTTATTTTGTTCTTCATCCAGGCAAGTTCTTCTGGTTATAATGATGAAATATATTCTAAATATTGCTTGATACCTTTCTTTTCAGTAAATTGATTCTTGAGTCTTTTACTTAGTTCTCATGCAAATTTAGTATTTAGTGGATTAGATTAGCATATATTTAAGAAATACATATACTGTGAATACAAGCCATAGTGATAAGAAATGGCAAGCTTACTGTATACCTACTTTTATGCTAGATGTTCGAGAGTTCTAACGGGTAACTGGAAAAAATGGAATCGTAGGGCGGAGTTCGATTCCCATCCAAAAGGGTTGGATTTGCATAAGATAGGAATCCTACTATTACTCTCAAGTAAATATCTTTAAAATAGCAAGTCAAATGATTTTCTGAAAATTTTATTGGCAAACAACTCTAAAATGAAAATAATTTGCAGAAGGCAATGGGATATTATCTAGTATAGTTTCCCTGAAAAATAATCGGAATGCTCAGTCGATATATGTATAAAAGAAAGCTCTTGAGAATCACGATCGACAAAGTTTGCATTATATAAAAATGTTGTTAACTGTCTATTAATAATTGAGTGTGATTATACACAAACGTGAGATAATATATCTATATTTTCCCGCTGATATCACTTAAATATCACTACGCAATAAAGATGGGGTTAACTTTGCATTATCTGCGAGGAAGGGTTTTATAGAGGTAACTACAAATTTTTCCTTGAACCGAGCAGACAATGAAGAAAAAGACCAGAAATTTGATAAAAACAAGTTTTATCGTTAAAGAGATAGTTATTATTTAGAGGAACGACCAAAATATTTTTGATTATTTCCTTACTTTTTTATTCCTTTCTACTACGTTCGAATATTTGGTTAAAATCTTGTTTTTCTTATATCAGCGGGTAGGCCAAAGATTAATGCAGGGTTTTTTAGCGTCTTTATTGGCGCTAAAAACACATTGTTTTGAATATTCCTGAATAATATCAAATATTTGCAGGCTTCATGAAATTTTCATGTCTTATTCACAATTGAAATAAATTATATTTTTAATTTTTCTTTTTTGGAATATATATATATATATATATATATACTGTGATATTATTTAATTAGAAAAAAAATTAATTGCCTTTATA
Organism: Acanthosepion esculentum; assembly: GCA_964036315.1. Classification (NCBI taxonomy): domain Eukaryota; kingdom Metazoa; phylum Mollusca; class Cephalopoda; order Sepiida; family Sepiidae; genus Acanthosepion; species Acanthosepion esculentum. Next base: position 31,033,249 of record OZ038482.1, on the reverse strand, counting down.
TATAAGGTATATCAAAGACAATAGTGATTAAAAAAAATTTGTTGAATAAATAATTTTACAAGTATTTAATTTTTTAATGTAAATAAAAAAAAATTCTTATTTTTTTAAATATTTTAAATTCATCTAAAAATATCAGCATTTTATTTGATATTATTAATTTAAATTTATATTCAATAATCATAACTGGAAGAATCTTAATACAAATCACCACACAGCATTATTTTAAAATAATGTTGAATTTTTTGTATATGTATAAACATTATGATTTCGGAGAGTACTGGCGGCCACGTACATCATAAAAAAATAACGTCGATATCTATAATATAATTTAAAGTAGACATTTATAAAATTTAATAAAACAGTAGATTATGAAGAATATTTTACTAATTTTTAAATATTACTTTGTACTTAAAAATTATATGAAAAGCAGCTAACGTCATTTTCTTAAATTATGTTTTACGGACGAATTCTTCGAAGAACAACTTTAAACCCGTCATCAGGCTGCAATCTTAACAAAATCGCTGCTCGTGTTAAAACACAGCTACTGTCGGGTTGAAAATGCATTTCTACAGTATTTTAAACTTAGAGTAAATATTTTTTTTCAAATCAGATTAATTATATTGATATCCCTCAAATAAAGTTTCAGCAAAGTATATTTTATTTTTGGAAGAATTTTTAATAAAGAGAATTTCATTGCGATGGAAGATAACTAGCAAAAGGGCGCTAATCATCTAATTAAGCAAAAGAAATCTATGTCCAATCAATTTCAATTAGTTTTAGTTTTTAAACTAAAGCAAATATTTTGCAAAGCAAAGTAATTTGCTTATTGCAAATATAAGATTTACTCCATTAATTTCAAATTAAAATTAAAATAAAAACTTCAAGAAATATTTTTTTTAAATAGTTTTAAAACTTAGGTATCTCTTTTCCCTCTTTTCGATTAGGTGCACTGTTTAATGTGTTGTAATCGAGAGTGCGAATCGAAATATATGCTCTGAAATTCTACCATATTATATCGTCCTGGCAGATCAAGACTTCCGTATAGATTTCATGTTTGACACCAAAACGCGTTCAAAAACATATACACTTTCGGCGCTAAATAATAGATAAATGGTTAAAAAGTATATTCTTGTAGGAGAAGTCTGTAGGCATCAGCGTGGACCATCCTTGCTCGAACCACGTATACTGGCCTTACAGACTCGCAACCAACTATTATAACCAACGATTATATTATGTGACTTGGGGATATTTAACAACAGTGACAACTAAAATTGATAGTACACGTACTTCCAAGAGGGAATAATGATATAATAAAAATGTTGACTACCCCAAATAAAATGCAAAGGAATAAACCCCAATAAGTACTGCAAAGAACATTAAGAGATACCGACCTCAAAGAAAACTATTTTCAGTAAAACCTTTTCAGAGAACAATTTTATAACTAATGAATCCCCACAAAATTCGTATAAGAAAATAGATAATATCGCCATTAACATTAAGAATGAGTAGAACATATACTGCATCTTATCCCCCGGGCCTGGGAGTGAACAAAAGTATTACCATTAGAGATGAGAAGGATATATACTACACATTGGTTATAGGCGAATGTTCAGGGAGTGAAGAATAGAATAACACAAGTCGTACTGGTTGCTCAGTCGAGGAATACCGAATGCTTGCTCATAAGGAAATGGCTAATATTAACATTAGAAATGAGGAGAACAGATATTCCACATTGGTCACAGTCCGATGGCTAGAGAGTGAAGAATGGTGTAACTCGTGTAACTATCATTATATAATATAGTTTAAATATTACTTTATGTCTTACCTTGTAATTAATCATGTAGCAATGTAATCTGATTTAAAAGCTATTCGAATGCTTTAGATATGTATAAATCACGTAAATTAACTTAAATCCAAATAAACAAAACTTATACTTGACATTTAATCATTACTTACGAAAACAAATATATAAAATTAATAACAGTAATCAAGCGCGGTACTGTTAAGGTGTAGATGAATATCCCAAACATCACCCAAATCACCCTTGCGTCCCAAAATATCAGGAGTGCAGTGCTGCTCTTATCTAGAATCCTCATTCTTTATTCATGCTGTAACAAGGTAAATCCATTGCAGCCAAATCGTACGGCCACATATTTGACACGATGCAAGAAAATTTAAAACGGAGACCGCATAGACGAAAGAACAAAAATCGTGCTCCATGATAATGCTGAAACTTTCATTTGCAGGAACCCAGTTCCTGTGACACACAAACTTGCTCATGGGATATTTGAGAATCCGTTAATATTCCCAGAACTTCTCACCTGAAAATTATCGCATATTGAACACATTCAGCTTTTTCTTTATCGCAGAAGAATTTATTATATTTTCTTATATTCGAAAAGTAGTTGAAACTTGGAACACTTTATTAATAGAAAAGACAAAGTTACATGTTTAATGAAATTCTTAATCAGATTAAATAATAGTGCATGCCATTTATCATATTTCTGCATTTCAATGGTAAACTCTCTGTAATTGACGGGGTGCTATAGACTTGAGGGGCAACCACTATAGGAGAAGGAAAGTGAATTTAATCCTGATCGCATTACCCTAAAAGTGTGTATACATGCCCCTGGAGACCGCTTGTGAATAAAAATTCAAACTAAGAGTGGTACTATTAGCACGTCCTTGGAACGAAATGAACTACGAAACTAACAATACATATATATATATATATATATATATATATATGTATATATATATATATATATATATATGTATATATATATATATATATATATATATATATATATATATATATACACACACACATATACATATATATATATATATATATATATATATATATATATATATATATATATATATATATAAAAGTGAACATAGTATTAAATCGTCAGGCCACGAGTGGTGTTATTTTTCACTGCTATTTATATATACGTGTCAGTGGAGCATTGTGTGTAGTCTATTTTGGCGGTTATTTTTCCGTAAGTCGTTTATTTGTTTATTTATTCATTTGGGTTAAATTATTTTGCTTTTTTTAACATTTATATTTATTTTTTATTTTTATATTTATTTTTATTTCTTATCTTATATATATATATATTTATTTTATTTTTATTAACGTAGTAAAAATTTGTTTTTGTTTGGGAAGATAATTAAAGCTATTTATTAAATGTTGGTGTTGATTTTTGTAGTTTATTCTAACTATTATTTTGGCGGGAACTGTTTTTAATTTGTTTATTACTTCATGTATTTATTTGGATTGGTTATCTTTAATTGTTTTTTTCTAACAGTTAGTTTATCGGGAACGGTTTTTTATTTATTTATTTGTATGAATTTAGATCAATTTATTTTACTTGTTATTATTTATTCCGTATAATGTATATTTTCTCTTCTCAGTTTTCGATTTTTAAGTAAGGTAGTATTTTTTTATCGTTATATAACAGTTATAACTATTTTTCGTCCTATTTTTGTATTGATTTTTATTGTCTAACTAATATTTTTGTCATAATGATTTGCTAATTTGTTTATTATTCATTTAATTTATTTGGGTTAATTGATTTTGTTTCTTATTTTTTATTCTATTTATTCTAGATGTGATTTGGTAATTTGTTTGGGTTAATAAATATTGCTTATTTTAGTGCTATTTTGTTTATTTATTTATTTTTTCATTTAATTATATTTTATTTTTTCAGTTTTCGATTGTTTAGTAATTTGTTTTCGTGTCTGAATTTTTACTAAAAAAAATTAAAATAAAATATATAAATAACTATATAAGCTAAGAAATAAAAAAATAAAAATAAATAAAAACAAGCAAAATAATTTAAACAAAATAAATCGATAATTAAACAACTTCCGGTAAAACAACCGCCAAAATAGACTACCCACAATGCACCACTGACCCGTATATATAAATAGCCGAGAAAAATAACAGCACTCGTGGCCTCACGATTGCATCTAACATGAAACAGACTGTCGCCTCTAAGTGTTGGCTTCTATGTTCACTTTTATATTTACACAGGCTCAGAAATTGAGCACTTTATCCCATAAATATAGCACATCTTAAGACTATATTTCTTCATATATATATATATATATATATATATATATATATATATATATTGACTATATATGATTATACATACATACATATATATATATATATATATATATATATATATATATATATATATATATATATATATATATAATGAATTATAAAATTGGACACTCGTTTAACAATTAGTGGCAACAGTTTTTCACGTTTGAATGTAACATTCAGTCTTGAAGATATACTACCGTATCGATACACTATCAATATTACAATGACATATGTTAATATGTATCATATTCTTTACTACCGCCTATTTATGAATTTGCATCCACGATACCGAATTATTTTATGTCCACCGTATTTCATTTATAATACGGATGTTTCGCTCATACCGCTTTTTTCGCTAAAACAGGTTAGTTGTAGAGTAGACAATCAGTTATGTACCGTAGCTTTCGATACATGACTGACGCAACCTCGCTGTAGGTTTTCATTTCTTTCTGCAGTAGACTAGTTACAACCCAAGGTCTGTCCTGCTATTTATCCATAGCTGGGGAGAGAAGATGTGGATTCATACCTTTTTCCAAGGGTATTAGCAATAAGGGAATGCAATGGATTCGACTAAAATTCGAACTCATGTCTATTGGTTATTCAATCCGAGCCTCTATCCAATACTCCTCCGTGCTACCTGCACGGAAACCTGCCTAAAATATTATCCACTACCCTTCAAGTTCCTCATACATCCTTATCACATACCTCATTAAGCATCCTAGAGAAGGAGTGGATCTCGAACCTTGTACTGTGTGAATCTTTAAAAAAATATATTTTGCAGGTATATATTTAGTGAACTTTGGTTACGACTAGTATAACTGGAACGGAAGACTTCTGACTAAAGAGGATATTTGTTTCATAATGTTGATTGACCAATGTTTGATGAAAATCCAACACCTATTGCGTTCAAGTAAATGAAGCTGTCCCATTTTGAAATACTGAGGTAAAACGATCTTTCTAATTCTTCCCCGTAAAAGCGTGGAAAAATACTAAGATTGTAATTGAAAATAACGAACAACATTTAAAATCAGCAAGACCAGACTCCATTGCAATGGAGATGTTCCTGTCACTGGATCTAACTAACGTCATTTGGTTTATAATACCCAGAAATCCATACACTGATATCCTCAAGAACACATGGCACACTGGATAATCCAGTGACAGGACCCAAACAGTGTGAGTTCAATACCTGGTTAAGGCAGTGGAGAACTTTCAGAGGGAAATTAACAAGAGGTAACTGATAACTGACAGCCATTAAAACATGGCACATGGAACTAGAACAGTCTACCCCAGCGAGCGAAATAAAGGGTTCAGGTCGTCATTCCAACCACCTGAAGAAGGCCAGGGCGTACAACGGCCGAAACGTTGTAATCAATATGGCGACAAAATGAGGACGATAGTCCGAATAATGTATATAATATACAACTTAACAACTAGTCCTGATTATATCTGGTATGTGCCTGTGTGGAACTAGGTGAATATGCATCTAATCAAGAACACCACAATGTGTACACACTGTGGTCTTCTTGATTAGATGCTTGTACATTCAAGTTTATGAGGCACTCACCTAGTTCCAGACAGACGCATACCAGATATAATCAGGACTAGTTGTTAACTTGTGTACAGTGTATTCAAATATAAAAAACGTATACTAATTTATATGTAAACAATTTACAATATCTACAAGGTAACCAAAAAAGTTCTGTCCGTTTTTTGATTAGTCATTGAATGATTTTGAAATATACACGAAATGCGTGTAGCAATTTTTTCAAATTCGGACACCCGGAAGTAGGAACATCAGACGTTATAAAAAACACGCCCACCATGCCCGGCCGTCAGTTATAAGCCGGACATCTGGGGGAAGTATTGAAGTGTCTAGATATCTCGTTCGGGGCTGTTTGCTTTACGACTTCAAAGTGGGCTTATCAGCAGCTGCACAAAGTCGCCGCATATGTCAAGCGCTGTGGATGGACGTACTGCAAGGCGTTGGTTTCGAAAATTCAAGTCGGGAGATTTGTCACTCCATGATGAGCCTTGCAGTGGACGACCACAGGTCTTGAATGACGGAGTCCTGAAGGCGGCTATTAAAAAGGACAGTAGTCTAACGTGTGGTGAACTTGCAAGACAGTTCAACGTTTCCGATGAAACAATTAGACTTCACCTGCACCTGGTTACCTTGTATATATTAATAAGTTTATAAATAAGCCGACTCAACTTAACAGAGAGCTGAACAGCTATTTTTAGATGTAAAAATATATTTTCTGATTCAGCAAACGTCCGGACTTGGTCCTTGCAGAATTTGCTAAATTGTTCTTGCTGTCACAAATATTTGACGAATTAACGCTAATTAACTGAACATTGTTAACGTCATTATGCAGTGTTTATAAAAAAACAATTTAATCAATATGACGGATTCAAATGTATCCACGTCGAAATATAAACGTGATAATTTCCTGTCGCCATTGATTATATTGGAACATCATGAATATAAATGGGAAAATATTATCAATAAAATAATATCAGAAATCACTACTCAGATTTTAATGCGATGAAATGCACAATAGCTTATTTTTATATTATTTGTAATAATATTTCTTATAGCATTTTGGCACTGACTCCTTAGTTACTTTTTACTTTTTTGTTTATTATATTTGACTACATAATTCTCTTTCTCAGAGAGTGACCCCGTGATTTAATTGATTTTTTACAAGGAGTTAGCAGCCATAATATTTACACTCGTAGTTTTCTATTTCGTTTTCATTTACATAATTACATATAAATTATATTTAATCTTTAAAGCAATAACTGTTATAAAATTCGTTAAATTTATACATATTACTTCGGGAAAAATCTTAACGTTAATATGTATTTTCAAATAAAAAACACAGGAATATATCTCGAGCCATTGTTTGTTAAGAAATTTTTTTGTTTGTCATCAAAAAGATTATATGTTTGATCTTTCTCAGTCCTCAAATATCGAAGGAGGATAAAATAAGTACGTATCCAAATGGAAAAAAATCCATAACTAAGCATGACAGCCAATACATGAAGTTTAAGTATAAAATATAGTCAGTGTGGATCTTAAATAAACGTATTATATATATATATATATATATATATATATATATATATATATATATATATATATATATATATATATATATATATATATATATATATATATATATATATATATATATATATGATGTTTCATCAGGACAGTGCGCGACCACACACAGCAATAATCACGAGACAAAAGAAGATCGAAGAACTTGGTTGGGAGATAAATTCCTCATCCACCTTATTCCCCCGACCTTGATCGTTCAGACTACCATTTGTTTGGTAGATTACAGAATCATTTGGAAGAAACAGGTTTTGTAACAGAGAAAGAGGTTAAAACTGACATTTGTCAATTCTTCGAATCAAAGCCAAAAGAATTTTACAGTCGTGGAATTAGTAAGCTTGTTAATAGATGTAAGGAATCATAGATTATCAGGGAAAATACATTGCTGAATGAATCTGTAATTAAATGTCACATTTGGTCACTTGTTTCTAAATTCAAAATTCGAACAGAACTTATGGGATGACCATATATATATATATATATATATATATATATATATATATATATATATATATATATATATATATATATATATATATGAAGAAATATAGTCTTAAAGTATGCTATATTTATGGGATAAAGTGCTCAATATAAGAAATTGAGCGTGTGTAAATATAAAAGTGAACATAGAAGTCAACATTTTAGAAGCGACAGTCTGTTTCATGGTAGATGCAATCGTCAGGCCACGATTGCATCTAGCAGGATATAGACAAATAAAGACAAATTTGTCCAACATTTTAGTACTTACTTTTTTTTCTTCTCATTGATATAAGCTTTCGGCTCACATAAGCCATCATCATCAGAGCGGTTATAAGGACATTTCAACAGAGACCATCACCTTCAATATTGGCATTCTGTTATGTTTACATAAACATTTTTTATGCGACTTTAACGGTAGAGGAATACCAAACGCAGTTTGTAAATTCGTATTGTGGTTCTTTGCCGTCGTACATAACAAATGCTCACACATTACACACAGTAAAAACAAAACGTAAGATATTCGAGGCCGTCTACATTAAAAAAAAAACACTCAAATGATATTGCATTTAAACACATGGCTCTGTTGATAAATTTTCTTTTTCTCACGTGGTCATGTACAACGACATAGATGATGGTGAGATATAAAAGAAGAAAATTATGACCTTTTCATTAGGTAACGTTATAGCGTGTTAACAAAAATCATAGGAGCTTAAGAATGTTTAAACTTACGAATCTTCACTTCTTTATAAATTGAATTACGATGCGTGCTAATATGTTTTATAACGGCGCCGAAACTGAGATAGGAATGTCGAGTTCAAATTTCGGACCCGATTACCAAGAAAATGCTTCTCCGATCACTGTAATCTAAATCTCTTCAAGTCTAGGGATAACCGTTATCTTTCCAGGATATACTCATCAAATCTGCCTCTTAATTTGTAACCCTCTACTTCGTTTTGCTCTTCGGTTTTGTCCAGAGTTAACATTATTGTAAAATTTCTTCCTTGGTAATGTATTGTATTATTGTATCTCATCTTTACACCCGCTCTTGGAACATTTAGTTTCATCCCTGGTTTTAATTCGGCAGAGCCCAATGCTACAACACACACTGAATTGTTTCAAGAGGAACAGTCGTCCTTTCATTTTTTTCTAGATGAAGAGTGAGACAGAAATGATGGATGTCAACCGAGTGACGACTTCTCATCACCATGAGCTGATGGCAGAAACGAGAAACTATTCTCTCGTCCCTTTTCTAAAACCAATAGAGCAAGGTGAAAACAAATTACTAACCGACACTCGAAATCGGCTCACTGATGTGACAACTCTTTCGGATAACCGTTATAATACTAACATAACCCCGACAACAATATTTAACGAATAAAAAAGTCTTACATTCATCGTCAACCTAGACAATCATCACAGAGAATATTAAACAAATATTTTCTAGGCATGTCTTTCGGAGGAAATTAATTTTCTGAAGGTGTCCAGATATCTTTTGTTTTAAAATTCTTCGTTTTTCATCCCGTTATTTCGTTTTAATGACTGACATAGCAAGTACAAACTGGAAGATAAATGGTCTGATGTTTTTCGGAGTAAGAAGAAAAGCAGGAAGGCGTGGGGAGCCGTCATCACTAGCGTCTCCAAAGGTCATGACACGTATAGACATGATAAGATGAAAAACAACAATCATTGAACAAAACAGATTTTTTTAGGATCAACAATTCAAGTTGGCGATATGGATGTTTTGGAAGTAAAAAAAATTATCACGGAGATTTATTACAGGGAAGGAAATCTAAGAATTTTCAGGAACTTTCATCTGTAATAGTCAAGGTGGTAGAGACCTGAAGCAAGAATCGAATATAATAGCTGATATTTTTTTATATAAACGAAATTGCAGATGATAAAGAAAGAACAAAGACTTTTATTTTCTTATATATCTAATACAAAACCTATACAGACGCACACTGTGGAATCAATTACTTTCGTTCACCTTTTGTTCTTGCATTTTTTTGCTGCGATGGCTGGGGATCTATTGGGTAATGAAGTGTAGATACGCATTTCCGCTACCTTTGTTCTTATTTCTCGTTATCTTCGGGGATTAATAGACATTGCTTCGATAAGTCAATACATTATTTACCTGAGGTTATAAGTTGAAAGGAAAAAGAATAAATCATACTGATTGTGTTTGCTTCCCGGATACAATAGATGAACGGAACGTATAATGGGAAGAAAGATAAAGGTGTGTGTGTGTGTGTATATATATATATATATATATATATATATATATATATATATATATATATATATATATATATATATATATATATATATATATATTATTATTATTATTATTATTATTATTATTAGAGAGAGAGAGGTTTACATACGGAAATCAGGAGAAAGACAATAACGAGAATAAGATGGAAGGATTTGACAAATCGATAAATAAATAATACAAATGTATAAACAATTTCGTCAGATACTAACAGAATAAGAAATATGAGCAGCTCACTGTGGGTTAAACTGACTTAAACGACATAGGTTAGAATGATACGTAATAAACATATACGTGTATAGAAATACCGCGATAGATTTTAGCATTGATATTAACACACAGAGAACAAATACTCAGTGATATGTCGAGATAGAGAAAGCATTTACTGATACTTATATATATATATATATATATATATATATATATATTATATATATATATATATATATATATATATATATATATATGTGTGTGTGTAGATAGATAGATAGATAGACATTTTGATAAAGAAATAGGTAGACGAAAAATACAGAGAGGAAAATTGAACGATTGACAACTCCATATAGATGTATGAAGAAATATATATTTTATTAAATTAAAAGTTATTTTTCGTAGACAACAAACATTGTATTTACATTTATTTATAACACAACGAATGTTGAGAATTCCTAAATTACTCAGAAACTACTGACGTGTTTAAATAATTAGTTCCCTGATTATTACATGATTTGTAATAATTATCTTCAAAATGATTTCCGTTTTACTTTTGATATCAAACTGGAAATGAGCTTCAGTCGATGTACAGCACTCCTGAGAAGTCATTTCCGAACTCACGAGTTAAATGCAAGTTTCTGACGAAATGTTTCTTTATTTAATTCCATTATTCCAACGTTTGATGGAAACTTTTTTAGTTTGAAGAAAATGGCCTTTGTTTATTTTCGTTGTCTATATTGTGGTTGTTTCCATTATCCGTTCGACAGAGCGCTACATATGGGTGAACATGAACAAATACTGGGGTTCATAAATAGACAGCAACATGACAAAATGATTCTCCTTGAGACTTGTTAATTGAAGTACATAGTGTGCGATGAGAAAGATAGAGATAAACACACAACGGTAATTACTATTTAGAGTTGATTATTAAAACAACTAATGTAATTGATGTATCTTTCTTCACACTATAGAGGTTGACACGAAATAAATAAATGCATTAAGGAGTTGTGGTTAAATATGTAAGTTACAAAGACCTGCAACAAAGATATATGTCTACAGAAAAATGGGGGCATTGTTATTAGCTGTCAGAGAGACACATATATAAAACAGTTCGAGATAATGAACAGAATGTTAGATAGATAGATAGATAGATAGATAGATAGATACATGCATACATACATACATACATACATACATAAAATGGAATAGCGTCTGAAGGATATGATAGAATGGCGATAATAACTTAATATCTTTTTATTAAAAATGTTTATATCTGCCATGGTATTCCCATGTAATATGCAGTTAGATATAAATAAATTTAGATATACAGATATAAAGAAAATTGGCTAAATCGATCAATCGTGTGTACACACACACACACACACATACATACATATATATATATATATATATATATATATATATATATATATATATATATATATATATACACAGTTGGGGCCAAAATGTTCAGAACGGCATTGTTTTCGTCAGAAAAGTAGGTTTACATTTTTATCAAAGTTGTTTTATATTCTATAATTTCCACAGACAATAAATACGATATTATTTGTTATTGTCTTAGAGTTTTGTGTAATTTTAGAGGATAATGCAAAAGTTATGGATGATTTAATGATTTACTGCAACACCCATGGCGGGCAAAATGATCAGAACGGTTGCTTTTACTCCGTGCTTTAGTATATTTAACCGGTAAACTCTATTTTTTTAATTTGTTTACGTGACAGTTCGTTTTCTAAACATTAGTATGAATATCTGCCGTGTACTTTGTTAATATAATGCCACTTACTCAATTTCCCATTCATCAGCAGATTATTAAGCTTCGAAAGAAGGATAATTTAAGTATTCGGTCTATTGCAAAGATTGTTAACAAGTTAAAAAGTGTTGTTCATGGTATTCTTAAGGTCTAAGATGATTGTGGTTCGTGTGAAGCAAGGAAGACTACAGGTAGGCCATGCAAAACGACCAAGAGAGAAGATCGTGCTATGGTAAAGTTGGTTAAAAAGGATAGATTTAAAATTGCTGCTACTGTTTCTCGAGAAACGAGTATTGTACCGAAGAAAACTTTATCTCGAAAAACTGTGTCTCGTTTCGTTGAACATGACCTACAAGCAATAGCACAGGCAGTTAAGCTACTGATCAGCTCCAAGAATAAAACATGTTGTCTTACCTTTGCAACCGAACATGAGTTGTGGTCTCAATAAAAATGGCAAACGGTGCATTTCAGTGATGAATCTAAGTTTATGTTACTTGGCTCAGATGGGAAAGTCGAAACGTAATTGAAAAATTGTCGCCTAAATGACTTAACACTAGTGTTAAATTCGGTGGAGGAATTGTCATGGTTTGGGGGATGATATCTGGAGATGGTGTGGGCCCTTTAGTGCGATTACATGGAAAGGTAAATGCAGGAGTTTATAAAGAACTTGTAAAAGATCACGACTTGACTGTTTTGAGAAATTCAACTAAGCGACTACCCATATTCATGCAGGACAATGCCCCATGTCACAAGGCTAATGTGGTCATGAACTTCCTCAAGGCTGAAAAGGTTATTGTTATGGATTGGCCTGCTCAAAGCCCAGATCTCAATCCTATTGCAAATGTGTGGAATATTCTAGGAGAACGCTCGAAACCCAGAAATCCTAAAACAACCGACAATTATGGAATGCCCTTCAGGAAGAATGGAATAAGATTACCCAGCAAGAAATTGAAAATTTAATTTCCGCATGCAGTCGAATATGTCAAAGTGTGATTGAAGCTAAAGGCTTCACACTAAATATTAAATAATTCCAGTATTCACTGTCATTTTCGATTATTTTGTTATTTTTCAACCGTTCTGATCATTTTGGCCGACATGGATTTTGCAGTATATCACTAAATCATCCATACATTTTGTATTATCCTCGCAAATTACACCAAAATCTCAGACAATAAAAATTAATATGGTATTTATTGTCTGTGAAAATTATAGAATATAAAACAACTTGATAAAAATAGATAGATAGATATATAATTTAATAGCTTCTGAATGATATGATAGAATAATGATAATACTTTAATATATGTTTAATGACAACACTTATATCTGCAATGGTGTTAACAAGTAATAAACAGATAGATATATATTAATATATTTATATAGCCAGATATGAAGATATTTAGATAGATCGATCAATTGTAGATAGATATATAGATAGAGATACGAATAGACTGATATAGATAGATATGGATTGACATCGTGTTAGATAGATGTGAATAGACTCAGAAAAACAGATATGAACAGATTGAGATGGATAGATATGGACATGCTGAGATAGATAGATAGATAGATATATAGATAGATAGATAGATAGATAGATAGATAGATAGATAGATATGCACAGACTGAGATAGAGGATGATTATGAGTATGGAAATACGTTCAATATTCAAAAGATACAACTAAAGAAAGAATCGAAGAAAAATAGCTGAACAATAGAAATAAATGAGAAAAAATCACACTGAAGGAAAAGAGAAGAAACTGAATGAATTAAATTTAAATCACTAGGATATAAAGGAATAAAAAAACGAAAGCTAAGAAGAATGAAAAACAAACAAACGACAACAGTTTAGATAAAATTAAAAAAATAAAATATGAAAGGAGAAAATCAAATAGAAAGAAGAAATAGAAAAGAAAACGGACAAGTGGCTAAAGAACATAAGAATGATATTTTCACATAGAAAATAAATTGAAAAAATATAAATTTAAAAAATAAACAGAGAAAATCCCACCTTGTAAAAAAGGAATCAGAATCGTATATAAATCAAAATATAATTAAAAAAAATATGGCCTACTTCAGGATATCTCTCCATATATGTGTTTGTTTAGAGTAGTTAAAGTAGACGTAAGGATATATAAAATCTTCAATAATAATGGGTAGTTACGCATTCTTAAAATAAATAATGAGCAAATGGTGAGAGAAAAATAAGCAAAACTGAGTGTATCATAAAAACAGAAATCAGAACGAAAATATGAAAGTAATACATATGCGTATAAAAATGAAAATAACAAATCTTATAGTCTTATTTACTGAATAAATAAAAAGTTTTAAAAAATACGTATACAAGTAAAAACATTTTTAGACGCCGTATAAAATGTAAAAAGTCTGAAATGCCAAACATTGGACGGAAAGAAAGAAACAACTATGTTCCTTATTCGTGGAAGTTAAACAAAGTGAGATCCACTATGAAGAAAACGACAGAAAAGAAGATTTGAAGCGTAAAATGCAAACAAAAAAAAACAACAATTTCTAAGAGAATTTCCTGTAAAAGAAAATACAATAGATGAAAAGGAAAAAGAAATAAATAAATAGAGAAAATTGTATGAACAGCAAAAAAATCAGATAAAAATAAATATACTTATATCGTTTTGGAAATATTCATTTATTTCCAAGAATAAAGAAAAATAGGTAAAATAATAAGAAGAAAAAATAGAATGGAAAAAGAAAAAACATAGATATACGCTCTGAATAACATTATGGGAAAGGTAAAAAAATACAGACACAATAATGTGTAAAAGAAAATTATGGAAAATGTATGAAATACACAAATAAAACTACTTATAACATCATGGAAAATCTATGTATAATAGAAAATCAAAATTAACTATGTAACATTCGAGGAAGAATGAGCGAATAAAAAGAAATAATTTAAAGAAAGAATAAAATGAATGAAAGTATGAATTAAGGTAATATATGAAAATAAGTGATTGATTGAAAGCAAGCATTAAAAAATTGGATCAAATGAAATATTTGAATAATAAATAAACTAAATGTGAATTAAAAACAAAAATTAACGGAAAATAGAATAAAAACGGAGAATGATAATAAAAAGGAAGGAAAAATAAGAAAGCAATAGAAGAGTTAAATAGAGAATAAAATGAACGAAAATCGGGCAAAATCTAAAGAAACGGGGCAAAAAAATAATGAGAGATGTATGTAAGTTTATGGAAGCACAAAATCATCATAAACATGTGTGGAAAACAAGTTTTATTTAGTTTTCCTAATGATTTCCCATGAGACACAATTATATTCTCGTTAATCTTTGAATGTATTGTGAGTGATCTTCATATTCGAAGATCTATAATGGCAGTCACAAAAATGTGTTTTGTAACTCTTTACAGTGGCAGTTATATAAATAACGCCGCAGTCTATAAAACAAACACGCCGTTATAGACGTTTGCTTGCCTGTCAAACGCTCGATCCGTCGTGAAACAATGTGAGTCAATGCAAATGAAGTAAATATTTATAAGTCACTTGCAGAAATAAATTATAAATCTGCTGAAAACACACCTATACGACGAAAGAGAGAATACTAGGGATATGAAAAAAAGTTATTTTTACACGTTATTGATTCATCAATACAATGAAGAGGCTATAACCCAGTTTACAACATTCCTTTCCGCTTCGCAGGCAAGCAGCTTCCACAAGAACTGAACAGTTTGAAGACAATTTGACTGTTTGTGAATGTAGATCGAATAATCTGATATATAAAAATCTAAGTTTATATATCTACCCACCGGTAATCTTGAAGATATATAAAGTTTGCTTTTATTTTAAGTATACACCTCTGCATCAGGTTAGATTTCCCACAACCCAAATGAAAAATGACGCTGCTACAGATTTTCTGCAGCGTTACATTTTCTTCTTAATCTTCGTGCCGTGTTCTTTTAGAAACGTGAATGATCAAGTCTCTCTTGTAGCACTGATGTTCTTTTTTTTCTAGTCGTCCTTGTCACTGATATATCAATCTTTTACACAAAATCGTTAGGTATATTGTTTCATGTTTTCTTCTTTCTTTCTTGCATAAATATTTACCTCGTGTGATCAATCCTCTAATATCTCTTTACTTATTATATGACCGTGACATTTCACTTGATTCATTATGTGACCTTGACATTTCACTTGATTCAATATGTGACCTTGACATTAAAACTATTTATTCTTGATTGTTCCCTTTTAAAAAAAGAATTCTTAAAATTTCGTCATTCCTCAGATGTTAGTTTCATGATATTTCCAGCATCCTGTAGAACCCCATTTCAATTCGCTTCAAGTCTTTTCTCCAACTGTTATGAGATCCTGCAACATTCACTGCCATATATATAGGACTGATCTTACATAATAATTCAATTTTTTCTTTGTTCCAAATAAGAATCACACGTTTCTTGTTATTTTGCTCTGGTTTGGGAAAGTAAGTTTTACTATTCCAACGAATCAACCCATCAATCTAAAATTGTTATTTAAAAACATTTAAACGTTTCCATTTCTATACATGATTTATCATTTCGTAAATGTGTTTGTCTCATTGAATAATGAATAAAATGGTGTATAAGAGGAACATCTTCATTTAATGATTCACGCTAAATAAATCAGGAAATTAACAGATTTCAAAGACAAAAAAATAAAGGCATAAAACCATATCGTAGCAATCGTCGACCATATACGACAGGAAGTATATGTATGTTAACGCGTGTTCAATTATTGGAGATATTTGACCTTATGTATTTTCGATATAGATTATATTTTAATATTTGTATACAGAAATATTTTATATAAAAGCTATTTCTTTTCAGGAGGTTGGTGGTCATGTCTCTCCACAACTTCCTGTTTTTCAAATCTGAGAATTACAACGGAACATGTTTAGGATAGTGGATTGAAATCCCGTTTTGTTTTCCACAGTTTTGAATTGAAAGTTTTCTTCTTCTAGATTAAGTCAAAGAGTCCAGATGAGGGTAATATCAGAGACGTGAAATATATCCATATCTTTTTTTAGATTGATAAGAAATAAAAATATTGAATATCTGAACACAGAATATAGAGTACATTTTCCGATTCGATAACTGTTA
The DNA here is from genome assembly GCA_964036315.1 of Acanthosepion esculentum. NCBI lineage: Eukaryota > Metazoa > Mollusca > Cephalopoda > Sepiida > Sepiidae > Acanthosepion > Acanthosepion esculentum. The sequence continues at coordinate 31,016,143 of OZ038482.1, read as the reverse complement.
CATCGCATCACATATTGAATTAAATAATGTAAATTCATTAAATACCAGTTTCCGTCACAACAGTCTTAACCTGTTAAAGTATAATGTTAACCGTTATCTTTCTCTCCTATCCTCATACGCTCTGCATCTTAATGTAACTGGCTCACTCGAGTGGCCGCAGGCTTTGTAAAGGGTGAATATTACTGTAAAAGAATAAACAATTAAAATATAAATCACAAAGATTTTGCAGTTTTAGCAATGCATTAGTTATATTTTCTGTATGTTATATCTAGATGTTGAATTTGTAAAATTAAACCTGTTGTCACATATTAGTAAATAATTTTACATTTAAATAAATGAAATGAATTGTTTCCATAGAACCATAATACAAAAAAGTATTACAATAATGAATGCACTTTCTAATGTTCTATGCAATTGTTGGTGTCAGGTAATATCCCGTGTTAACATAACTTCCAATATTTCATTAGGTCCGAAAAATAAATGAATCAAAAGAATTGGTATTTATCCTATAAAATAAATTATTAATATATGTCAGATTTAATTACATTTGGGAGAATAAAGGTCAGTGACACTATTTACATTATTCTAACTATTGTCCTCATCTTTGTTGCCATATTTATCGCATCATTTCGGCCGTTGTACGCTCCAGGCTTCTTTAGGTATTGAACTCACACTCTTTGGGTCCTGTCATTGAATATAACTAACATCTCTATCCACTTCACCATGTGCCTTTCTGTGTTAAGGCGGTGAAAAACTTGGAGAGGGCAATTAACAGGAGATAACTGATAAATGACATGCATTAGTCATGCCACATGCAACTAGAACAGTCTACCCCAGCGAGCGAAATAAATGGTTCAGTTCGACATTCCCACCTCCTGAAGAAGGCCGGAGCTTACAACCTCCGAAACGTTGTGATAAATATGGCAACAAAAATGAGGACAATAGCCTGAATAATGTAAATAATGTACATAATTCAGCACCTGAGAAATATAGGCAGATACTGATAGGTCTGCTAATCGTCATTTATTTTTGGAAAACCTGAACAGACCCTGAATTTTAAATCTCATCTGTCATATGATTCTTCTTATTCTCCGACTCAATATGTATACTGAGAATAATGAAAATTAAAAATTAAGTTATCTCAAAGTTCACATGGCCTGATCTCCTTGTGACATATCCTGTTAAATCATAAATCCATTACACACGAGGACTTTAAATCAAGTGCACATTGAAATCGTTAATGTTAGCATCAGTATTAATTTAACTAATTGCATTAAACACAAAGTAACGTACGGAATATGCTAAATCAGGTAAAAAATGAATTTGAGATAAAAGGACTAACCATCAATTTCAAAGAAGATATAATGTATTTTCATTAATAATAGGGTCAGCCCAAGACGTGGTACAAATCGGAAACAAGAAAATAAAATAAATATAGAAAAATGCCTATCTTGGAAGTCATTTAACAAATGGAAGATCTAGCACAGATATTCGAAGGTGTATTTGATTAGCGGAAGAAGCATTCCAAAATAAAATCCAAATAGTAAGAAGCAGAAAAAATGGTTAGCAATGGAGAAACGTGTACTGCACTGATACTTAATATCACTCCTCCTTGATGGCGATGAATGAAGATTGAGAGCTTAGATAACTCGCAGGACATAATGAAGGCAAGGGAATTATGGGATACGGCGAGTGAACTCATTTGAAGAGTTTGAGCAACTGAATGATAAAACAAGGGTGACGCTGATTAGCCAGAAATTGTGTTGAGCAATAAATGACCGGAATTGATGGAAAAAAGATGGTCGCTAAATTGCTTCATGTCTCTCACATCTCGCCTATGGAACTCCCTTCCCTATTACTGTTTCCCTGACAAATACAATCTTCAACGGTTTAAGTGTAGCGTCAATCGATATCTCCAGTTGCCTTGATCTATCTACTTCCCTTCTCCACATCCTTTCATCTTTCATTCCTATCTGCTCTCGCTCCAAATCTTCTGTAACCCCTTGCCTTGATCGACCCACTGTCTTTCTCTTTCTCCACATCCTCTCCTTTACCACTGCTACTGCTCTTCCTTTTTGGACGACTCGGCTAGACGGTCGAACTCTCTGCCTCTGAGGCAGAGGGGAACTCTCTGCCTTTGGGCAGAGAGGAACCCCGGAAACCCTCGTTCGGGGAGGTTGACCGGCCCGACCCCGTTTATACGGGATCTACGGGCTATTTTTTGGCCGAGCCTACGGGCTTGAGTACCCCACTTTAAACCCGGCCTTGTGCCACATCTGTCCCTCGTGGGGAGGACACTAAATACTACTGCTCTTCCTCCAACCCTTCTATAACCCCTTGCGTGATAGTGGCCTCCAGCATTGCTTGGGTGATACGCTTAAAAAAAAAAAAAGGTACAGAAATGTAACACTTTCGTTAGTCTAATAACAAACTATGGAATGTGTGACAGATAAATTATTCAAAGATGAAGAGGAAACCTGACGCAAATGAAATGTGCTACCCCAAAAGGATGCTGAAAATGCAACGCGTGGAACATATGAGAAACCAGAAAAACATAAGTAACTAGAGTAACACGAGTACTTCATGTTTTACTAAAAATCTGAGGTGGAAAAATTTAGCGATATATAATGAGTATTTGGTAATCAGTCAGCATATTGAAGACAGAGAGAGAGAGAGAGTGGGGGAGAAAAGAGTGAAACAGCGTGTAAACTACATTAAAATTGTGTTTAAATTGATAGCATACAGGGATTGGCATGGTAGTAAAGAGAAAGCTTTGCTTAGTGCTACGCCTGTCACCCAGAAGGTGGGGTTTGGAAATAAGGAAGCTTTTCACTATCGTTTTCACTATCGTCACCACTGGTGTCACTGCACCTTATCCAACGGTGCTTAAGCATTGCAATCTTTTCATGGAAGAATTTGACGTCGTTGTCCACCGGAAAACTCCTCCACAGCTAAAATGATCTCATCATTGTTTCCAAAATGACTACAGCGCATGTGGGATTTGAGTTTAAGAATCAGGAAGTAATCACATGTAACTAAGGCTGGTGAGTAAGGGGATAGGGTAGCAATTCAAAGTCACAGTTGGCTGATTGAGCTACGGCTAACTGAGCAGTATAAACGGGCGCGTTAATCTGGAGAAAATGCAGTCCGGCCCTTATTTCCCTCAGCGTTTCGACTTGATTGCTACCTTCAGTTGTTTTAATGATGATGTATAGTATTGTCCATTAACAATTCTTCCCTTTTCCAGGTAAGTATAGCATGATTATAGATAATGAATAATAATTTTTTAAAAAACATACAAGAAAGAACCCAGATGCAATTACCATGACAGAAGACGCGGTCTGCTTGAAATTCTTTGAGGGTAGAGACCGAGGGTGTTTCCACTGTTTACTATGATTTCCGCTTCGAAGTGTTGAAACCCGGATTCATCTTGAGTTACTAATATGCGGTGGAAATTCTCGGATTCAGACTGGAAGCGAATCAGAAGTGGCCAGGAAATATCAACCTTTTTCAGATTCTGCTCTAGGGACACATCATTCCAGCAGCTTGCTCATCCCAAAGATCTAAGGAAAAAAAAAATAAACAAAATAAAATGAACTATGGCCTGAAACATAAATTATGACAATGGCCTTGGCTATATCCTGGTCAGTAAGACGTATTTAATCCCAAACCGTGCGCATATGATGGGAAATTGAGGTCAGTAAGGATCGCACATATCCCGAAGGGACACGGCGCATTAAAGAATAATCAACAAATTAAATCATCTTAGAATCTCGGGTGTCTTTCAGGACTGGAGACTTGTATTTTCCTATCATTTCGTAGCTTGAAAATCAAACATCCTTAGAAGAATGTCTGTGCAAGTTAATATCGTAAACAACTGCCATTTCTTAAAACATCTTCATTTGCGTCGAAATTAACAAAGATTATTACCCAGATAAAGTCCTAAGTGATTACTAATATTTAAAGATGTTTCTCGTAGAAATATTCCTAGTTCGTTTCTCAGTGCGGTGACATACAAATGCAGCACGGTTAAATTCCATGGCAAAGACATCTTGAGCAAATATCGTAATGCGATCTGTTTTTTTTATGATCAGAATGTTAGCGATACCAATTGCTCGAAATATAATGGTCCGCACTGGGTGATAAATCGCGATATGTCAGCTTCTTATACACGAAAACAAATATAGTAAATAAAATAAAATATCACTACTGAATGAATACCGGTTGACATATGACATGTCTCTTCAGGATTTTGGCGATCATGGAGCTACGGTATTTCCTGACCTTTCTACCACTTAAGGAATGTTGGGTTCTGCGCATCTTTCCTAAATCCTGTTCAGGCAACCATTTACTGAAGCTCTCTAGGTAGGTTACGCGTAGTTTAACTCTGTCGCTCTTACCGTCAATTTCTCCTGTTAATATCTGATTTTCCTAGCACTCCCTCATTATGTGCCCTAGAAATTTCAACTGTCTCATCCTAATGTTGAGTATGCCTCCATTTTGTTTTCATTTATTCAAAATCTTCGTCGTTGATCACATGTTCGCTCCACGGTATATTAAGTACCCACCTTTAGAACCACCTTTTTGTTGATTCAAGTCGCTTCTTCATTTGTGTGGAGATTGTCCAGCATTTACTGAAATATATGAGGATAGTTCTGTACTCGTATTTTTATTCTAAAGAATATATATCGTTTCGTAATACTTGGCTTAGCTTTTGAAAGTTATGTTTTGCTACACCAATGAAATTTCGGATATCACTGTCGTACTTTACGTCCTCTGAAGAACACTTCGCAGGTATGTAGATTGTTTTAGTTGTTTGATTTCAATATATCCAATCTGTTATATTCATGTTGGACTTCTTCTTTTGCTAACAATCATGCATAACTGTCTTCTTACAATTGGTGTTACGCCCATTCTTCTTGTTTGTTTTTCTGTAAGCGATCTTTTATTTTCCTTTATGTGTTTGCTGTCAGCACTGCTTCATCTATATATCTCATGTTGATAGAACTGACTGCCAGTAGTGAACTTCTAATTCTCTCAGAATCGTCTCACTGTATAGCTTGAATAAGTTTGTTGGGAAGACACATATTTGATTAACAGACCTTTCTGTTTTTGTATATTTGCTGACTCCATTTTCTATCAGTATTCAGGTATTTTATTTCCTATATAGGTTCGCGTTTATGCCTATATCCTTCTCAAATATCTCAATTTTACGTAGCAGTTCAAACCGTTCAATCTTTATCAAAAGATTGTGCATAAAATATATTCTAAGCTATACACTTACCATTTTAGCCTATTGAATAATGTCAGTGATACTGAGAAAACTACTGGTAAAGATGCGAAATTATTTGTATTGCTTGACCCTATCCCGGACACAATATACAGCAAAGAGCAGCTCTAACATTTCTATCTTTCTAACATCACAATTAATTCGGGAGATGACAATACAATTCCTAGGGGGTTCCTTGAGAAGAAAGCTGAGTTTACAAGTGGCTTTACGTTGTGAGCACGAAATTATTAAAACCCTATATTTGGCTCGCATTCAAAATATACCTTCTTCAGGTAATTGAAGACACAGGATGCCAACCTAATCAACTACCAGGTGTAATGGATAATCGAAAAGACTGGAAAGAAAGCACCGTGAGGATCCATGTAATCGGTATAACAACAACAACAACAACAACAACAACAACAATAATAATAATAATAATAATAATAATAATAATAATAATAATAATAATATATTATTTCCTTGATTTCAGCTGTATACACATTAAGTTCGGCTCCGAACCAGAGATCTAAGGTCAGAAATGTTTTCATGAGATTTTTCAATGATCGTTATTGTAAAAAAACAACCAACAAATATTACACACGTTTTACACACTGCTAAAACTCTTCGTAATGCGTGTGCTGTAGTTGTGAGTACAGTTTTATGGATTTTCTTAAATCTGGGATAACTGGAAACGCTTCGGTGATACTGTTGCACCCTATGGTAGGTTACTGAATGGAATAATCAAAACGAAGTTTGGTAATGAACGATAATACTTTTTTTAAGAATTCCCCCCAAGCAAAGCTGGAAGCCACTAGCATGCAATGGGTTACAGGGAGTTGGAGCGTGAGCAAACAGGAGTGATAGAGGAAATGAGGAAGAGAAGGTTAGGGCATAGATCAGGGCATCTGGAGACGTCGATTGACATTAAATTTGAATAGTTGAAGATTATAGGAAAACAAGAAATGGGGATTGAGTTCCACAGGCGAGAAGTGCGAGGCATGAAGCCATTAGAGTACAAGAGATGGCTAAATTTAACAGGTTCGACAGTGAAAGTGTGTGAGCGTTAGGACAGCCTAGCTGAACGCTTAAATTCATGAAGACTTGGAACCAGCGAAAGCAGCTCATCCTTACACTTACGGTCAAAGTATTTGTAAAAAAGACAGATTGAGGCAACGGCAGACTTGATGCCAGATCAGTGCCAATTATATTGCATATCCTTCTTTGGATTTTATCAAGGACCTTCAGACAAACAGAAGGGGCTGCAAGCAATATATGTCAACAATACTTCATGCAAGGGAGAATGGTTGATTTGTAGATTTGAAGGATTGACTCCGGCGAGAACAAATTCCTGGTGCGACACAGGTGTCCGACTTTCCTTGCGGTGGACGAAGCTATTGTCTCAATGTATTCGTTCCATCACAGGTCAGCAGACAATGTGAGCAGACGAAAAGAGGTGCTCTTGTGGAGTTGAGCGTCAGAGAGAACAGTTTTGTTTTAGAGGCATTAAAGTTAACCAGCCAATTACTGCCTCAGTCCACAATCGATTGAAGTTCCCTTTTGAGACAAACGGCCACGTTCGTTTTGTCGGCGACTCTAGACTTGTTTTTGAGGCAGCAGTAAATAGTAGTGTCATCCGCATAGATGCATATTGGGAACCTATGACATCAGGACAATCGTTAATAAAGATAAAGATCAGAGTAGGGCCTAGGATAGAGCCTTGTGGAACACCTGCGTTCGTGAGATAGGAGCTGGAGGAGAATCAGTTGAGAACGAACTTCAATGTACGGTTCGACAGGAATGATTGTATTAATTCAAACAATCAACATGAAATACCATAACCCTGAAGCTAGCGATGAAGGCCGGCCTGCCAAACCCTATCAAACGCTTTGGAGATATCTAGAGCCACAGCGAGACCTTCTCCGTCATTATGATGTGCTTGGTAAACAATTTCAGTTAAGGCCGTAAGCACATCAGCTCTAGAACTGGCAAAGCGGAAAGCATATTGATTGGCGAAGAGCAGATTATGGCGAACTCCTAGAAAATTTAGAGGCAAATGTAACCTCTGCATTAAGGCAAAAAATCTTTATAATCAAACATAATGAACTTTACGAATTACTAAATCACAGCAATGAAATTATCTTCAAATGCAGGCGAAGATATCGTCTCAAAATAACAAAATACATCTAATATGTGTGAAGCCTGTCCATGGAAACTTCGGAATTTTAAATCATCTAGACATGAAATAACACCTGGTGTCTCTATATAAGATTAATTGCTTATGTTATACTGTATATGAGTAAAGATATTTGCATATGGGCATATGTGTGTTGATATGTGTTCTTATAATTGTGTTTACATTTGTAGGTGATTATATGTTATTTATAAGTATACACCTGTGTGTGTATGTATGTGTATATGTGTATGGATATATATATATATATATATATATTTATATATATATATATATATATATGTGTGTGTGTGTGTGTGTGTGTGTGTGTGTGTGTGTGTGTGTGTGCGTATATATGGATATCTGTATATATGTGTACATATGTGTATGTATATATATACATATATATATATATATAAGCGTCCGTATGTGTCTGTTTATGCATATATATATATATATATATATATATATATATATATATATATATATATATATATATATGTGTGTGCCTGTGTGTGTGAATGTATGTGAGAGAGAGAGTGTGTGTCGGTGGGTGAGTGTGGGTCTATAGGTATTTGAATATGTCTGTGCTTATATGTACAAATATGCAGGAATGTATATATATGTTATAACTGGTCTAATATTACCGTTTTATCATTATTATACTACCGTTATTCCTCTCATTGGTATTGGTATTATTATTATTATTATTATTATTGGTATTTTTATTATTAGTATTATTATTACAATATTATTCTATTATTTTTATTTTTAAATTTTGTTTCATTTCGATATATTTTCAATATTATATATTTTTTCGATTCTATTGGAAATTTTTATGTTGTTTCTAAATTTGAAATTATTATTTTAAATTTCAAAATTTAAAATTTTAGATTTTAATTATTAAAATTTTACTTTTTAGTTGTTATTAATAATATTAATAATATTAATATTTTTGTTTATTTTATATTCGCATTATATTATTTTTCCTTTTTCCTACTTTATTTTGTTGACAATCTTTAAATTGATGTCAAGCATTAATTGTAAACTATATCAATCTGTATTTTTGAATTAACTGTAATATGCTAATTTATGTTAGTTTATTCTTACTTTTTTTTTATTTCTCCACTCTGCTTTCACATTTGCTTTCTTATATCTGCCCTTTTTTCTCTTTGTGTCTTTTCCTATCAGATGACTTATTAAATAGATCAATGTCTGGTCATTACCTCCCTTCCTTACCCTTAAATATTTCAATAAAATTAGATTTAAAATTATTCCTATCTCTCCCTACCTTCTCGAATTTTAACTATATCCGTCGTCCTCCGCCTACCCCTATCTCTATCACCTTACATCAACTTAAAAACTACCCCTCCAAAGCGTATAAAAATAATATGCACATTTAAAACCATTTTAGAAAGGTGATCTGAGGAACCAGGAAAAAGACACCTTCCTATAAAATAAACTATAATTAAGGGACCCTTAATGTTGTCATTTCTTCATTTTTAATTATATTCATATATATATATATATATATATATATATATATATATATATATATATATATATATATATATATATATATATATATATTTCATCGCAATCCTTGTCTTAAGCTTAGAGAGCAATTTTACATTCTCATTGATCAAAGTGTAGTCCAATAGTTTTATAAATACGTCGGAGAATTCTAGTAAGATATCAATAATCATTTCTAAGCTACATCTGTTAAATCTAAATCGAACAATTGAACAAATTTGATATTACACGATTTTGAAAATTTTGCTCTTACACCCGGTATATTGACAATGTTTCTCACCCGAAACAGGCTTGCACCGTTATAATCTACAACACTTCCCACTTTAAATATTACATTTATAAAATCTCGTTTGGGCCTTCTGATATAGATCTAGAGATTCTTGCCAAAATACAATGACGATTCTGCAATGTCATCGATTCTGACCTGTCATCTCGGCATCAGTCACATTCCCACCTGCGGTCACCTAGTTTCACTGTGCTTTGTGTATAGATATCGCCATTGTAGTTTTTATGAGCATTCCTCTTTGTTACGAAGACTTCACGGATTTATATGTAAATCTTGCTTAGTAACTAGATTCCATTAGTTTACTTTTTAAATTGCAAACGTTTAAGCGCAATTTCATTTCTATTCGGTTTTTTCTTTCTCTATTCCCGACTGTGAAAATCACTTCCAACTTCTTACTTTACTCTCAAATACGTTTTTCCAAAATTTAAATGTTATGTCAACCGACATACTATTTGAATCGTGTTCTTTTTTAAATTTCTCCTTAGAAACATATTCTCAATTTCCTTCACAGCCAGTAAATCCTTGTGTGTTATTGTCTTTAGCAACTTTTGTGGCTGAAATGTTTAGTAAAACATAATTTATATACGAATTGTTAAAAAAAGAACTTGGCCAATGAATTGATTGTAATTTTCAGCACCAGTATTTCGTATATTCACACAGGTCGATAGTCTTATAGTTTTCTTTTCCCCCATGTTGTTTTTAATTTGTAAAATAAATGAATTTTGGCTTTTCCCCTGTTTACGACTTTATAATCACCGGTGAAAATCTTATTCATTGAAGTTCATTTGTTTTATGAGTTATTCTGATTTACGATTTCCTACTTGAAAATCGATACGTATGAATAAAATGTTTCCTATTTTATCCATACCGCGCATATTTTCAATTTCTTATTAAATTGTTTTTTTATTAATAACATAAATGTGGGCAGGTTTCTTAGTGCATATGTGATCACAGATTCTGTGTCATGGTGATTTGATTGATTTTCTTTTGTATAGGAGGAAAGTGTCGCAGCCGACACAGTAATCTGCACATAGATCGCCAGACAGCAACCACAGGCGATCCCCTTTTGAATGAGTAGATCACGTGATATTAAAGGGAAATATATATATATATATATATATATATATATATATATATATATATATATATATATATATATATATATATATATATATATTACAAAGAGTCAATCATACCTTGAATTAATCAGCAATTTGAATGCGATTATTGACGAAATCACTTCGCTAATTGACAAACATAAGCATTCCACTACTGATAATCCTCCGAATGATGAGATGCTCATAAATAAATACAATGGATGTGGTGTATTTTTATTTTTTATTTCAGAGGATTATCAGTAGTGGAATGCTTATGTTTGTCAATTAGCGAAGTGATTTAGTCAATAATCGCATTCAAATTGGTGATTAATTCAAGGTATGATTGACTCTTTGTAATGTAAATATATGCTGCCTATTATATTATGTTCATAAAATATATATATATATATATATATATATATATATATATATATATATATATATATATATATATATATATATATATATATATATGGGAATTAGAGTGATGTCTAATTGATCACTTTTTCTATTCTATCCTCTATTACTATACGGATCACAATTTCTACACTATCTTCTATTACTATGTGTATCGCTATTCTCTATACTATTAACTATACTATGTCTCTATACTGATCATTATACGAATTAATATTCGGATTACTATTCAGTGCTTAATTTCGAGCGAGCATTATCGAAGAAGTACTATTCAAGTGTTATTCGAAGGCGTCTGACACCAGAATTTTTCAACGACGTTACTATATTTATATCTGCAATTACAAAGTCATTACTACAATGAGCATTACAAATGGGACAACGGGTATTTGTTGATATTACAAAAGTGGCAATGAGTGTTCGTTGACATCACAATTTCTTTTCAATAACTGCTACCAATTATTTTCTTAATCTCGCTGCTCCGTTGTTGCTAGCTTGTCGTCGTCTCAAACATAAATTGTATTTACAGTTATTCTTTGCATTGGACAATGTTTATAATGATACCGAACTGCGTGTAAATCAGATGTCTTATTTTAGCAATGTTTTTAAAATTGAAGTCTACTTTAGATAAAGGAAAACATTTTTTAACATACAATTCATCTTCTATGTACTATGCTGTTTCAGTATGCCTAGCATGCATGACTCTCCACGAATGTCTGTCCTATTTATCTCTTAGCAAATTATGTTATCTCTTCTAAATAAGGTTTTGCCAACATTTCACACAAGGTCGTTTATGCACTTTTTCCCTCTGTCCATCTGGATTTGTGTATGCCCTGTGAGTATCGAATTTGCTAGGCACCTTTCCTCATTATGTATCCTAGAATTTCCAAATCTGTTTTAAAACAAAAAAAACTTTTTTCCCGTCTATGTAAAACTTTGTCACTCCATAGATATTCGGTCCATGGCATTCTCAGCATCTTCCTGTAGAACCACATCATTTTTTAATCTATGAGGAGAGTGTGCACATTAACATGTCGACGGACTGATATTACATAACAATTCAGTTTTCGCTTCTTCGTTTCTAAGGAAATTTCCCTGTTTCATAATACTGTGCTTAACTTTTGGAAGGCATCATGCGCTATCCCAACGCTTCTTTGGATATCATTTGTAGGGAACTATAATGAATGCACATGTTTTGGGAATTTATATTTACACTATTTACAATCATATAAAAGAGTTAAACTTCATAATATAAAGGATCATTGTCAAATTACGAAAGCACAACTTCAAATTAAAAAAGTGCTGAACTTCAAATTGTAAAATGTCAAATTTAAATTTTAAAAAAAACTGCTATTTTCCAGGAGCTCATTGAAAAAACCCAAAGATGAATCAGCAATATTACTGGTCCTTATCTCGCTGCTAAGGTTCACTCACATGCCCATCGCCATAAATTTGCAACTCTGCGCTTTTTTTATAAATAAATTCATGGTTATTGTTCATCTGACGTGTTTTCTATAGTGCCTAGATTGTATTAATTTAAACACAATACTAGACTGACAGCGAGACCTCACTAATTTACAGTTGAGCTAGCTAGATGTAGTATTAAATGTTATTCCTAATAGTGTCTTATCTCGCTTCTGGAATTCCCGCCGATCCAATGCGTTCGCAGCAACTTTAATCCGCAAAAGTTCAAATGCAATATCAATCGCTATTTACTGGCCTCCGGATCCCTCTTTTCTTTTTCCACTCATTAGTAATATTTCCATTCCTAATTCCTCGACACACGTAACCCCTTGAGTTCTAGTGGAAGTAATACCTTGCTTGGGTTGATAGCGATTTAAGCATTGTAAAACTGCTATGAAAAGATGGATGGCATAAATGTGTGAAAAAAAAAGTCAAATTCATCACCTGTCTTTCTTACTCTGAATACAGATTCCGATCTAGAAGTCTAGTCTGCAATTACTCCAATATCTATATTTTAGCGTGCAATCATGTACAAAATCAATTTCCCAAGCCTTTATCTCAATAAGATCTCCAGAATTAGAACTGTTTTAGATGTTAGAACTGATCAGTCATTTATAATTTTTATATTGTTCCTGCTTTCGTTGGAAACTTTTAGTATATCTTTTCGCAGTAATAATATTTGAAATTGAATTTCATTTTTTATCAATTTGAAATTGTGTGATTTTGTTTTATTTTATTTTTAATTTGATGTTTCACTCTTGTAACTTGTGGTTAAAATGTTGTATTGTCTAAGTTTTCATAGGCATAACAAAATATATAAAATATCACCTGAATATCGTAGCTGATGCTGCAGCGAGAAAAGAAACTGCGAGCAGATCTCACATTCCTTTCTAGTCACTTTCGCACTATTTACTATGGGAATGGCATAAGTTCATTTAATTCACATCGATTCATAGACTATAGCTGTGAATCGCGGCCAGTCTGGAAGGATTCCTCTGAATTCAAAACTAATAAAATCACTCCACTATCTTTCACAAGATGTCTTGTTCACAAAGAACATGAATCTGTGGAGAGCTATTATGGATAGCATTTTTGAAGATGAATGCCATTTAAAAAATGTGGATGTTTCTCTTGTCCAATGGATCGACAATGAAACCGAAGAATTATTGGCTATTTTATGCTGCTTTTATTTCTTAAGATATATATTTATAACATAATATCAGAAAGGAAATTATTTCCTGTATCTTTTTCTATGGTGACATTATACTCAACAGCCACAGCAATACGCAGTTATGGGATGTTAAATTGTGTTGAATTTTAATTGGCTCCACCTTGCCTGAGTAGACCAAGTTCCCGTGATATGAAATTGAATTCTTAGCACATTAGATCCATTGAAACCTACGATAACAAAGCAAACACAGAGAGAAAATGCTTTATTATGCATGAAGATGAAGTTTATTTTAAAAAGTGATCTTAGCTCTGTACACAGCTCAAGAGCCATTCCAGGTAAAGAGTTACAGCGTCAGAGTTCAATTGTGTAAGAAAACGGCTAACACAAGAATTGAGCCGGTTAATTAAAAAAGTGATCGGAGGAAGAATTTGCTCGAATGGAACTTTCATCTCACAAATGGGATCCGAATGGAAACGGTGGTTCGCTTCAATATGCGTGGTGTGTTGGGTCTTAGACCTAATGGCTAGAACTATTGGAATTAAGAAATGTAGTTCGTCTGAAGACTTCTCATGGAAATAACGATGGCGCAGGGAGTGACTAGTTCTGTTTCGTCTCTTGGAAATACGTTGCAGGATAGAAAATAATTAACCTACAAGAAAGCAAAGACACTTTTCGACTCTATCTAAACTGGAAAGTGAACTTTGGGCATTCATACAATATATGTTATTAGTACTGTATTTCCGGTCTGATCTGACTCTTTTATAAGTAGTGTATTGCAACAGGCGTCAAGTACTTACTGGGGCGGTACATGGAATGAATCAGTTTTCCAGCATCTTTAGTAGTGGATCATATCTCTCTGAACGAACACCATTGTAACAGGTGAAAATCCAGTGCCCTTTCGCATATGAAAGTTTAGAAGCTGGTGTCTGTTGACGCTACAGATGGAAATATGTTCTCTAAAACCTGCACACAATATTAGCCACTACATGACAATGATTACCATTGTTTACATGTCAACACCATAAACGGTCGGGGCCACGGATGATTTCATTAGTAATATCTGATCGCTAGAGATATTATAGGTAATAGTCAAAATGATCAGGCTCGCGTTATTTCAAATAACTAAATTATTCTAAATTATGTTTTTGTATGAGAAATTAAGAAAAGATAATATTCGTATATTAAAGGGGGCATTGATGATTGGTCAGGACGTTGGCTTTCCGGCTTTCCGGCGAGGAACCTTGAAATTTGCATCCAACTCAAAATAATCATTTTTTTTATTGAGGTGATTTCTAGATAATAACGACCTGGGGAATGCATTCATTGATATTTACCCATGGATAAAACACATAAGAAGATACATATATATATATATATATATATATATATATATATATATATATATATATATATATATATATATATATATATATATATATGGGTGTGTGTGTTTGTTTTGTGCGTTTGTGTATGTGTATATATATATATATATATATATATATATATATATATATATATATATATATATATATATATATATATATATATATATATATACATGGGAGAAAAAGATATATAAATCCTTATATTTCCAGAACAATGTTATGAAAATCGATAAAATATTGAAGATATTTCTGTTTCGTTGTTTCGATTTAATTACAAAACACAATATTAAGCTAAAACTTGCAGGAGTAATTTACACTTATCACCAGTGATGATTGCCAAAAAGAGTACATTGGAGAAACCTCAAATAATTTAAATAAAATATTATAAGAACACAAAAGGGATCTTTTACAAAACAACATTCTCAGTGACTTAGTTGCTCATTTTATAGAGCTTGATCACACACACACACACATATATATATATATATACGTGTGTGTGTGTGAGTGTGTGTGTGTGTGTGTGCTGACACCTTATTTAGTACACACACGCGCGCGGGCGCACACACACACTCACACACACACACACACACACACACACACACACACACACACACACACACACATATATATATATATATATATATATATATATATATATATATATATATATATATATATATATATATATATACCATTTAGGATATTTAGCAGAGGACGCAAAATATTATATTACTTGTCTTAGGAAATTTATGAATTTCAACAATAAGCTTCCGGTGTAGGCTTAAGGTACCGTTGTTTCACCACTTGAATATTTAGGTGATTAAATATATTTGTTTTCTGTGACTTCGACGTTCAATGACTGGGTTTGCGATTGCTGGAAAGTTACACATTTTGGTACAATGAAATAAACTAACTATCGAAATACAATTGAATAAGACTGTGAATATTAAGTGATACAAAATATCCACAAAACATAAAAAGCAATTGAGAACAAGAATATTAAATAAAGATAATGGTTAAAATTCCGTGAATCCTATAAGGACAATCTGCAGCCACCAGAAAAAGTCTAGAAGCCGGCCTGAAGATGAATTCATAGTAACGAATATACACCCTTATGCAAATTAATTGAATCAACTACTATAGTTTCCTTTCTTTCACTATTCGGTCAGATTTAGTCCCACTGACGTGCCTGGGCGTAATCGATCCCTATTTTTCCTTCGAATAGTTCATTTGCAATGGTTTGCAGTAATATTAATGTATTTTTGTGGTGTATCGTGAAATTTATTTTTCCTTGAAAAATATTGCATGCTCCGTGATTGCATCAAATATTCATCGCGCTCAGACACTATCCTCACGTCCATCGATTAGTTGACCCACAGCCATTGTCTACGATGGACGTTACTCCAAGTACGTGTACGAAAATTTGTAAAACGGCACGAATACATTGACCAGCTTTACCAGTGAGCAAATCAAAGTACTAGAGAGTACTTTTTAGTAATTTTTAGTCAATCTACAAGGAACGACTTCGTGGAAATGTGACATACTGTCTTGTACCCTGTGTTATATTTCAAAGGAAAAATACGAAAAAAGTATACAATAACGGAATTATTTGTTTTGTTTTAGTTAATTTTTACATACGTTCTTCTAAAAAGGATTATTGCGAATTTAATTTTTCTTTGCTGAATCCTTTGTTTTTTGTTTTTTTTTTTGTTTCAATGATAAAATAATCAGTGATCAACTGAATCGTCTATATTTTGCCTGGAAAACTAATGTCATTCTTAAGGATCTTTTTAAAATTAATTTTAAGTAGATCTGTTCTTTCATTTTTCTGCCATTCTATATAAGACCGGAAACAGTACATAAGCAACCACCATGAAATCTCTAGGTTTGGTGTCTGTTACATGAGAATGACAGAGAAATTCATTAAATTAATCTGCCAACGTATTGGATTCGAGATAACTTAGACAAATATTCTTCTAAATGTATACTCGCCAATGATACTTTTAACAAAATAAAATTGTTCGGTAGAGATTACGATTATATGCGGGTTTCTCTTCCCTATCCCCCTCCTAGATTATACAAAACATTGTGTATAACTGTATGCATGTCACATAAGAATAGTTCGAAGCAAATTAATATCGAATTTGTTAAATAAATCCTGCTGGTAAATTAATGCATCTCTACCCTGACGAAGTCTCATTCAAAAACGCGTTTTTGTTGGTTAAAAAAAAAGATCTTGTTCTTTTACATGATAAAAGATTTGTTTTTCGTTCGTGTAAAAATGTTTTCGCAATCGCATTATTAGACACTAGCAGCATGGTCCGGCGTTGCCCGTGCTTGATTCAAAAATCGTACGACTCATACATCAATCGCTATCACTTGACTATATTTCGCCCTTCCTTGTCTTTAAAGGAGTGCCCTTTGCCGTGTTAATGTTGCTACATGCCTTACGTGTTGCCTATCTCACACTGCGAATTTTTTCTAAGCTCTATACTAAATATTAAATCTGTTACGAAAAAAGATCTAACAAAATGAACACCAAACGATCAGCTTTAAAAAAGGACTCGTAACTGGAAAAACCGAATGAAAAAAGAATGTTAACAACATATACTTTTTCACAGCCAACCCAGTTCTGCGGAATCAGAATCAACGTTGAGTTTAAGCAAGCGAATGAGACAATTGGAGTAAAGTGTCATGCAGATTTAAATATTTCCCACTTGTGACGAATGCAGCTATCGATTTTTTTGCATGCTAGCATGCTAGTTAACATTTGTATCAGTCAGCTGTTGGCTCTCACGCTGGCCAATAGAATCTTCCTGCATTTTCGTGGCAGCCAGCTATTTGCTCTCACTCTGGCCAGTAGAGAATGGCCACAAACTACATGAAAACTACCGTGGAAGCATGAACAAATCGATTATTTCCACTATCGATGGGACTTGGGAAATGCAACGTCGGTCTTGGCTTCCTCACTAACTTGGAGCATGTGCATGTAGATTTTGATGCAAATCTACCGAAAATTGCGGCCGTAAATTCGTTACACACACACACACACACACACACACACACACACACACACACACACACACACACACACACACACACACACACACACACATCCTGACTTTTATAGATAGAGATTCATCATTCCTTTTCTATCATTTTATTTGCTTGTCACATAAAAAATAAAAGGAAGCGCGCAAATAAATAAACCACTGTAAAATAGTACACATATTTTATTTAGTACAGTGTAGCAAATTATTATTTAGACATTTACGAAAGATTTATTTAATATGTTCTCTGTTTGGAAAGTAATTACATATATCACCGCCATCAGTCAACCAACCAAGGAAGAATCATAGTTGATTAGTAGAAGCCTACGTCTAGAATTAGTTTGTCGTCTCTTCTACCCGACAATCAATCTTTTTTATAGTGCGTTTTCGAGGTAAATCCAGGGTAATTATAACTTTGAAAGGAAACTTATTCACTGATGTTTACTGTGTTAATTACGGCACTGTTGCACTGCTACAGGAGCGTTAAAAATGTACGGTGTATATGAATGAAAAAAAAACAAAACTTGTATATGTTGTTGGCGATTGCAACGAACCTCGATCAGGAAGAATGCCGACATTTAATGAAGAACCTTTGAACGTGTTTATTGGATTGGATCCCCGTCAGATCACCAATGATTTGGCGAAAGAATGAATCAATCTGTCCTATTCAATAGTCCACAAATATATCATGAGTTGGGAAGGCTTACAACGAAGGATTTTGAGTTTATCATGAGCTTTCATTTGAATGTCCAGGAATGACATAAAATTATTTTTATTTTCAATTCGTACACTTTCAGGAAAAAAAAAACATTTTTTATATCAACAGAATATAAAAAATGCAGCCCTTATCAAAAAGTCAGTAACCAATTCCAACATCACAAATAGATATGTTAGGTCCATATCGGTTACAATTTATTTCATGAATATTGTTATATT
Organism: Acanthosepion esculentum; assembly: GCA_964036315.1. Classification (NCBI taxonomy): domain Eukaryota; kingdom Metazoa; phylum Mollusca; class Cephalopoda; order Sepiida; family Sepiidae; genus Acanthosepion; species Acanthosepion esculentum. Next base: position 30,997,365 of record OZ038482.1, on the reverse strand, counting down.
CCTCACTTCAGACCGAATATTTTTAATGAATGGAATCAATCCATCTAGACAGAAAGATATATCTGGTTAAAAATGGAAATGGGGAAAAAAGAGAGAGATAAAAAGAATAAGAAGAAAAATAATAAATGATTAAAAAATACGAGAAAGAAAAGAGAGAAAAAATTGAATAAATTAAGCTAAGAAAGCAGAAAGAAAGAGAAAGAGAAGAAAGGAAAGAAGGAAGAAATAAAAGATAAAGCCAATAGCAAAACTAAATAGATTACCCTGGAATAATTTACTTAAAGTGGTAACATAAAGAAGAAAAAAAAAAGTTTAATTTGTCGGGTAAGTGAAGAAAGAGAGAGATAAGAACAAAAAGAGATAGGTAGTTAAATTTTTTACAACAATGCATCTAATATGTTCTCAGTTTAGACGGCTATTAATATAACCATCATCAATTTAAACTAATAATAATAATAATAATAATAATAATAATAATAATAATAATAATAATAATAATAAACTGGTACGAACACCACCCTGACCCGGTTACGGAGATAGGACCTGTTACAATTCTATGGGACTACACAATACACACTGACAGAACAATCAAAGCCAACCGCGCAGACATTGTTATTAAAGACCACAAACAAAATAAGTGCCTCCTTATTGATATGGCAGTCCCTGCAGACTGCAATGTATCTTTGAAGATATTCGAAAAACTGTCAAAATACAAGGACCTTGAAATAGAAATCTCAAAAATGTGGCACATGGGAACATCAACAATTTCTGTTGTAGTTGGAGAACCTTGGACTGGTTGGAAAAGATTCCAGTAGGCTGATTGAAGGGATCCCTGGAAGTCCATCCCTCAAAGAGATACAAAAAAATGTTCTGACAAGTACAGCCCACACTTTACGAAGAGCTTTATCTATGTAATTATTTTTTTAAATTTTATTTTATTTTTTTTGCAGTGGAAAGTGTCATGATGCCATTTCTAACCTTAGGTTCCTGGGCGGGACCCGGAAAGAAATGTGTAAACGCCAGATATCAAAGGAAATAAAAACAATAATAATAATAATAATAATAATAATAATAATATCGAACATAAAAGTCAAAAATATATAATTAAATGAATAATCAACAAATATATTTAGATAATTATTATAAACATATTTAGAATATATAAAATAATTAATAAAGATGAAAATCAAAATAACACTATCAATTATAGTAATAAATTTAAAATATATAATTAAATATGATGTAGGCCTGAGCAAGATAATCACATGAATAATTAAATATATCTACAGACCTATATAAATATGGGTTCCGAGCAAAATAACTACATATAGACATACATACTAATGATTACACATACACACATATATTTATACCCATATAACATAAGAATCAACACTTCAAGTGTAATATCATGCAAATGATTTTAGGGAATTTTAAAATAGTTCTTATATAGACACTTAAAAATAATCTCATTTCTTTGATTCAACAATATGTCCAATATGTTTGTATTTAATTATTGTGATTTTCTCCTGTGTGCAAAAATTGTATCTATCCCGATTGGATGAATATAATAATATTCATTAAATATATTATAACGGATGTGAATTTTTAAGGTGTTTTTCTCATTATAAATAGCTCTGTAACTTACACTGAGCCCTCACTGGATTTAAGTCCTCTTTGGCATAATCTTTGCCAATTACAAATTGGTATATATGCATATATATATATATATATATATATATATATATATATATATATATGTATATATATATATATATATATATATATATATATATATATATATATATATATATACCCAAGTGTGGGATTGGTATATACGGAGTAAATTCCAATAACTAACAATTATTATTCTTTAAAGAGTGCTCAATACAGAGTAGAGCAGATATAATCATATATTTAAATATTATAGCATAAATATGTTATAAAATCACTACAAAAATAGCCATTTCGTTTCGACACTTCCAGTGTCTTATCAAGTGACCATCACTTGATAAGACACTGGATGTGTCGAAACGAAATGGCTATTTTTGTAGTGATTTTATAACATATTTATGTTATTATATATATATATATATATATATATATATATATATATATATATATATATATATATATATATATATATATATAAATTCGGATTAAAGAATTAATAATTTAAAAGTAATAGAAACAAATTTACAATGGAAATTGAATCCGAAAAATATATATTAAAAATCAAATTCCACAATACCATATATAAATAATCACACAATACCATATAAGATCTATTATCAAATGAAATTAATTTCATACCCGTATAAAACTACAGGATTAAAAGTACAACCGAATCATTTCTAAGCACCCCTTTTCGAAACCTTAAGCTAAAAAAGCAAATAAATAAAAGCCCGAAAAAAAATCAGTAACAAGAACATAAATCAATCAGTAAGTTTTAACAAATAGTAATACAAACAACAAAGCCTTGGGAAAAAGGGCCATTGTAGCCAGACAATAAAACACAACCAATCTTTACTCGACTACAGAAATTTGATATATAATAATTATTCATACTCTCATCAGACTAAAGACCCCTTGATAATGAAAGAAAGAAAAAACAGATTATACCTCCACTCCCAACCTATAAATGAGTAAACCCTTTCTTCAATTAGTTACGCTAAATATCGCTTGAAATGAAACTGTTCTGAAAATTTTAGGATGACTATTGAAATTAAACTTTATGATTTGAGTCAGTTAAGAAAAAGTAATTTCTGAGTCGCGATATAATCAGATTTTGAAGAAAAAAAAATAAGTTCAATTTCTCTATCTAGCACAGTTTTTCTCCAGAGAGAGAGAGAGAGAGAGAAATAGAGAGAGAGAGAGAGAGAAAGAGAGAGAGAGAGAGAGAGAGAGAGAGAGAGAGAATTACAGCTTCACTTACAGAGACTTGTACATATACTTTCTACTAACCCGCATTCCTGGACTACTAATCTTCACTTCAAGTTCTTTATTCTTACGTTAATACACATAATTTTCTATCTGATTTACTGGCGTTGTTTATTTATTTGTGCAGGATTCCATTACCGGAATGCACAACAATATCCTAATCCAATTATGTATTAATTAGTAGGACAATTCTTTGAAAAGTCATTGTTAATCTCAATAAATACTTAATGCAATATTCACACACAAGTAAGGGAACACTTACTTTTAAGCACCTAAGTAAGTTTCGGCTTTCAATAATATATATATATATATATATATATATATATATATATATATATATATATATATATATATATATATATTATAATTATTTTAAAAATAAAAAAATTACTAAAGACATTTGGATCATTAAATGAACTATTCTTTCCTATTATATCAACACACACACACACACACACAGACACACACACACACACACACACATATATACATATATATATATATATATATATATATATATATATATATATATATATATATATATATATATATATATATATATATACTGTTTCAACTAGAATCGAGATCTCCTAACCACTGATGTCTTTCGTTCGGTAAAAGGTTAAAATTCCCCTTTCTTTCTGATTATAGCTTGGGAGTAGAACCTCCTAGGTATATCAAATCGATCGGGTTTCGATACAGGCTTGAAACAACCGGATGTCTTGACACACTGACGAGCAGTGATGCAGCGAAACAGGCTGTTTATGGATGTAATGGCTTAATATATATATATATATATATATATATATATATATATATATATATATATATATATATATATATATATATTAAGCAAGGTTACAATTAATTAATCATGTTCGTTTTTGTTTTTTTAACTCGGCCAAGGAGATCTATCCGTTTACTTATTGCATTTTCGCAACGAAAAAATGATTGATAAAAAAATATTTTTTTATATCCTTTCCATAAATATTCTGGGAATGTATGAAATATAACGGTTTATAACGATTTAACGATATGCTTAGAATGAGCTCTATTTAAAAATTCACCAATGATTCTAGTGTAACTTGAGCGTATATATATATATATATATATATATATATATATATATATATATATATATATATATATATATAGAGAGAGAGAGAGAGAGAGAGAGAGAGAGAGAGAGAAAGAAAGAGAGAGGTGTTTATATATGTGACCACGCTTTTATGCAAGTGAATAGATATTATAATGAAACAGTTTTTTTCAAACCAGTAAAAAAAAGAGAGAAGGGTGTAATGCATTTTCTTGATTACACTTTATTATATTCCCTATCAAGGTAACTTAAATTAAATCAATAAAAAATATTAAGGAAAAAATATATCTCAGAGACAATAAATGTAACTTACGTCCTTTGCATTATTTAACATTCCTTGTAATCAAAACCCTTCTGGAAGGAATGGCTTGGAAAATGCGAGTTACGTTTTCTTCACAAGAACTAACCATAGACTTGAAAGGAAGCACCATTAATCGAAAATAATAGATGATAAACACTATGTCGAAGAACTAGTTGGCAAGTGAAAGAGAAGGAAAACTAAACGAGTGCTTTGCCAGTTAATAATATTACATCTCTGCTATCAAAACTTGGAAAGAAGGAAAGGAAAGAAGAAAAACAATGAACGCTTTTACTTCATTGCGTGCAGACGTACAAAGAAGCTACAAGTGCACAATCACAGTGCATGTAGCGAACACTTGATATTAAAAGGTCTTTTATTTCTGAGCGGAACAAACCGCACAACTTAATCAGCCATTCCTTTGCTTCGCCGGGCGCTCAGTCGGAGAAGTTCTGCCCTGTATTTCTTGGCGTAATGCCGACAGCTAATGAATAGACATCTTCAATTAGGCAGAAAGAACTCTTCGAGACATCTTCCTTCCTAATTTTGCGAGTTTTCATAAAGTCTGCCTCTGCCGTTGAGTAGTTACGTATTCTCACCCACACCCCATCACTGAGAATTTTGCATTTACTGAACAGAGTAATGGCTGGAAAACGTCCAGTTTTATACACTGTATGGGATTGGAGATGTGGACAGCGCATTGTTTTTGAAATCTGCTTTACTAACAGATTTCGTTCTTGGAAAGACAATAGAAAACATGACGGGTTCCATAGTGGGCTATCTTTGAATTAGTCGGCGATTTCCTTGTTGTTAAATAGTTGGAATACTTCATCCATTATTCAAAGTAACTCTAAATAATATTTCTGTTATTAGCAGTATCTGTAAAATTTTCACGGTCTTCCTATATGAAATATCTGATTAATGATAATTTATAATTTAATAACTTCCCCGACTTAGAATACAAGGGGACATTCTCCTATTTCATCATTACATATTTCAGCGTAAAAATTAGCGAATTACTGCAAATCTAACAGCCATTAAGTAGGTCACCACTTACAAAAGTAAGAAGCTGCAAATGAAAATAGTTTAAATCAATATCAATAAAGCGAAGTGTACGTGTGTCCGTCCATGAGTTCGTTTTTCAATCGACGCGAATCATAAACAACCTGAAGTAACTGTTAGTAATTAGCTATTAAAAATTAAATAAATAATACATTTAAAGTTAAACTTAAATATCAATAGAGCGAAAAGTTAATAAAAATTGTTTATTAAAGGTTTAAGTTCAATTTCGCATTTCATCGCAAACGCAATTTATTTCGTCTAATTAAACCGGAAGTAAAACTGGGCAAGATCGGCTGCATATACGTTTAATTTTTTTTATAGTACGTGTACTGTGAAATATTCAAAATATTATATATTTAGGGTCCCCCCTAATGCCTTTTAAGAGTGATTTTATTTGAAGTGATCAGAAAGAATGCTGATTTTAAAAGAAAATAAGAATTGCATTCAAAATAAATATAAACAAACCACGGAGATTGGTTGCGTATACGAAGAAAGATTATGCCGAATTAAGATATCGAATAAAATAAAATAATTTTATTATTTCTATATATTTATAAATTTTACGCGCATAGGACACTGAAGGTAAAATTCCCAGGATCCAAAAGCCCTCTGCAGGAGTTAACATAAAGTCCACCCGAAGGGCGTCTTCGAAGCGAGTTGTAAATATTTTCGATTTCACATAAGCAGACGTTATACTGTGAAGGCATTGTCACCTCTTTTTTTCCGTGTTACTTATTTTTAAGCATGCGATCATTTTCCGCTAAATCAAACAGTGCCTCTGATATATCTTTCTTGTTTTCTCTTGAAGTCACAATGGGAGGAAGATGTAAAGACAGAGTGCTAAGAATATGCTAAATAACTTACTAAAAATGGAATTATTATGTTGTTGGGAAATTATTACCAGCAATTGTGTGTGTAAGCTAACACCAACTGTAAAGCCTGACAATTTATCCAACATTGTTTTTCTTTCAATTTGAGACATTAGAATAAGGAGATTCCAAGATAGACGTTCCAAATATACAATCTGACATCATAGAATATTCTGGCAATGCAGATATCATTATATTCATATATTACTACGATAGTAAATCATTTTATCTTATAAGAAATACACACACGCGCACGCACACACACACACACACACACACACACACACACACACACACACACACACACACACACACACATATATATATATATTTCCTCATTGATATATATATATATATTACTTCACTGATATATATATATATATATATATATATATATACATATCAATGAAGTAGTATTCTACAAATATATATATTACTTCATTGATATATATATATATATATATATATATATATATATATATATATATATATATATATATATATATATATATATATATATATAAAGTAATATTCGTCAAATATTCTTCATCAGGGATGTACATATGGGAATGTCTGTAATTGTTTATTTGAAACAAAAAAAGTAAAACCTTCAGTGCGGCTTGTTAATTTTATCGCCTTTATAACTAGACAGCTTTACATTTAATCATCTTGAAGAAACTTCTATGCTTTCCCTCAGCATGACTGATGCTAATATCCAGTAAAGTGACTTGTGGCCCCTTCTTGGGATAGCGTTCTAAGCTGACATGAAGTGGAAAGATTATATTGAAACCACTGCTACATCAGCTGCTAAGAAACTTGATTGACTCTGTCGTGCGAGACAATTTTTCTGTCCAGAATCTGTCTTACATAAAAAGTTGTTTTGTAGTGTCCTATCTGCGTATATATGTCTACTATTCGTCCATACTTAGAATATTTTTCCAATGCTGCTGATATTTATCTAGAGCTCCTTGTTAAAATCCAAAGACCCTGGAGCAGTATCGGTCCTCATCTTTCGTCTTGGATTAAGTCATTTTCCAATCGCCCTGACATTGCCTCCATGGGCCTTTTCTATGAATACTTACATAAAAATTGTACGTATGAGGTCTTCTCAACAGTACCTAGACCTTTTTTTTAAATTAAAGCGCAGTACTATATTGGTGTCGGGATCTCATTAATTTACTGTTGAGTTCACTTGATGTAACCGTAAATTATATAATAACACTTTATTTTCTCGCAGTGCTCACAAGATAAAATACCTTCCGTCTCCCTGCTTTCCAGCCAGCTTTAATCTTCAAACAATTAAATGCAATGTAAATTGCTGTCTACTTTCCTCCTGATTACTTATTTTGTTTTCGTTCATCAGTAATTTTTCTGTTTCTAATTCTTCCACACCCAGTAACCCCTTGTGTCTTAATGCGTTTACTGCCTTGCATGAGATGAAATTGATGAAGAAATATATATTAACATCTTAATTGGGGTATTATTCTCTCGTCGAGAAAATAATACATTCGGACATCCGCTGTCCATTTTAGTTATTGAGGTTGTGGATTCTATTATTTAACACACTTCTTTTTGTGGAGTGGAATTCTCTAACGCCATGACATAATGTCTGAAGAAGCATGGACTTCGCCAAGTACTGGCTGCTCGGTCAGTGAATGTCGAACATTTTCTCATGAGGATACCACTAATATTACAATTACGTGGACATACGCTGTTTTAACATGACATATTTCAAGCATCAGTTCAGTGTGAAAATAAGACGTGCCAATCAAAGATTTAACAAGGCGGTATTTGGGGATAGATGAATGAAGGTAACGAATATGGCACATGTTGAAATTGCCAATCGAGAGCTGATTTTTAGCATCTCTGTGTCATTGTGAAGATAGTCTGCGCTTGTAAGAAATCTGTGTTAAGATTCAAATAGAATGGTACACTGGCACTAGTTGTCTGACGCGTCTCTCCCATATCAGACCCCATCACCATACGTTAGTATTTATTTTATGTATGATGAATTACATGGAGCATAATGTGGCAGAAGCCTGATGAATGAGATGGATGAAGAAATATATTTCGAGTATATGGCTTGCCTTAGCATATAGTTCGATTTTTATTACTAGACTTTGTATGAAAATAAATTTCCCCACCCCTATTCTTCCGGCCTTGTGCTAAATTGCAGTACTCTTCAAGTTAATAATAAGCATCTCTGATGGTTTGTTTTCTCCCTCTGATGGGTTAAAGTGTTATATTTAGCGGTGTCTTATTACCGCTGTCTGAGATACCTACCGATCATATTCCAACCAGGTGTATTATTAATGGCGTTTGGATATACTATATTGATTTTGCCAGCTTGCACCTTGAGGTACGGTTTGGTCTTTCCTTTGGGTCATTACAACAAGTTGTGTTCAGATAGATTTTTAGCTGATATCACCAAATGTATTCTGTACAGAATACATCCTCTCTTTATTTGTTTTATTTCTCATCTCACCTTCAGAAAGTCAACTGTAGAAGAATGTATTATGAGAGGTAGTTCCTTTCTTAGTAAGTCAGATTAGACTAAATATTAGAGTATTGCAGTGATATCTCGGCGAGAACTGCGTAATTATCATTTACCAGACATTTCAAAAGCGTCTACACCGCTTTGTGGGTAACGAATTACTGTCCACCTTACTACTACGTTCCCACAGACTAAACGTCGAAAGCGTTTTTCAACCGTTCCGCCCGGGCACCCTGATGCGTCCGGAAATGTAGCCAGGTTCACTTCAATTTAACACGAGATAATTTTTTTTAACTGTTTTTATATTTAAACACATTTATTCATAAAAAGGTAATGCTGGAGGCACTAATCACATGACTTCCATGTTTAAGTCATTGTCATTGGGTATTTTAAACTGGATGTTAAATTCCTTTATCTTTGAAAAGGAGAGAATAAAACTTTCCATTTTGCTCTCCTCGAGGCATAACATATAAGTCCTATCATTCAAAAAGTTACCGAAAACACATCAATCACTGGTTTCACATAAGCATAATTATATTTAGAATATAATATCTTAAAAATAAGTGCTTATTTCAGGAGACTTCTTTTTTATTTTCCTATTTACAAATTTCATGACTATTTTCTTTTCTTATTAAAATTGAAAGTCTGCCCCAGAGGATTATTTATACAACGTGAGCGCCTTTAAGTAAAAAAGAAAAGGTTGAGAAACATTTCTCTTGTTAATCTATCGCTATTTCCATGGCATATGTTTTGACGAACTATTTTTTTTTCTTCCGCCAGTTCAGTCATTTAGATCAAGATCACGCCATGGCAAGTACATAGTTGAATCTTCCTCAGTTCCTTTGTATTCCCTTTGTAAGAAGGGTCTTCCATTCAGATATGTTCTTTCCAAGAATCGCTGCATTGTAGCACAGGCACTCAAGAGATTGCTTCCCCGATGACTAGAAAGTTAAACACTTCAAGTTAAGGGAGAGCCGTTAATTATCCTATATGTCCTCATAAATATGCATTTGTTACCTACTTTTACGCCCATAAAACAATATCATTAATTAACCCAATACCACGAGTGGATCTATGGCCTTGTATTGCGTGAACATTAGTGTAAAATTTTAATTTTATAGGGTGAGAGTTTTTAAGACATCTGTGATGACACCTAGCTGCTGTTGTTGTTTATTTTATTTGTGATTCAATGCCTGTAAAAGCAACTGCTAGACGATCTAGTAAAGGAAAGGACTATCCGTCAATATTAGAGGATATAATATGTTATCGGTAGCTAGTGAGACAGCCCAGGATGCGACTTACGAATCGGACTCGTCAAAATCAAGGAAGTATTAGAGAAAGTTAACAATCTGCAAAAATATTATAACAGATTATAACAGATATTATAACAGAAGAACATACGATGCATTCTCGTAGTTAAATGCATTCTTAAGAAATAGAAAAGTTCTATAAGAAGCACTTAAGAGTTTATTGAAAAGATGTACCAGTTTTCCTATATAGCAAATCAGGGGTAAAGCTAACTTATATATTAAATCACTCTTTCTATATAGCAAATCTGGGGTAAAGCTAAATAATATATCAATCAGTCTTCCTATATAGCAAATCTGGTGTATAGCTAAATAATATATCAATCAGTCTTCCTACATAGCAAATCTGGGGTAAAGCTAAATAATATATTAAATCACTCTTCCTATATAGCAAATCTGGGGTAAAGCTAAATAATATATTTAATCAGTTTTCCTATATAGCAAATAAAGGGGTAAAGCTATATTATATATTTAATCAGTCTCCCCATATAGCAAATCTGGGGTAAAGCAAAATAATATATCAATCAGTCTTCCTACATAGCAAATCTGGGGTAAAGCTAAATAATATATCAATCAGTCTTCCTACATAGCAAATCTGGGGGAAAGCTAAATAATATATTTAATCAGCTTTCCTATATAGAAAATCTGTGGTAAAGATAAATAATATATTTAATCAGCTTTCCTATATAGCAAAGCTGGGGTAAAGCTAAACAATATATTTAATCAGTCTTCCCATATAGCAGATCTGGGGTATAGATAAATAATATATCAATCAGTCTTCGTACATAGCAAATCTGTGGTTAAGATAAATAATATATTTAATCAGTTTTCCTATATAGCAAATGTGAAGTAAAGCTAAATAATATATTTAATCAGTGTTCCTATATAGGAAATCAGTGTTAAGACTAAATAGTATATTTAATCAATCTTGCTATATAACAAATCAGGTGTAAAGATAAAACTATGTATTACTCAGAGCTACAAAAGACAGAAAAATGTATATATCCTGAAGCAATTGTGAGGATGAACGAAAACAATGACTCAATAGTTTGCGATGTAATTGATCTCTGAGGTGCGCGGTGTTGGTTTATTTTTACATAAAACGATAGAATATTTTTGAACACACTAATAATATTTTAATCATCATTATGAATATCATCCCGTTATCATCTAAAGATCACAATTCAGTACACTCGCTGTGTGATAATGCAAGTTGGTTCGTGTTAAAAATAATTTAGTCGAAGTTCTTACAACAAAATATTCGCATTGCAACAATAACAACGCCATATGCATATCATGATATATTCAGCTCTTTCTTGAAACAAATGCTGGAAGGTTAGTTCCATGCTCTCCAAAATCAGCGCGGCGGAATATTTTTTTTAAGTTCTTCATTCTAAACTGACGAATATAGTAATCCGCGAAAGATTTCAAGTTTTGGGTTATGAAATGTACCGATTTCCCATAATTAATGAAACACTGATGTTGGATCAGAAAGAGGTCATGGCACCTATTCTGAATCCATCTTTAAAAAAGTTCAACAGGTGGAATTAGTAAATAAAAGAAATAATTAAAAACCTCACTGTGTATGTATCACTCATAACAAATTTAACAAGGGCGATAACGAAATTTAAAATAGTGCTGTGGTTATTTTTTTTCTGCAAACGGAAAATTGTTAAACCTCAAATTATTAATCTAAGAATTTGTGTTATATTCTAAACTTGCATCGTTAGATCGAGACATTCATATGGGTGCCATGTATGGCATTATGGGCACGTGTCCGAGTGGTAAGAATGTTCGTATTGACCATGAGACCCCGGTTCGAATCTCACCGTAATCAGTTTGTCAGGAAGGTGAATTTCTAATGTTATCGGACTGGAAGAGTCGATCCCAGCGTGCGGCATCTTTGAAAAGTGCCTGAAAACCATACCACGGGTTGACCGAACCTTGTGAGTGAAATTTGGTTGGCAGAACCATTGAGCCCGTCGATAGCTGTGCTAGCCCAAAGTCACAAGTCATCGTGGCCGAGGGCTTGAGGTCTAAATAACACGCTATTCCCCAGAAACTGTAACTAAGATCTGCTCAGGATAGTTCCAGTATGGGATATGTGGGTGTTGAATAAACACAAATGCGCCTGTGCAAGCGTATGCAACAGGGATTGGCTAGTAGACAGGTATCCGCGATACAAGTAGCCAGCTATACATGTATGGCAGCAAACTCATTCAGTAATATTCAAACTTTTAGCATTTCAGATCAAATTGCTTCAAAGTAATCAAACCTGTAACTTTTAGCGAGAATCCTACATGTTCAAACATTGAGTGCAGGCGCAACTGAGCACTATATAACACTACATAACTGCACCAAAGAAATAAACCGCATTACCTGAGGGCATCTGAAATTCAGAAACGCCTAAAATGGAAATCATGTGGAACTTGATAGGAAAATAATTCTTCGGGAGGAATTCCTCATCAATATTGTAAATAGCAGTCAATATAACTAGGTTCGAAAAAGCTATTTTCCGCAAGTATTATTTCTATAATACATTTTTGTAAATGTCAGAAGAAAGGAGCAAGTTTTGTTTGGCCAATGAATACTGGATGTTTCCTTATACGGACACGACTAAAATTAATATCTCCATTACAAATAAAGAGAAAAGTGGTTTCTCGGTCCATGGATATTATCTTTCCGACTAATATTACCGTTACAAATGAGAAGAACAGATATTCGACTTCAAACTGAATCCCATAGCCAGTGAATAAAGAAAAATGTGAACTCGATTGGCTTCTCGGAGACGGTCAATATTATGGCTGACATTCAAAGAGATCGGAAGCGGCGATGAAAACGAATTCAGTGAACTGGGAATTTAAGGGAAATATTAGACATTAGAGTTCATAACTTTCACTCAGTCAATCAGCTAAATTCCATACGTAACATAAGCTTAGGCGATCATGACTGTTTCGAATCCTGGCTGACTAAGCAGAAGATTTTCCTGCAGTAGGTTGCTTTTTTTTCTGGGTAGACAGGTTGCCTACCATGGCTATAGCACCTAGGCTTTCCTACTATTTACCCCATAATATTACTGTAAACGAAATACGGAAGACACATAATATGGAAGAAATGGAAAAAGATTGACTGTGTAAGTAACTAATAAAATGTTAACTGAAAATTAAGCCAAATTGATTACGTTGAGAAGGTAAAACTGTATATGATATTACTGTAGAAACAAATGTAAGTAATTAATGAAAAGATAAGCAATAGTTGTTTTGCCGAGATCAAAATAAAGTAAATTTCAAATTAAACAGAAGCCTTTAAAACAATGAAGCAAGCAAAGCATTTCAGAAAAAAAAGAATCTTACTCTCAAATGCACCGTAAGGATAGCGGCTAAATTTTCATGTTAAGTAAAGAATATAGGCAAACATGGACCTTCGTGACAGCAAGAAATCGGATAATCAAAATATATTATTTTCAATTAATGGGTGTGTGTTTGGACAAATTTTAAATTTTGATTCTAAATTTTGTAAAAAATATAATAAGTTGTTTAAGAAGATAATCGAGGTGAGTCATTCAATACACATACACACACACACGCACACATACACACACACACACACACACACACACACACACACACACATATATATATATATATATATATATATATATATATATATATATATGTATATATATATATATATAAAGTTAAGAAGAAAATGTATGTAGCCAGTCAAAACGAGAGAACTGGGTCTACATTTGAGAATGCATATTTAATACAATCAACTTCCAAGGTAAAATTAAACGATGAAAAATATGCTGTACAAGTCGAACAAGACCTCAATATATTTAATGGGCGTTTCGATTTATTTATCATCAAAGATTGGATGTCATTAGGAATGTTTCGTTATTTTATATTAAAATACAAACTTTTAAGCGTAACGCTACAAATAAGACGTACTTAAATCTATGGCAAAATTTCCACGAATTTTATATTATTTGCAGTACATTAATCTTTCCGTCAATAATATAACATCAAATACCGAAAACTAAAATATTATTCATATATATATATATATATATATATATATATATATATATCTTACACGACTTTTTCCAAATCGTGTAATTTTTAGATTCAGTTCTGAACCGTTATAACTCAGAAAGGATTAAAGATATCTTACTGGAACTCACAGATTTTTTTTAATAGCAGTATTCGACTCTACTTCGAGCAATGAAAATGTAGTATTACTCTTTAAACTTAAGAGAAGTATCGTGATGAAATCGATCACAATCAAAAATGAAATTTTCATAATCAATTAATCATAGCTAAGGATCAGAAGCTCATGAATTAATGAAATAAAGTTAATGTTTGTATATATATATATATATATATATATATATATATATATATATATATATATATATATATATATATATGTATATATATATATATATATATATATATATATATATATATATATATATATATATATATATATATATTCCAGGAATGTTTCCCAACACATTCAAGATGATCTTCGCTTTCGCTAACCTTTTAACATTCTCTCCTTGAGTAAAAGGTAACTGAGATTTCAGGTACGACTTCATATCCATGTCTTTTTCACTGCTCTTTGGACTGTCACTCGAAATGGAAATATGTATCCAGATTCTTGTTGTGACATTTTTCTCCCTTCCCCCCCCATTTTTTAATTATTTCACCGTTGTCTTTATGGTTCTTGCATGGTCTTTGAAGATGGAAACCGAAGTATGATTATTGGTACATTCTAAAGGTCTGAATGATATTTTCCTCTCACCATTGCTCACTTGGGAAGAGAATAGGCCTGGTACAAAACAACTGTAACCTGCTCTCTTTTTAGCTGAATAACTCAACGGGCTTTTCAGCGATTCTTACTACAAATGGTGTCAACATGGCTAAATGACTTAGCTGAAAATGTCGAAAACATAAACTCGATTTGTTTAGTGATTTTTTATATATTAAACATTTTGAGAGATGTGTAATTATGTTATTTCATGAGTCGTACAATTTTGTTGTTACACACAGTATATGTAAAGGTTTCGATTGTTAAACTGTCACCACATTATATTTTTCATTTCGATCATGTGCATTGTTTATTTTGGGCTATTGTCGACTGCACAGGGACGGTTTTGCACCCTCAGTGAGAAAATAAGAACCATGACCCACTTCTCTCCGTCAGAAATTTGGAAACGACATGGAGTCCTGCTATATCATTAGCACCGGAATCTCTAATACGAACATTTCAGAGTGTTTGTGTGTCAAATAAAGGACAGTATAGTGGATTCGGAACGATTTGGATGAGTCTAAGGGTGATTATGAAGTTGTTGGAGTGGGGAGATGTTATGCCTCCATGCATCTTCTCACAGAGCCACAGACACTACACACAGTCCTACATCAGGGGTATTGAAGGGATAGAGCTACCCTGCCTGAAGGGGATATCTGTTGAAAGAACCTATATCTAGCAATAGGACTTTGCACCATGCCACAAAACAAGGAGAAACCAGTCATGGTTGTCAGATAATTTCTGCGACCACATCACGCCTTATATCTGACCACCACAACTCCCCAGACTCCTACCCACTTATTATTATAATGCATGGGACGCAGTTGTAGTGTAGTGTAGTGAGAGACAATCAAAACTCCTCTTAACACCAAAGATGAACTGAAGGCAGCGATTGTAGCAGCATCTGCCAATATAAACAAGGGGGCAGACTCAAAAAAATGCACTCACCTGAAAAACGTGTTTGAAGCCAATCGTGTTTATATTGAATACATTTACTCTTAAACATTTATATTTCTTCTTTAGCATTTCAAGATAATTTTAGTGCAATTTTGGTAAATTTATCTGTTAAAATGAGATATCATTCTTGCGTAATTTAGGTGACAATTTATTCATCGCGTCCTGTACACACTCACGCAAACCCACCCACAAATATATATATATATATATATATATATATATATATATATATATATATATATATATATATATATATATATATATATATGTAACATAAATTTCCGTCACATGTGAAACAAATCAAGTGTTGAAATGGAATTTATTGTTAAATGATACTTACTTTTTAGTAAATTTTTTACATATATGATAGATGGGTTTCTGAGATGAACAATGATGTATGACTATATTTAAAGGAATTTCACAACACACACACATGCACACACATACACACACAAAAGAGATCCACGCAAATAAACACACACACACACACACACACACACACACACACACACACACACACACACATATATATATATATATATATATATATATATATATATATACACTCACACAGCAAGTATGTTATACAAATATAGTCTAGACGAAAACTTTTAAGATTTTCACGGAGTAAATTTGTATTTTATTTAGCAGGAATATAATTTAAGTATAATTCTATTTCTTCAATAAACAATTCGGCTTAAAGAATACAAAAGTATAAATATGTGTCTATGCCTAATAACTAATCGCAAAATCTTATTAACTACGTATATGATAAGAAGTTCGTTTATATTTCTGATTTGCTAATATTGTGAAATTGTTTGCAAGACCTATCTTCTCTGTCTGCATGGAATAATTTATTTCGCGTATTTTGGAGGTATTATAATCGCG
The DNA here is from genome assembly GCA_964036315.1 of Acanthosepion esculentum. Taxonomy (NCBI): domain Eukaryota; kingdom Metazoa; phylum Mollusca; class Cephalopoda; order Sepiida; family Sepiidae; genus Acanthosepion; species Acanthosepion esculentum. The sequence goes on along the minus strand of OZ038482.1, from coordinate 30,980,642 downwards.
AAATATTCAAAACATAATCACCCATAACAATTATCCATTAACAATTCAGAATGTTAAATTACGTTTCTATTGTTCGGGTTCCATTAATAAGCAGCTTTATATTTAAGCACTGTTTTGCATTTAATCCGTTTAGAAATATGATTAGACCAACAGCATTAATAAAATAGGCATACATACATAGAAGTATTTTATCGGTTCCTTCCCCGAAACAGTCTGCGACGTATGACTAGTTTCTGCGTTACGATAATATCTTCGTTATTCAGCCCACTGCTGGTTCCGTTGAAAATGTTACAATTGATTTAAATCTAGTCAGCTATTCATTATAAAACAAATTACCTAAAAATGAATTCTGTGTAAGATGACGATGTGCCGTTCTTCGATTTGATATACTTGAGCATAAATAGAAAATGAGTTCGGGAATATCTGCAGTTTTCATGGAAATGAACAGCAGTCAATCTCACCATTTATGATAACAGAATGGTATCGACATCGAATAAGCTGAGCATAGTAACTTCCAAAGTCAGCTAAAGAAACGGCAGAGATTTGGTTTTGTCAATATTCATTAAGTGGAAGTTATCACCTTAAATAATATATGGAACGTTTATTAGACCTGCTAGTAATTAATATTTAATTTGATATCTAAAAAAAAAATCAGGTACCGACCATTAAAAATAACGGTAATTCATACATTTTGATTCCACTGTCATTTTTGTACGTTATGATTGCATTATTCCAGTTAAAATAAGTTAGAGTTTATGATCGATCAAAATGTGTGAATATATGTTTCTCGAATTTTAAAAATAATCTTCTTTGGATTGCCCTGCATATATTAGTTGCCAATATTAAGTTTAATTTTGTCTTCAACAACTCGCCAAAGAATTCGTGTTCGTCGGGTTAGCTGAGTGCCAAAGCCGTGTAATAGAATGACGCCATGCAGACTTACTGGCTTTCGGGATGTGTCAAAATGCCAAATTGATGGAACAATTTCTTCCGGCCTTCAACTTTGTTAACCAGATGACCTGGCAGAACCAGAGTCTATCTGGAATCATCGTTCAACAAAACCATGGATGATACTGTCTGAAAATACGCACAAAGCACAATCGAGTGTGTGTCTGTCTGTTTTTTATGTGTGTGTGTGTGTGTGTGTGTGTGTGTGTTTGTATATATATATACATACACGCACACACGCATATACACATTATATATATATAATGTCTGTATGTGTGTGTGCGTGCGCGTGCACTCATGGGAGTATCCGCAAATAGTGAAATAATTAGAAGTGCTGATTCCTATTTCAAATGCGTTTATTTCTGCGACAAAACTCTAGTTTTCCACTATACCAGAGAGAGCCAGGTACTTGCTGAACCTGTACAGGGAACCGAATATTTTTTCTAGCATCTTTATCGATATACGCGTTCCACTTGATGCCTGAATTGAGTTTAAATCCCAATACGCTATCAGGGTACGAGGTCCATCTAAGAGAACACCAGCTTGACGCGATTGGAAGAAGTTCTGTTTCCGATCGGTGATGATGAAATGTTAATAATAAGGTGTTAGATTGTATATAAGTACATCAATAGACCTGCTGACTTGGCTATAAATGCGTCTTTAATTGGAATAGTTAAACGTCAAGTTGTTGCATATAATTGAAATGATAATATTAGGCTGATTCGATTTAACCAGTATGAACAATAAACAGAAAAGCGCAAAAAAGCTGAGATATAACAAGAAATATACAGGTCGGGAAAAATCGACTTGGTCCATTAATAAATTACTCATTTGCAAATTCCTTATAGTTTATAGGATCGATATACACCAGAAGAAGAAATGGAGGTCACTACCAACAGTATATTTTAATAATAATTGAAGATATTAAAACATCTATGAACAATGTAAATAAATGAATTACCATCCCACAAATTTAGATACAAAGGTAGATTTTATAAGTAAAATTGCACAAAATCTATTCACACACACACACACACACACACACACACACACACACACACACACACACACACACACACACACACACACACCCACAAACATATACAAATATATATATATATATATATATATATATATATATATATATATATATATATATATATATATGCTCTCGAAATAATTCGATTGAGCTCTCGGAGGGGAAGGGATGATTTTATAAACAGTCGATGCTGCTGCTAATGCAATACTTTTCTACTTGAATTGAGCTCTCCTAGATGCTGACGTCTTTCGTATAGTTAAAACTTACCTTCCGATCTGCTGTGCGACGATAGCTTGTGGGTAGAATATCTGAGTGCTGCTCATGCCAAATCGGTCGGATTACGATACATTCATAAAGCAATCGGGTGTCTAGCCCCATTGATGAGCTGTGATACAACGAAACCGTCTGTTTGTAGATGACTATATATATATATATATATATATATATATATATATATATATATATACACACACACACATATATATACATATATATAAGTGGACATTGAAGTCAACAGTCAGAGGCGACAGGCTGTTTCATGCTAGACGCAATCGTCAGGCTGTCAGAAGATTGCGTCTAACATGAAACAGCCTGCCGCTTCCGAGTGTTGACTTCAATATTCACGTCTATATTCATATTTACATACGCGCTAGCTCTGATATTTATCACATTATCCCATAAATATAGCACACCTGAAAACTATATATATATATATATATATATATATATATATATATATATATATATATATATATATATATATATATATATATATATATATATATGTATGTATGTATAAAAGTGAACATTGAACTCAAGAATTAGAGGCGAAATTCTATTTCATACTAGACGCAATCTTCAGTCTTTACGATTGCATTTAGCATGAAACAGACTAAGGGCTCAGATTGTTGACTTCAATGTTCATTTTTTTATATTTACCCACGCTCTATCTTGATATTAAGTACTTTATCCGATAAATATAGCACACCTTAAAACCATATTTCTTTATATATATATATATATATATATATATATATATATATATATATATATATATATATATATATATGTAAAAGTGTGCATTGAAGTCAACACAGACGAAACGGCCGTCCAGTGCCTACTGTTGAGGTTTCTTCTAGCCTCCATTTTGTCATAATTTATATATATATATATATATATATATATATATATATATATATATATATATATATATATATATATATATATATGGGAATCCGTATTTGAGAAAAGAATTATTTTAAACAGTATTTATTTCTTCTTTTGCCCTTCGTACTTGAACGAATTTTATGAAAATGCTCTCCGGCAGGATTTGAACCTGCATATATTCAAATTCAGCTAAAACCTAAAATTAACGTTTGAAGTAATGAAAATATGTTGGATTTAAAAATAAAATGCATTAATGGTTTAAAAATTGCTTTGTTTACATCTAGAATATGAAAGTGAGCAGATATGCGTTTCTAGAAAATTCTTAACGTGTGTGTCTGCTTTTACACTGCGTTAGTCACGTCGGATTTCCGAAAGTTGATAGTACACCGGTGTCTACCTGCCACTACAAATGACCTACAATTACGCCTCACCGCATGCTACACTGAGTCAGGTAAGTAGTAGGATGGCGCAAAAAAATTAGGTTGCTAATTAGGAAATGAAAAAAAATTCAGTAATAAAACACCATATGTGACTAACACAACATTACAGGCACAATAGAATCTTTATTTATTGTGAAGTCATTGATTAAAAGAACGACGTCCCTGACGGTTGATTTCTGGAGAAGATGGACGCAGGGTCGAAACCTGCCGGAGTTGGGGCAGTCGTTTATTAAGTTTTCGCGAGTACGCAGGTCGATAGGCGAAATAAATACTATTTAAAATAAACGAAGCGTCTTCGCTAATTTGGGCCACCACTAAAAGTAACCTTTCATACAATGAACATATATCATTTTCATGCTTTCGATATATATATATATATATATATATATATATATATATATATAATGAAAATATTATCCATAAAATTTCATTTGGTCAGTTGATAATTTATTTCGGTGACTTCAGATGTCCATCTCTTCAGACCAGTTTTACAAAAATTAATCTTTATTTTTGCGAAACTGGTCTGAAGAAATGGACATATGAAATCCACGAAATAAATTATTACGTGACCCAATCGATTGTAGGGAGTTTATATTTATTAATATAATGCTGTGTTTATTTATTGAGCCGTCTTTGGATTTATGTCCTCCTTAGAATTATCCCATCTAATCTTCAAACGATTACATATACATATATATATATATATATATGTGTGTGTGTGTGTGTGTGTGTGTGTGTGTGTGTGTGTGTGTGTGTGTGTGTGTGTGTGTGTGTGTGTGTGCCTGGATTGCTTAGCAACGTTGGTTATTTAATAAAAATTATATTGCGAAGCATTTCCTGTTACACAAACATATGTCATAATACTCGGATGGTAGATTAAATTACTTTTGTTGACTTATCGCCTCCACTTTCATAACAATGCAATTGGTATTTGCAGGCATAAGTGTCACTCTAGACTTTGCTTTACATAGCATTATGCGGCGTTGAAATTTCGGTGAAAAATCAGAACTATTTCTCGGTGATTCTGCTTTCCCCGCCTGAGTGTTCATTGTTTTCCTTTCCTCTTAAGTACTGCAATCGATTTGCATCTTTTTATACTGTTCATCGAACCAGGGTCGCAATTCCCAACTGTTTACAACGGGCAAACGAAAGCATATTAAGAAGATTGATGGCCAAACAAATAAGTCTATTTTGCCTCGTGCATTGGTCCGAGTTATATGCGCTACTGACCAATGATTAACACGTTTGAGAATGATTTCTTGCCCTGAGATATATATTTTTTTTATTTTCCTTTTATTTCTTTTTCAGTCCGGGTATTCATCACGCCATACTTGGAAAATCAAATTGCAGAGAAACGGTTAAATAATAAAGGAAGTCTTTGATATATGAAGACAATCTTACTCAGACTCAAGGCTATATTGGGACAAATGGAATTAGGAAAAATAGGTATAGCAATTGAATATTTATTTATCCCAGCTTGCTATGAAACAAATCCAAATGGCGGTAAATCAAACGAAGTAATGGATGCAAGAATTAATATTTCAGGATCTGTGATTCTTAAAGTACAAAGACGAGTTGAAGTAAATGAACGCCAAAAAAAATGTTATTTCATTATATTTTGACATACACTACAATTCAAAAGCGGATAAAGCCAGTGCTAGAACCGAACGTAGCAGAACACGGAATATCTAGTTCTCAGACATTAACAATGTTGGTAACTGTTACGAACAAAATATAAATATGGACGAATGGAATATATAAATATGGAAGAATTGGCTTGCAATGATTTTTGGAATAAAACAAAGAATTGTATTAAAGATTTCTTGACAGATCCAATTCTTTGTGCAGTGGATTGTTTGATTTGTATTTTACTGATTATCGACCTTTTCAGATTACTTAACGTCAAAAATATTTTAACATGTAAACGTTCTTAAAATTGGATTAGGCACCGATTTACTTATAGAATTCTGGCTAATTAACCAATAGCTAAGCGGATCGGAAGTCGATTAATACCTTTCCCATGAATATTTACGCGCAAGCGCACATAACGAATTGGAGCTTTACTCTCAGATTTTCACATCTAAGTTGTTTTCAATTATACTATCCTCACATACTGCTGTTGGTATTTCTAAATGGTCACTTGTCTAAGTTCAACATTTCTTAACGTCGGCGATCGTACGAGAACCGGTGTTTCAACCGGTGATATGGCCGTAAGCCAGTTGTTATTTCGAGAGGAGCACAATGTGATAGACGAAAGCATAGAAACAAAAAAAGATATCTTCTCCTAGTGGACTGCATTACAATTCTATCAGATATTAAAGAATTCCATACGTAAAAAACAAAAACAAAACTCAAACGAAAGAACTTTCTAGCCGGAGCAGGAGATAATTATATATGCGCTTCCTCCACACAATTCAACCCCTCGTTTCCTTAAACACGCGTTTCTTTGTGATTCCAACTTGAAGAATCTTGACATAAATTACCCAGAGTCGATGTCTAAATAAACCTTTGTATCCTGCAAATTATGTTCAGCTTTGATCAGTTATGATTCTACATCAAATCAAAAACCCCCTACATATATATATATATATATATATATATATATATATATATATATATATATATATATATATATATATATATATATATATATATATACATACATACAAAATAGGTTTAATGGTGGATGCTAAAAATAATGAGAAATCATTAAAAGTTGAGGAAAGAGTGTGAACCGGTCAATAGGCGAACATATATTATCCTATTAGTGTATATATATACATACACACACACACACACACACACACACACACACACACACACACATATACATATATATATATATATATATATATATATCATTAAATAATATAGATAAGTGTTGTCTATATATTTTATGTAAGTTTTTTTCATATAGTCTGATAAGCTTAATTACATTATCATTAAACAATGAAAGAAAATCACAATATTGATACATATTTTTTTAATCCAATGTAAGCTTTCGGCTTACATAAGCCATTATCAAAGATGACAATTACACAATATATTTAAGCCATACACGAAAAAGAAATTGATGATAGTCTTGTTTGTTTACATGGATGATTTCCAAGCAACGATAAACACGTGCATATATAACGCTGAAAGCGAAAATCGCACAACAGCTCATGACGTCACACATGACCACGCGAGAGTGAATCCGAAGAGTATTGAGTATGGAAAGCCGTTGGTATGAACCAATGGCTTCTGTTACTAATTATAGGCATTTAAGGATATTTTTGGAGATTTCATAGTTTATTTTGTTCAGGTTAGGTTTCAACTGTTTTATGTATATAGCTTCAAGAATTTTTCGTTTATGTTTATTGTTTTCATGTTTAAGTATAGTTGTGTTTTCGACGAGGATTTTCCGGAATTGTGTATGCGGCCAGGCATGTTGTTTAAATGCCGGACAGAACTTATGGGACGACTTAATATATATATTGTCATCCACTGGCAGAAAGTTTCGCTGTATCACAGCTCATCGGTGTGGCTAGACGTCCGGTTGCCACTAGCTAGGATCGAAAACTGGTTGAATATACATACATATATGTTTATATATATATATATATATATATATATATATATATATATATATATATATATATATATATATATATATATATATATATATATATATATATAAACATATGTATATATATATATATATATTAGGGGACTTTTAATCTAGTTAAGTATATGTTTATACGATGTAAGCCATGAAACAAATGTCAGTTCAATTAAAAAATACGCAAGTAAGCAAATAAATATTTAGCAACATTACTTTGAGGTGTAAACATTACAGTGCTCAAGTGGTTAGGGTGAGGTAAGAAATATATATTAATGAATATATATATTTCGAGTGCGACTTATGTTTTTTTTTTAACGACACATCAGGCACGAAATATTATGATTGTCTTTAAAACAAATACTGCATCTCACGGAGGGAACGGTAACTTAAACGCAATTTCACAGTTCAAGATTTAAATGAGTTAAATATAATATTTTGTGTAATTACAGAACGTAAGGTAACATAATAAAAAAATAAAAGCATGTTTATAGTTTAAAATAGGAACACCATGTGACACTGTGTGATAATATACGTTAAAATGATTAAAGGCGGTTAATCAATATATGACCTAAAATATAGGAAGTAAAAGCTAAATTCGGATATTATATTTATCTAGAATTAAAATATTTTAAGATCAAACATTTCCAATTGTAAAAAACTAGCATTAGTTTATATCGTTTAAGATTTAAGTCATTCAAATTTTTGAGGTGGAAACATTTTCCCAGCAAACACAGGTTGCATCGGTCGTCACGGAAAGTATTTAATTTCTGCGACGAAATCCCCGTTTACTACCGGTGTGTAGTAATTTGTTTTAATATTCCAGAAATTTTTTTTAAATTTTTCATATGTCTTATTGTTAACGGTGATTTTGTTATGGTAAAATCTCGTGTTCCAGTTATTTGACGTTGAACATAATTTTTTCTTCGCCATTAAGCCTAATGCTAGCCTTATAGAAGATGCCTTTATACATACATTTGTTATTCATCCGACAGATGATGCCTTTTCGGCAATTGCACAATTTTCTGTGTTAATATTTCTATTGGTGTTGCTTAAGTATTTGTTTAAATTTACGCTATTATGTTGTGTTATATATTGCTCAAAGTTTCTAGTCCAGCTGTAACTAATCTTAATGTTCTTCTGATTGAAGGTTCTGTTGAGTAAATGTTTATGGCTGAAATTTGTGTGTTTTAAATTTAGGAAAATCCTACCGATATTGGTACTGCTATTACTGTTAAAAGGTGGGTTGACCCAAATCAGGATGCATTTTCTATTCTAAACGTTTACTATTGGTATTCTTATTAAGGTTTGGAATGTATTCTATTTTAATATTGTGTTTACTCTTATTTAGCGCATCAGAATATTCAGTTTTATATTTCCAAAGACATGCTTGTTGTTAGAGTTAGTAGAGCGTGTGTGTTGTACAGATTTGTGAAAGTTATTATATGAAGAGTTGTTTAAAGAGTTGTTTCCTAAACAAGGTCAGTTAGTTGTGGATTGGCGTTAAGTTGAATGATAACTCCGTCGCATCTCTAAATACTAGTGTTCCCACTATCGAAAGTATACCCAAGTTTCCACACTAGCAGATTGCCAAATATTTCACAAACTTCCGCAGAGTCGAACGCTTACATCGCTATAGAGAAGTTAAGATTGTTTTTTTGTCGGTCCACATAAAACCATAGTGGTACAGGATTGGTTTCCGGCCTTGCATAATGATGCTGATATCCTGGTCGGTGATGGTGCAATAGTTTTTGGCCAGGTTTATAACAGCCTAATAATAGTCCTTTAGTAATCGAACGGGAGAAGTTGGTGATGTCAAATTACATGAAGGTGCACTCACTTTTATTTTTTATATTAGAGAAAAAATTCATTGCATGTTTAGTATTATTCCATTGGTTGACCCTTGTGACATTCCTAGTGTATTTGCAGGTTCGGTCTAATATAGCCTTGCAGATTTTGCCTATATTATTCTTGGAAGTGTTAAGTAATCGGAACTGCGGGTTGTTGGGGAAATTATCCTTATGGTTCTTAACGGTAATAAAAAGTCTGTATATACATCTATACACACATTCGCATGCATCTACATATATATATATGTGTGTGCTTTCACGTAAATGTTTCCAAGCATACGTATGTATACACACACATACACCCATACTTATCTATCTATTTGTTTTCATAAACACTTATGTACACATTTGACTAGTACATTTCTAAATCAATACTAAGATAGCATGGAAGATGTCCTCAAATATATTACTAATTGTGTAGCTATAAAGGTGAGTGTTTTTATCAAGTGAACCCAGATATATACACAAAGCTTAATCTATGCACCTGAGAGAATACAACATACATCACACGAATACTCAAGTGCCTACTTACACAGACAGGAGTAGACATGTTTGCATGTACAAAAACTATGTCTTAACACAGATACCAAAGCAACGAAGTACCATAGTATTCTTGTTCGCATACATACATCTTTCTTTTTCATGTACGTGTATGTACAGGTACCAATGAATGAGAGGTCAACGGCACAACCATCGTATCTCCTAGAGACATAAACTTTCCTCCTTCCCTTCCTACTCTATGCAACAAACTTAAAACACTACTTAAGCGTATCTTGATTTTCAGTTCGTTTTTCGGTTGATTCCTCGAATAATTTTTTAATCCACTCATTGTTTTGAAACCGCAAGGTCTGACGAAGCGAAATATATATATATATATATATATATATATATATATATATATATATATATATATATGTGTGTGTGTGTGTGTGTGTGTGTGTGTGTGTGTGTGTGTGTGTGAAATAATTATGTGGCTAGACGCCGGATCCAGCCACAAGGCCATCGGAACACGGCAGAGGAGAAGGGGAATTTTAACGATTTTTATATACGAAATACGCAGGCAACCCGGAGAAATCAATGCTTACTTAAAGGGTAATTTATTAATAGCAGTAGGAGCCGCTGTTTTTAAAATTTCCTTTCTCACAACCGGATTTCCCGGGAGCATATATAGTGTCATCCACATCAAACTTTTTCGCTATTTCACAGCTCTTCGGTTTGGCTAGACGTCCGATTACTTTAAGCCGGGATCGAATGCCGACCGATTTGACATCAGTCAGATATCCTTGGATAAAATTTCGCTGATTTTTCATGAAAAGTAATGTTTTATTTACAAAAATTAATAAGAAACATTTCAATGAAAGTATTGGCTATCGCTAGTCACCACTTGTCCCATCTTTCTGGCAGCAATTAATTTCATCGGCGGACAAACAACACGTCTATTGAGGCTAACCAGGAATCGACCCATTTTTTGGTATGCTCATAAAAATGAAAGGGCTGCTCAGCCTGGACATGTGCCATCGAGCGGATCAAGTGATAATCGAACGGGGCCATATCAGGTGAATATGGCAGGTAGGAGAGGTCTTCTCATTTAAGTCTTTCCAAGTAGGTTTTCACCCGTTTTGCAACAGGTGACCTAGCGTTGTCATATTGCGAAATCGCTTTGTTCTGTCTCTGCTCGTATAGCGGCCGTCTTTCTTCAATGCTACCAAACGCATCAATTGTAGGCGATAATCGAATTGCCGTGATTGTATCAGTCGATTTGAGCAGTTCATTATACACTATCCCCAACTGATCCCACCAAATGCAGAGCAGAAGCTTCGAACGATGAATATTCGATTTGCCGCCGATGTTGACGATTGAAATAATTTGCCCCACAAACTTTTACGCATAGAATAATCGTAGTGTATCAATTTTCCATCCCAGGTCACGATACAATGCACAAAAAGCTGTCTTTTTCTGCCGTTAAAGCAGCTATTCTCACGTAAGAAGATTCTGTTCGACGTCTCTCAATTTCAAATCGTATGGCACACAATGTCCTTGCGTTTGAATCATTCTTAATTCTTTCAACGTTTCGAAATTGTTGTGTGATCAACTCCTAATTATTCTGCAACTCAGATTGCTCCAATTCTTCCTCTTCAATCTTTTTGGTGCGTCAGAGCGTTCTTTATCTTCAAGATGAAAATCATTATTTTTGAAGCGTCTAAACCAAACTCTGCGTGGTGTTTCCTATAGATCATGGTCGACGTAAGTTTCAACAAGAATTCTGTGTGCTTCAGCTTTCTTTTGAATAATGTAGTGTAGTAAAACTCTCCGCAAATATATTTTCTTTGGAACGAAATCCAACATGTCTACCGTTATTAAAAACAAAGTTGTTTACACTTCGGCGAAGTGGCATATACTGAGTTTCAAGCTTGCTTATATTACTTCTTTATAGATGTGTTACCATCCGCAACTACATGCAGGCAGTTCTGGGAACGCCATCTGTTTGAAAACAGCGATAACTCATTCAAGAACCTTATATATATATATATATATATATATATATATATATATATATATATATATATATATATGTAATTTTTTGTATTGGCTATTTTTGTAGTGATTTTATAACATTTATGTTATAATATTTAAATAAATAATTATATATATATATATGTGTGTGTGTGTGTGTGTGTGTGTATGTGTGTGTGTGTGTGTGTGTGTGTGTGTCCGTACCGAGATCGTCGCAAGTCTCATTATTTTGAGAAATGAATATAAGCAGGCGTAAATTCTATGCTACTCTTATCTTCTGTCTCATCAGTCACTTGTGGAACGCTCCTTCTGCATCTAGCTTCCTAGTCAAGAAAGAAAGAAAGAAAGAAACTCTCTATTTAAAATAGTTAATAAGCTAATTAAGGATTACTCTATTTTCGTGTACCATCTCTTGTTTTGAACGTTATAATTGGAGTAGTATAGTAAGGCATTAAATTTAAAATTAAAAATCCGTTTTTTCATTATCCGTAAATTAACATGATTTATTTTTGTAAAACTGAATCCAGGGATTTCCTGCAGCATTCTCCACTGTTTTAACTTAAATGAGCTAATACAACATTAGCGACTGTCAGTCTTACGGTTTAGTCGATCGTGAGACCTGTTTAAATCTATATAATTTTCATCCGCATGTATTAGAATGTACGAGAGAACGGAATTTAACGTTATTCCTTTTGTAATCTGGTTTCTGCATTTACTTTTGATATGTTTGTGCGGGTCCTATTTATTATCCCTAGGGATTATGGACACTCCAAACATAATTTATTGATTATCTGAATCCTTATTAATACAAGACCGGAATAATCATATTCGATTACAATTTGTGCACGCTATGACAAATTAAACAGCAGATTACTAACTCATTATCAACTGAATAAGAGTAGACAGTGTCGCTTTTCACTCTTCTTCGTCGTCTTTTGAACAGGAAGAAAGGTTTATGTATTTCCTGTTTAGGATGGGGCTTCCGGTTCCTTCTCCTAAAGTGGTCTCATTCTTACCCACTTAGAGTTAATGGTTGCGTTTTGATAGCATTTTTGAGGGTGAAATGATATTTTAAAAAGTTTTTTGCAGAGTGTAAACATATAAAATATTTAAATATATATTTTAAATGGTATTTATGCCGTGTGTGTATCGTTTTGTAAAGAACCAACTTGTGTTCATATAATTTACTCAGACGAAATTGTGTAGAAAAATGCTTTAATCGTTAGATCAGCGGCCACAGTACATCTGCGTCTAGATTTTCAAAATGTTTCATCATGCTTGACTGATCTTCTATTATCACAATGAAATCTCAATTAAATCAGCTATATTATATAGTCAAAATAGTTAGCTATATAATATAGTAAAACAAAACAAAAAATAAAATTTGAAATTCTTTGTGTCCCATATCCTTCTTAGCCATCTGTAATCGCATTAGCGTAAACATAAATTGAATCCGAGGAACACCTCAATGACAAAATATCATTTGTAATTTTTGCCTGAACTGTTTATTTGTTGTTTTTTCTTTTACGTTGAAATTGATGTTCTCGGTTGTATTTGATTGTTTAAAAATGAGTCTAACTTTCAAGTTTGAATCCTTCATAATTTGGGTCATAATTATATAAAATATTCAAGACGCATGGCGTTTTTTTTTATCTATTATTTTT